>JAEPBF010000136.1:6071774-6538728 GCA_019739055.1 Passiflora organensis
ACGGAGTTACAGACAACTCTGGGTCAGATGCAGCAAACAATGCAACAGATACAAACTGCAGATACTCAGCAACCACAAGTGCAAATACCGGTACAGCCTGAACCGGAAGTACAGCCAGAGGGAAGGCAAGCTAATGTCCAAGGCGGTAGAGTACCAATACAAGTGTCCAAGCTATTGAAGGAGGCTAGGCACTTAGGCTGCCAAAATTTCTATGGCTCGAGTGATGCATTAGTGGCGAAGCTGTGGAAAGAAAAGATTGTATTGACAGCTCATGATCTGAGGATTTCAATTGAGGACCGAGTCATATTGGTTACCCGCTTACTGGAACGTGATGCAGCTACCTGGTGGGGTACTATCAGAAACCGTTATGGCGGCCAGCCCACGTGGGAAGAGTTTGAAAGGGAGTTTGATTTGCGGTATTTTCCGCCTCATTTTCAGAACAATAAGCGGCCTGAATTTTATATGCTTCGACAAGGGAACAAGACCGTGGCAGAGTATGAAACTGAGTTCCGGGCACTTGTTCAGTTTGTGCCGGAAATTGAACAAGACATGATTATTTTGGCGAATCGGTTTGAGCATGGGCTGAATCAGAACATCCGCACCATCATGGGGCCAAATACTAGCACAGACTTCGAGAAATTGGTTGTAGACACCGTGAAATCTGAGGAAATAGCACGGGGACAAAGTGGACAAGTTAGTAGATCATGGGACTTTGGTAAGGGTCAGAGCCCTATGAGGTTTGGCAGTCGATTTGATCGAAGACCAGAAAGTAAGAGATACACTCCATATGCTACAGCCCCGACTAGATCACAAGGAACAATATCCTTTATTACTAGAACGCAACCGGCCCACCCGACATCAAGCTTTAGCAGACCCTTTGGGTATCCGCGATCGCATCCCAATCGCTGTTACACATGTGGTCAGCCCGGGCACTTCGCGAGAGATTGTCCTCGGGACGGCACCGCGAGATCGATGACACAGCAGTCGAAAGCCTCGACAATGTCAACGGTTCAGAGGGCTGGTGTGAGTCAAACAGGCTCACAAGGATCAACGAGACCACCGAGTAGAGTACAGGTGGGACGGCCATCTAGTAGCCAGGCTGCAGATCAGTCTTCACAACAGCAATCACAACGACCTCAGACATGCCTGTTTACTTTGGCGGATGCAGAGGCGAGCGCCAATCCAGATGTTGTGACAGGTATACTCATTGTCTTTTCCATACCTGATAAAGTATTAATGGACCCCAGAGCGATTAGATCCTTTATTGGTCCTAGAGTAGCTGTGAGCGCGGATAGGGAGGTGTCACCCCTAGAACCACCCAAAAAAGTTTTAACTCCATTAGGTGAACGGTTGATCTGCGAGAGTGTATATTTGGGCTGTTTGTTGAGAATAGGTTCCGCAGAAATTGAGGTTGATCTGATTCCTTTAAATATAAACGAGATAGATGTTCTTTTAGGAATGGACAGTTTGGCTATGTACCGAGCAAGGATGGACTGCTTCATAAAGAAGGTGCAGTTCCGTTTGGCAAATGGGTTAGAATTCTGTTTCGAAGGTGATCGGCAAGTCGTTCCTTCATGTGTCATTTCATGGCTGGATGCCAGGCGTATGATCTGCAAGGGTTATTCAGCTTTCTTAGCACATGTTAGAGATGTGACGATTGAGCCACTGGAGTTGAGCAGGATACCAGTAGTACAAGACTTTCCCGATGTGTTTCCGGAAGACTTGGCAGGGTTACCACCGGAGAGGGAGATTGAATTTGAGATTGAGTTGTTGCCAGGGACAGTTCCTATTTCTATTCCACCATATCGGATGGCACCAGCTGAGCTGAAAGAGTTGAAGACTCAACTGAAAGGCTTAGTGGATCATGGATTTATCAGACCTAGTGTTTCACCTTGGGGAGCACCAGTTTTATTTGTCAAGAAAAAAGATGGCACGTTGAGACTGTGTATTGATTACAGGAAGCTGAATCAGGTTACGGTGAAGAACCGGTACTCGTCGCCACGCATTGACGACCTATTTGATCACTTTCAAGGAGCCATGGTATTTTCCAAAATTGATTTGAGATCGGGTTATCATCAACTGAGGGTTCGTGAGTCTGATGTGCCAAAGACAGCTTTCCGGTCACGTTATGGGCATTACGAATTTCTGGTGATTCCGTTTGGAGTGACTAATGCGCCAGCCATGTTTATGGATTTGATGAATAGAGTCTTTCGTGAATACGTAGATCAGTTTGTCATTGTATTAAGTGATGACATCTTGATCTATTCAAAGTCGGAGGAGGAGCACTTGGTACATTTGCGGGCTGTGTTGGACAGACTTAGAGTGCAACAGTTGTATGCCAAATTCACTAAATGTGAATTTTGGCTGAAGGAAATAGGTTTCTTGGGACATGTGGTATCAGCAGAAGGTATACTTGTCGACCCCAAGAAGATAGAAGCCATTGTGTCATGGGAACCTCCTCGTAGTATCACGGAAATCAGAAGTTTTCTTGGTTTGGCCGGTTACTATCGGAGGTTTGTGAAAAACTTCTCCGTCTTGGCAGGCCCGTTGATGCGTCTAACACACAAGGAAGTTCCGTTTGTATGGTCAGAGGAATGTGAGAAGAGTTTTTAAGAAGTAAAGGCCAGACTTGTATCAGCACCGGTTCTTACCTTGCCGGTCAGCGGCAAGGGGTACATTGTGTATAGCGATGCATCAAAGATGGGATTCGGTTTTCTGCTGATGCAAGATGGTAAGGTAGTGGCCTACGCATCGAGACAGTTGAGACCGCATGAGAGCAACTACCCGACTCACGATCTTGAGTTGGCTGCGGTGGTGTTCGCACTCAAGATTTGGTGGCATTACCTGTATGGTGAAACGTGCAGGATGTTTACCGATCATAAGAGTCTCAAATACCTTCTCATCCAGAAGGATTTGAACTTGAGACAACGGAGGTGGTTGGAATTGATCAAAGATTATGACTTGGTGATTGACTACCATCCGGGCAAGGCGAATGTCGTCGCTGATGCGTTGAGTAGGAAGACATCATCTTCCTTAGCCTATGTTCGCACCGAGTACATGCCTATGTTGATGTGTCTGAGAACATCTAGAGTACGACTTGATCGTGATGACTCTGGAGCATTAATAGCACAGTTGATTGTGAGGCTGACTTTACTAGACGAGATTCGGACCAAACAACGTGAAGATCCAGTGTTGAGTCAAACAAAGCAACAGTTGGAGGAAGTAGACAGTGGTACTAGTACAGTAAGTGAGTATCGTGTGAGAGAGGATGGTATCCTGACATTTCGAGGACGAGTATGCATCCCTCATGACAAAGAGCTGCGACAATTGATTTTGATGGAGGCACATAGTTCGACGTTTTCCATTCATCCGAGCAGCAGATGTACAGGGAATTGCAAGAACAATATTGGTGGTTCGGAATGAAGAGGCATATTGATGAGTTTGTAGCAAAGTGCTTAATGTGTCAGCAGGTTAAGGTGGAACATCAGAGACCTGCGGGATTACTACAGTCGTTACCCATTCCGGAGTGGAAATGGGAGCATGTGACGATGGATTTCGTAATAGGGTTGCGAGATCACAGCGAGGTTATGATGTGAAATGGGTGATAGTGAATAGACTGGCCAAGTCTGCACACTTCCTCCCCATTAAGGTGACAGATATGCCGGAGAAGTTGGCAGTAAAGTATCTTGACGAGATTGTCAGACTTCATGGCGTGCCAGTGTCGATTGTGTCGGATAGGGATCCGAGATTCACGTCCAGATTTTGGGGGAAACTTCATAGTGCTTTAGACACTCGACTAACTTTCAGCACCGCATTCCATCCACAGACAAATGGACAATCTGAGGGAACGATTCAGACCTTGGAAGATATGCTGCGAGCATGTGTGTTGGATAGGCAGAAAGCATGGGATCGATGTCTGCCGTTAACTGAGTTTTCCTATTACAACAGTTTTCAAGTGTCTATTGGCATGGCACCATATGAAGCATTGTATGGCCGACGGTGTCGGACACCTTTGTGTTGGAACGAGGTCAGAAAACGGAAACTGGATAGTCCCAAATTAGTTGAACAAGCAACAGAGTTGTTGTTACTGATTCGACAAAGGCTGAAAACAGTGCAAGATAGATAGAAAAATTACGCTGATAATCGCCGGCCAAACTTAGAATTTGCTGTGGGAGACAAAGTCTTTTTGAAAGTGGCACCGTGGAAAGGAGTTCTTCGATTTCAATAGCGAGGCAAGTTGGCACCAAGGTTCATTGGACCTTACAGCATTACAGCCAGAGTTGGACCAGTGGCATACTGGTTGGATTTGCCACCGGAGTTAGAGAAGATCCACAATGTCTTCCATGTATCTATGTTGCGGAAGTACATGCCAGATCCGTCCCATGTGTTGAAGTTACCACCAATCGAAATTTCCAACGACTTGTCGTACAAGACGCAGCCTGTTGCAATTGTGGACAGAGCGGTAAAACAATTACGGAATCGCACAGTGCCAATGGTATCCATGTTGTGGCGTAGCGATGTCATGGAGGAACGAACATGGGAAACCGAGCAGATGATGAGGCGGCAGTATCCAAAGTTATTCGAAGACCTTGGTAAGTAAATTTCGCGGACAAAATTTCTATAAGGAGGGGAGGATGTGAGATCCCGTCTATTGTAGAGCCGGTTAGAGGCAGCGTCAATGGTAGCGTTAATGCCAGCGGCAGCGCGCCGATGCTACGTTGTTGGTTTGTGAACACGGCCGTAGGAAGCCTTTAAGTAACCCATAATGAATCTGAGAATGTTTAAGTATGATTGTGAGTGAGATAGGTTAGACGATCGAGGTTGAGTCAGTGGAAAACAAACCAGGTTGATTTCGGTCCATTTTAAGCGACCACGGGCCGTTTGGGCCAAAATTTTGTGTCTTGGGCTGTTTGCGATTTTGTTTTTTTTTTCAGGCCTAATCCTTATGTTATAGTTTTACATACTCAAAGAAGTTTTTGGGCCATTTGGTTGACATTTCACGAGCCCATTGGGCTCATTTGTGATGAAACGGGCCATCGATTGCCCAGTCCAGTCTTGTTTAACTTTTGGACTCAAAACCCATCAGCCCAAGCCCACACTTTATCCTTTAAATACTTCTCTTCCAGAAGTGACCAGCACATTCCAACCCTAACTCGTTTTTCTCCTTCCTTCACCCTTTCAACCTACCACAATCCAAACTTTTCCCAATTTGACCCCAAAAACTTGTGGGGGATTGTCCCAAAACACTTTCCCATCAATTTTCTATACTTTTCCACTGTTAGTTTGATGTCTAAGGCCTGATTTTGAGGTGTTCTTCATTCTGGCCAAAAATTGCAGAGTTGTTGGTAAGTGATTAATCTTTGGTTTTCTTTTGGATTGGTTGGTTTATTTAGGTTGCTAGTGATGTGATTGAGTGTTTTTGATGGATGGAAATGCCTGAAAACAACCTATGATTCTTGTATAAATTTCAGATGAACAGTACCAGGGGGTTGTTTAGACATGTTATTGATCATGTTGGTGTGTTTGTTCCATGTTAATGAAGTGGTTGTAGGCAGTTGTGATGGGAAGGGTGTTGTGCGCAGCCTGAGAGGGTCCATAGAATTGCTTTCCTTTATTTTCCCTTTGATTCCTTGATTAGATATGCTTAGTATGGCTGTATGGTTTGTGCTT
The DNA here is from genome assembly GCA_019739055.1 of Passiflora organensis. Lineage (NCBI taxonomy): Eukaryota > Viridiplantae > Streptophyta > Magnoliopsida > Malpighiales > Passifloraceae > Passiflora > Passiflora organensis. The sequence continues at coordinate 6,077,445 of JAEPBF010000136.1, forward strand.
GTTTAGGTGGTACCGGATCGATCAGTGGAGGCAAGGATATTGTTGGAGAATCATCGATGCAACGAGAGGTGGGAGTTTATGTTTCATTTGCATACGCGTAACATTTTTTTTTCAGAATCAATGTTTTGGTTTGAATGGAGGCATGACTTGAATTGTGTTTAACATTTTGTTAGAATCATAATTTGCTTGCCATGTTGGAATGCATCAACTGTATATTCAAAATTTGAAGCATGCTGACTTGTTTGGTGTATACGAATCTTCATACGAGTTTTGCAACCTCCCATACGATGTGATTTTTCATCTCCTTATACATGTTTGTTATTGTGGCTGAATACTTTGAATATTATTTTGAGATGTTTGGCACCTGATTTACGTGGTGGAAATGTTTAAATGCGTGCATGGAATATCCGATGAATTTTTAGATTTAATAACCCATACTTGATAACTTCGCTATTTGGTCACTAACCGGTCAAACTCCCCGATTTCCAGTAAGGACCTTGATGATGTTTATACCCTTTTGTACCACCTAGATGAGTCTTTTCAACCCCAGGGAGTCTTATTTTGAGTGTGATAAATTATGCTATGTGTTTATGCATTATGTTTTCAAAAAGAAAGGTGCCACATATAAGTGTTTTCTCGGCACTGTACCGACTGGAATTGACAGTTACTGCTGGATTCAGTTAGGTAAGTATATGGAGTCCTTATAGAGAGGACAGTTGCTTACCTTGGAGAGGTATGGTTGGATATATTTATGTATATTGAGTGCTGTGTGCACTATGAATGAAGAGGCCTTATAATTGCTTCATATATAAAGTACGACGTTATATCTACGTGTGCACAAAATTGAATGTGATAGATTGTAACATCTCCATTCAATTTTGGACACTACTGATGGTCGGGTTTTGTTTATATATATGTATATGCTATAACTGAAAACCATCAGTAGGCTTTTATGTAACCTTTTAGCGGGGGTTACGTGAAAGTGGTTTGTGTCCACCCCGTTATGTTTTGGGCATAGTAGCCAAAGATCAAAACTGTGCTCTATGAATCTCTTGTATTTAGTTCCTTATGCTGTTTGGTGTGTGCACTTAGGATGGATACATAGAAGAACATGGATTGTAATGGTTTGAATAAATGCTTGATACTATGATTTGGTTTTGTCTCCATTCCACCGTTTATGCTTAAGATGCGGTAACTTCCACTGAGGTCCTTGATCTCACCCCCTCTCTATTGTTTGTTTCAGCACTAAGTTGTGAGAGATAGCTGTTCAAATTCGAGGTTCCAATCCCAGTATTGGTCGTAGGGCTGGAAAAATGCACATGCACGTTTTTGGACTCAGCATCCTTCACATCTTCTTGTATCTTTAACTATTTGTGCATTTTGCTAGTGCATATGTATACAATTCATGCTTGCATACTCTGATGTTTTTGATATATTAGAAGTGGTGTTGTTTTGAGTTTCTGGGACCTGCGGATGTGGACTCGAGGTGTTGCATGTTTGAGGCCGTATGGCCCGTTGTATGTGATCTGATATTTTCGTTGTATGTGTTTGTTACTCCGTTGTTTGTAAGTTATGCTGAGTATCAATTGATGCATGCCATGTTTTGAAAGAAATAAGTCAAATATTGTGTATTTATTACGATTAACAAAACAAAGTTGTACGGTTAAGCCTTATGTAGTTCTGCTTGGTCCACCAGTTGGGACAATCGGGGCTGCACGGCGGTGAGGCTCCCGGTTACCGGGAACGGGTCCTCACAAGAACCTCCTAAAGTAATCTGGAAACAAACCATCAAAGGAGGGACTTAAATAACCAGAAAATAGTCCAAATCGAGGTTCAAGTTATATGAGCAATTAATCAAGGAACAGGTATGCAAATGTGATGCGATATCACACTGTCATACTAGAACCACGATGATTGAAAAAACCTTTAAAGTTAGTACAAAGATTCCCCGAGCAAGAATCGTCATATGATCACTTATGGAATCTCACATATTAGTACCGCAAACAGAGAATGTACCTAAGCCTGAAAAATGGTGAAAACAATAGGATGAGATTACAAGAATCTCAGTGGGGTTACAACATCGTAAGATCTACAGAAATCTTAAACAAACATCTTCCAAACAACATCAGATCAACCCTACACAACTATGGCTACCAAGCAATTCAAGAATCAATCAAATGGATAGAGCCGAAACTAAGGCTGAGAGTGGACTACAAACACTTCTGAAAATCAGAAGTACACAGGCAGGAAAACGCATCAGGTTACTCTCCGCAGTAGGAAAAAGAAAGGCCATCCCCTTCTACTTGTGTTGTCCAAAGCTTTGCTGTCCAAAGCTTTGCTGCACAAAGGGTAAAAAGTTAACACACAAGCTAGTCAGCAAGCCTATTCATCTTGCCAGCACATAGGACTAGTGTAATGACCCCAATTCCTACCTATTAAAATTTGCTCCGATTAAGGCCATTACCGCCGTGAAATCCAAACAAGCCCAAAGACACCTAGAACCTTTATGAATCCCACCAGGCTTACCCATTAAATTTTTAATAATAAATGAAGCATGATATTGGACAATCATTCTGGTATCATATGGAGTGAATAAAACATCAGCGGAAGTATTTAAATTTAATTATTGGAACCAAAACATACAAGTCTCATAGGGATCCAAATAACTAGCAAGAGATTCTCCAACATGATCCAAAATATAACAAGCAAAAGAGGGATCTTGAAAAAACAGAAAAAGTAGTCCAATCTATGATCATATTGTATGCGCAAGCAACCAAAGAAATAGGAATGCAAAGGTGATGCAATATTGCTCCGCCGTACAGCCTTGATCTCATACACTGGTACCACGAACAATGAATGTATCTAAGCCTGAAAAATGATGGAAACAATAGAATGAGATTACAAGAATCTCAATAGGGTCACAACATCATAAGATCTACAGAAACCATAAACACAAATCTCCCAAACAACATCAGATCATTCCTAGCAACTAAAGAGGATCACGTAATTCAAGAATTTAGTTAAAAAGGGTAGGGACCGAATCTAAGGCTGACGGGGGATGATAAATACTTCCAAAAATTCAAAAGTACATGGGCAGGTAGAACTCATCAGACTGCTCTCGATAATGAAGAAGAAAAGTCATCCCCTTCCACCTGTGTTGTCCAAGGCCTACTGCACAAAAGGTAAATGGTTAACACACAAGCTATTCAGTATGCCTATTCATTTTGCCACAGAAGGACAAGTCATCCCAAGCAATACAAGGACAGGGTTTCTGGCCACACAAGGACCAGACATCCAGCGAGCTCATGCTGAGGATTGCCACCCATACGACTCCCATACCAGTAAGAACCTCCCTCTCACAAGGAGCATCAATGCTTACCCCGAATGACCACCGGAAAAGGATCCTGACACACAAAACGTACCAGCACACACAAGCAAGTACAAAACATAATACTATAACAGGGTATCCTTAATCATGTCAGAACACAATCAACATATTCATTACACATAACATATGCAAACTAGGCACTCATATCCTATCTTAAGGGATTCAGTATAGCCTAGAAGATCGTATCTTGGTACACAATTCAAGCATTCCTACTATGCATATACAACATTACATGTAAAGGCACTGAAATTAACAAGTAAATAACAAGGATCCCTGGAGAAACTGATGAGGCTTAGATCCTACCTCTCTTATCTCTAAACAAGAAGTTATTCCCTTGTCTTTATTCAATAATTCAGCACTACCTATAGCATCATAAGGCAAAGCCAAAACAAAACTAAGTATGTATATCCAATATCCAATTAAATACCCTATTTCCTTACCAATTTCACTCACCAAACCTATCAGAAACCAGTGATCATATGCCGCAGGTACCTCCCCATTGGATGTGTGATGTGATAGCCAAGAATTTAACAAGAATCAACCTGAATTACCATCCCTAATTATGATACAATTTTCGACACTAAGAATAGGACAATAGGGAAAGTTGTGATTTCATGTTAACAAATTGTAGGAGTTGCGAACTCATGTTAACAAGGAAGGATTAAGGGTTTATAACATGTATAATCAAAAGAAACAAGATCAGAATCCAATAGGTTAATCAATTGATCAAGATAGGCACAATAGGGCAGTAAGGCAAAGGTAGGGCATACTGATTTCATGTATAGAAAAGATTCAAATGATGAATTCATGATTTTTCACTATGAATAGATATTAAATAATCATACGAATAAAGGTAACAACATCAGAGATCAATCAAAGGTATAATTATAAAAATCTGAAAACCTAATTCCTTCGAATTTCGATTTAACTTTAGAGAAATAAATACTAACCTTAAGAAAAAAAAACAAAGATGGTTAGAAATAGAATGAAGAGAGCTTTCCAACAAGCTATTATTTTCAGAAATCCGACAATCGATGAGAAAGTTATGCTTGTTTGAAGTTTAAGAAGATTTTGGCAGTTTTGCCGAATTTCGATTTAACTTTAGAGAAAGAAAAACTAACCTCCAGATGAAAAAACAAAGATTTTTGGAAACAGGATGAAAAGATCTTTCTAAAAAGCTATTATTTACAGGAATCCGACAAACGTTGAGAGAGTTATGCTTGTTTGAAGTTCAAGAAGATTTTGGCAGAAATTAGGAGGTGTAAGGTTTTTAGGTCCTTCGAATTTTATCTGTTTTATGTATAAAATTTTTATGTGGCTGAGTTCCTATTTATATAAGATGGTTATGAGATTATAATCCCTATCTTTAAACCTTAATTAAAGTAAGATAATTATCAAAATTAAATTATATAATTATCCCTTCTTAAACTTAGGGTTTTTATTTCTTAAGGTAAATGTCAACCAATAAAGAATCAATTTAAAGGGAATTAATACCGAAAATAATTACTAGACATCCCTTACCAATTTCAGCAATCACACATCCTTTCCTTCATGGGAAAAATGGTCTTTTTCACCTGTTCTGGCTTCTGGACTTCTAGGACTCAAAATTCAGGGTCTCACATCCTACCCTCCTTAGAAGAATTTCGTCCTCGAAATTTTTATCACAAGTACCTAAGCAAACAGATAAAGAAATTTTGCACGCATAGATTCCTCAGTCTCTCAAGATTGTTCCTCAATTTTGCCATTACGCCAAACAACTCGCATCATAGGCATGCTTCGACTGCAAAACTGTCGAATTGACCGAGCTGGTATGGCAACTGGCTATACGGGATAGGATAGGTCTTTAGCAATTACAACTGGAGGTTCTTCCAGCACGTGAACAGGGTCTTGCACATATTTTCTCAACATAGATACATGGAACACATTGTGAATTCTTTCCATATTTGGAGGTAGGGCAAGTCAGTAGGTAACGAGGCCGATCCTCTCGACAATTTCATATGGACCAATGTAACAAGGTGATAGCTTACCTCGCTGCTGAAAACGAAGGATTCCTTTCCATGGGGTGACCATCAGAAACATTTTGTCACCTACCGCAAATTCTAGCTCCCTTCATCGATTATCGGCATAGTTTTTCTGTCGATTCTGGGCTGTTTTTAGCCGTTGTCGAATAAAGTTCAGTTGTTCCGTTGCTTGATCAATCAATTCCGGATTGTCTAGGCATCTGTCCCCTACTTCATTCCAGCAAATGGGAGTCCTGCAACGTCTCCTATATAAAGCTTTATAAGGTGCCATACCGATGCTTACATGAAAATTACTGTTGTAAGCAAATTCTGCCAACAATAGGCATCGATCCCAACTGGTTTGCTGATCCAACACACTCGCTCGTAGCATGTCTTCGAGTGTTTGAATCGTCCTTTCTGTTTTGCCAACGATCTTGGGATGAAATGCCATACTGAAATTCAATCTCGAACCTAGTGCATTCTGGAATTCCTCCCAAAATCGTGAGGTGAAACGAGGGTCACGATCTGAAACGATAGAAACTGGCACTCCATGCAATCGAACAATCTCATTCAAGTAACGAACAACCAATTTCTTAGGTGTATCCGTCACACGTATAGGGAGGAAGTGTGCAGATTTCATCAATCGATCCACATTCACCCAAATGGCATCGTATCCTTGCTGCGATCTAGGCAAACCGGTCACAAAATCAATTGTGACATGCTCCCACTTCCATTCTGGAATCAGAAGTGACTGAACTAGTCCAGCGGGTCATTAACGTTCGATCTTTACTTGTTAACATACGAGGCAACGGGCAATGAACTCAGCAATGTGGCGTTTCATGTTTGGCCAACAATACTGCTCCTTTAAATCTCGGTACATCTTAGTGCTTCCGGGATGGATAGCGAACTTTGAACTATGCGCCTCCGATAGAATAAGGTTACGAATATCAGTATCTTGTGGAACACATTCCCGATTTCTGAAGAGAAGCACTTCGTCATCTTGTATTCTGAAATCATGAACTATGTCATCAACACCATCAGAAAGTTGCTTCCAAATTTCAATCAGTTTTGTATCCTCTAATTGCTGATTCCGAATTTCCACAATCAAAGTTGGCGTGATTTTGATTCGTGCCAACAACGAACCAGAAAAATCAGTGCCAAGATGCACACGATTAGTTTTCAAATCCAGCAACATAGGCACGTAATGGGTGCGTATATAGACCAAAACCGATGGGGAAGAAGAATGAAACTTTCGGCTTAAGGCGTCAGCAACAACATTTGCCTTTCCAGGGTGATATTCGATGATCAAATCGTGGTCTTTGATCAGCTCTACCCATCTTTATTGTCTCATATTCAATTCATTTTGCGTGAGTAGGTACTTCAAGCTTTTATGATCGGTGAAGATTCGACATGTCTCGCCATATAAGTAATGTCGCCATATTTTCAACGCAAACACCACGGCTGCAAGCTCCAAATAATGTGTAGGATAGTTACTTTCATGCGGTCATAACTGTCGTGAAGCATATCCAATGACTTTCCCATCTTGCATCAATACACATCCAAGTCCGGACTTTGACACATCACAGTGAACCACATACTCCTTTCTGCAAATAGGTAAAGTAAGGATAGGTGCAGAAACTAACCAATTTTTCTGTTTTTCAAAGCTTCGCTGGCATTTATCGTTCCACACGAATGACTCACCCTTGTGCGTCAGTTTTGTAAATGGTCCGGCAAGCGATGAAAAATTTTCCACTAAGCGACGGTAGTATCCTGCTAAGCCAAGGAAACTATGAACTTCGAACACAGTTTGCGGGGTTTCCCAGGCAATTACGGCTTCAATTTTCTTTGGATCAACTAACACACCTTGGACGAAAACAACATAGCCAAGGAAACTGACTTCACGTAACCAGAATTCAGATTTGGAGTACTTTGCGAACAACCGCCGATTCTTTAAAACATTCAGCACAATCCGCAAGTGCTTAGCATGCTCTTCTTCCGATTTTGAATAAATCAGAATGTTGTCGATGAAGACTATCACAAGTTTATCCAGAAACTCATGGAACACACGATTCATCAAGTCCATGAACATAGCTGGTGCATTGGTCAAACTGAATGGCATAACCAGAAATTCGTAGTGGCCATATCACGATCTGAACGTGGTCTTCGGAATATAAACATTACAAACTCGCAATTAATAGTATCTAGATCTGAGGTCGATCTTGGAGAATATGGCTACACCCTGGAGTTGGTTGAACAAATCGTCGAAGCATGGCAAAGGGTACTTGTTATTCACAGTCACATGATTCAGCTGCCGATAATCGATGCATAATCGCAGCGAACCATCTTTCTTCTTCAGGAACAAGTTAGGTGCTCCCCAAGGTGACACACTAGGTCGGATGAAACCACGATCTAGAAAATCTGCAGGAGTCATACGATACAAAGGAATGGAAATTGGATTCTTACCAGGCATTAACTCAATGCCAAATTTCACTTCCCTTACTAGTGGTAGACCGGCTATGTCTTCTGGAAATACTTCTAGAAATTCGCAAACCACTAGGACAGAATCCAGACCCGAGGATTCTTTGGAAATATCATGTACGTGCGCGAGATACACAGTACATCCTTTTCTGATTAGTCACTTTGCATCAAGCAAGGATATCATGCAAGTTGGAACAACTCGCCTATCACCTTCAAAATAGTACTCGGCACCATCAGGAAAAGTGAACCACACACGTTTGGTGAAACACTCCATACGGGCTTGATATTTTGACAGACAGTCCATGCCTAAAATCATATCCAGATCTCGGATGTTCAATGGAATTAGATCCACTTCAAGTACATTCGGACCCATACGTACAACACAACCAATATAAACTATCACCACATCAGGACTAGATTCGGCATCAATTAGGGTGAATAGCCTTGTTGGTCTTGGTTGCGCCTCACCTGTGGATCCATTGGGTAGTCCTCTTGGTGCTCGTGTTGGCGATTTGGTGGGGTTAGCATACCAACCTCGGCTCGCGCTAGATGTGCCTATGATATGTCTCGGCTTCTGGCATTCCCGTTGAATGTGCCTCATTTAGCCATAATTATAACATCGACGTTGCTGAGTATTCCACATAGTTCCACTAGAATTCGAACCAGAAAAGTTCTTCTTGTTGTTTCTTCCATTGCTGTTAATTTTCGGAGGATAGGACCTGAAAGGATAGGGTCTCGTACGCCGATTAAATTTTGAATCTTGCCAGAAGGATCGACCACTAGTGGCTGCGGATGGTTTTTTGGTTTGCACGATCTTTTTGGCTTCAGTCGTGGCAACAATTAATTCTTGCAAATTCTGTACCGGTGTCGTACCAACGATGGTTTTGAGTTCTGTATACAGCCCACTCTGAAATTGTCTCGCAAGCTGGTATGGTGAGCGATCCTCTTCAGGTGGAAATCGGGACAATTCGTTTAATGCCTTTTCATATTCAAGCACTGAACGGGTTCCCTGTTCAAGCTTGTAGAAAGATTGTTGCTGCTCGTTTTTATGGAACCTCGTATAAAAATTTTCGTCAAATTCAAATCGAAATTCTTCCCATGTAGACAAACGATCGCCAAATCACAAGCTCACAGCTGTCCACCATGCGAGGGCTTCTCCCTCTAATATGAAAGTAGCTATGGCTACCTTGTCATCATCAGAGATACGTAAAAACAAAGGTACTCGGCACAAGGTGTCGATCCATTCGAGAGCGGCAGCAGCTTCGGCTGAACGATTGAAATCTTTGCATCCAAATTGTCGAGTTTCCTTCAATAGTTTTGTAATCATGACGGGAAGTCTCTCGGCCTCCATAGGATGTGTCGACTGTACAGGTTCAAGTGGAGGAATAGTTTCTTCCATAGACGTGGGTCCAGGAGCATTCTGAAGTTGCACCTCCATACGTTGTTGATTTGCAGCAATTCCTTGCTATACGTTTAAGATTTGTGCCATCACAAGATTGATGGCTAGTGCCTCAGGTTGGTTTTCGGGTTCAGCTTGCCCTCCCTTTTCAGTTTGTGCATTCGGCTCCTCTTGCTCAAGAGGTTGCTGTTCGGCCTGAACCTCATACCTACCCCGTCGATCCCTTGTAGCGTTCAACCTTGCCATACTATACAATCATACGATTGTTACTTAACGCATAACTAAATATGATACTAGGAAAAGAAGTGGTGCCTGGTGGAGAGGCATGCACCAAACGATATGCAGATGCTAGAAATCAAAGTACTCATGCTCACTAGTATGGAAATTTTGGAAACCACATACACACATGCAATGCACACTCAACAATTATCTCAACACACACATAAGCACTCAACAACAGTACTAACCATACACAGAAATCATGCAAAACCACATCTCATACATTCAGCAACAAACATGTCTTACACATATTCACATTCGGCAAGCATAGGTTCACACAAAACATACTTGACTTGCATACAAATCAATCACATGCTCGGAAAACTTGACAACAAAGACATACCGAGCAATGATAAGAAATTACATAGGGATACTCAGCAGCATGCACCAACAAATACACATTCTCCACAATGATAAGAAACCCAACTAAACAATCAAAAACACATCAATTCATACAAGACATAGAAATACTCATAGACACACAACAAGTTAATCAATCAGACACGACATCTAAATATTTCTAACCAGGTTCTTAACATCTGATTAATTTTTGGTATTAGCCCTCTAAGTAGGTGGTGTGCACACATGTACCTTCCAAAATCAACAATATAGTTAGCATGCAATAAATCATATACCCTAACCCATGCTCCGCTACCAAACCTGTAATGACCCCAATTCCTACCTATTAAAATTTGCTCCCATTACCATCATGAAATCCAAACAAGCTTAAAGACACCTAGAACCTATCTGAATCCCACCAAGCTTACACATTAAATTTTTAATAACAAATGGAGCATGATAATGGACAATCATTCTGGTATCATACGGAGTGAATAAAACATCAACGGAAGTCTTTAAATTTAATTATTGGAACCAAAACACAAAAGTCTCATAGGGATCCAAATAACCAGCAAGAGATTCTCCAACATGATCCAAAGTATAATAAGCAAAAGAGGGATCTTGAAAAACCAGAAAAAGTAGTCCAATCTACGGTCATATTGTATGCGTAAGCAACCAAGGAAATAGGAATGGAAAGGTGATGCAATATCGCTCCGCCATGCAGCCTTGATCTCACACACTGGTACCACGAACAGTGAATGTACCTAAGCCTGAAAAATGGTGGAAACAATAGAATGAGATTACAAGAATCTCAGTTGGGTCACAACATCATAAGATCTGAAGAAACAATATACACAAATCTCCCAAAAAACGTCAGATCATTCCTAGCAACTAAAGGGGATCACGCAATTCAAGAATTCAGTTAAAAAAGGTAGGGCTAAATTTAAAGCTAAAGGGGGACTACAAATACTTCCGAAGACTCAGTAGTACACAGGCAGGTAGAACTCATCAGATTGCTCTCGACAATGAAGAAACAAGGCCATCCCCTCCACCTGTGTTGTCCAAGGCCTACTGCACAAAAGGTAAATTGTTAACACACAAGTTATTCAGTAAGCCTATTTATTTTTCCACACAAGGACAAGTCATCCCAAGCTACACAAGGACAATAGCTTCCTGCCACACAAGGACAGAGCTTCTGGCCATACAAAGACCAGACATCCAGCGAGCTCATGTTAGGGATTGCCACCCATACGACTCTCATACCAGTAAGAACCTCTCCTCTCACAAGGAGCATCAGTGCTTACCCCGAATTTCCAATGGAAAAAGATCCTGACACACAACATGTACTAGCACACACAAGCAAGTAGAAAACATAATACCGTAACAGGGTATCCTTAATCATGTCAAAACACAATCAACATAATCATTACACACAACACATGCAAACTAGGCACTCATATCCTATCTTAAGGGATTCGGTATAGCCTAGAAAATTGCATCTTGGTTCGCAATTCAAGCATTCCTACTACGACATATGTGCATACAACATTACATGTAAAGGCACCAAAATTAACAAGTAAACAACAAGGATCTTTGGAGAAACTGATGAGGCTTAGATCCTACCTCTATTGTCTCTGAACAAGAAGTTATTCCCTTGTCTTTATTCAATAATTCGGCACTACCTATAGCATCACAAGGCAATTTTATCTAGATTATTAGTTTCAATTTTCTATTAGATATTCGAAATTCAAAATGATAAATCCAATTTTCCTTTTTCTTATATCAATTTGAGTCCAATTAGCCTAGGTTTTCCTTTTTTATTTATCTCACAAAAAAACCAAAATGAAACTAAGTATGCATATCCAATATCCAATTAAATACTCTATTTCCTTACCAATTCCACTAACCAAACCTATCAGAAACCAGTGATCAGATGCCACAGGTACCTCCCTCTTGGATGTGTGATGTGATAGCGAAGAACATAACAAGAATCAACCTGAATTACCATCCCTAATTATCATATAATTTTCGACACTAAGAATAGGACAATAGGGCAAGTTACGATTTCATGCTAACAAGTTGTAGGAATTGTGATCTGATGTTAACAAGGAAGAATTAAATGTTTTAAACATGTATAATCAAAATAAACATGATCAGAATCCAATAGGTTAATCAATTGATCAAGATAGGCACAATAGGGTAGTAGGGCAAAGGTAGAGCACACTGATTTCATGTATTGAAAAGATTCAAAGGATGAATTCATGATTTTTCACTATGAATGGATATTAAACAATCATATGAATAAAGGTAACAACATCAGAGATCAATCAAAAGCAAAATTATAAAAATCTGAAAACCTAATTCTGCCGAATTTTGATTTAACTTTAGAGACATAAATACTAACCTTTAGACAAAAAAGAAGAGATGATTAGAAAGAGAATGAAGAGGGCTTTCCAACAAGCTATTATTTTCAGGAATCTGACAAATGATGAGAGATTTATGCTTGTTTGAAGTTCAAGAAGATTTTGGCAGTTCCGCCGAACTTTGATTTAACATTAGGAAAGAAATACTAATCTGCAGAAAAAACAACAAAGATGGTTGGAAAGATTATGAAAAAATATTTCCAACAAGCTATTATTTACAGGAATCCGACAAATGATGAGAGCGTTATACTTGTTTGAAATTCAAGAAGATTTTGGCAGAAATTGGGAGTTGCAGGGTTTTTAGGTCCTACGAATTTTGCGTGTTTTCTGCATAAAATTTTTGTGTGGCTGACTTCATATTTATTTAAGATGGTTATGAGATTATAATCCCTATCTTCAAGGCTTAATTAAAGTATGATAATTATCAAAATTAAATTCTGTAATTATCCCTCTTAAAACTTAGATTTGTTATTTCCTAAGGTAACTATCAATCAATAAAAAATCAATTTAAAGGGAATTAATACCAGAAATAATTACTAGACATCCCTTACCAATTTCGGCCATCACACATCCTTTCTTTCAGGGGTAAAGTGGTTTTTGTCACCTGTACTAGCATCTGGACTTCTAGGACTCAAAATTCAAGGTATCACAACTAGGCATCCAGTGCGCGTATGCTGGGGATTGCCACCCATACGACTCCCTTACCAGTAAGAGGCTCCCCTCTCCCAAGGAGCATCAGGCAAGCACACACAGGCAAGCACACACAGGCAAGCACACACAGGCAAGCACACAGCACAATACCACAACAAGGTATTCTCAATCATGTTAGAACATATTCAATATGTTCAAAGTACACAACACATGCAAATTAGGCACTTATAACCTAACTCAAGGTATAGCCTAAGTAATCAGATCTTAATCCACATTTTATGCATATACCATATAATCAATTTGCATGAAATATTATAAAGGGTGTGCATAAAAAACAACAAACAAACAACAAGAATCTCTGGAGAAACCGATGAGGGATAGATCCTACCTCTCTTGCCTCTGAATAAAAAGCTATTCCTTTGTCATTATTTAATAGATCAGAACCACCTATAGCATCACAAGGCAATGAAAAAACCAAACTAAGCATCGATACTCAATAACCAACTGAGTACCCTATTCTCTTACCAATTTTACTCACCAAATTTATTAGAAACCAGTGATCAGATGTCGCAGGTGACTCCCCATTGGATGTATGATGTGATAGCCAAGAATTTAACAAGATTCAACCTGAATTACCATCCCAATTAAGTGTGCAAATTCGGCACTAAGAGTAAGGCACAAGACAATTTGCAATTTTATGCATACAAGTTGTAAGGGCTGCGATTTCATGTTAAAAAAGGAGGATTAGTTGTTTATAACTTGTATAATTAAAAGAAACAAGATCAGAATCTAATAGGTTAATCAATTGATCAAGATAGGAAACAATAGGGAAAGGGTAGGGCATACTGATTTCATGTATAAAGAAGATTCAAAGGATGAATTCATGATTTTACAACATGAATGGATGCTAAAAAATCATACAAACAAAAGGAACAATAACATATATCAATTGAAGGTAGAATCGCACAATTTTGAAACCTAATCCAGCCGAAATACGACTTAATTTAGGATAAAGAAAAAATAATCTTCAGAAAAAAAAAACCCAATATTTTTGGAAAAATGATGAAAAGAGCTTTCCAAGAAGCTATTATTCGCAAGAATCCGACAAAGGATGAGAGAGTTATGCCTGTTTAAAGTTCAAACATATTTTGATAATTCTGCCGAATTATGATTTAACTTTCAACAAATAAAAACTAACCTCCAGATGAAAAACAAAAAATGGTTGGAAAAAGGATAAAGAGAGATTTCCAACAAGCTATTATTCCCAAGAATCCAACAAAGGATGAGAGAGTTATGCTATTTTGAAATTTAAGCATATTTTGGCAATTCCACCGAAATATGATTTAACTTTTAATATAGAAAATCTAACCTCCAGATAATAAAATCAAGATGATTGGAAAGAGGACAGGAAGATCTTTCCATCAAGTTATTATCTGAAATAATTTGCTAAAGTATGAGAGAGTTATGCTTGTTTGAAGTTCAAGCAAATTTCGGTAGAAATAGGGAGGTATAGGGTTTTTGGTTGGACGAATTTTGTATATTTTCTGTGTGAGGTTTAAGTGTGGCCGGCTTCCTATTTATATAGGGTGGTGATTCTTTGAGTACATGAGAAGGGTCTAACACATACTTTCTCAACATTGAAACGTGAAACATGTTGTGAATTCTTTCCATATTTGGAGGTAAGGCAAGTCTGTATGCAACAGGGCCAATCCTCTCGACAATGTCATATGGACCAATGTAACGAGGTGCTAGCTTACCTCGTTGCTGAAAATCTAGAACTCCTTTCCTTGGGGCTACCTTCAAGAACATTTTGTCACCTACCGGAAATTCCAGATCCCTATGTCGATTATCGGTGTAGTTTTTTTGTTGATCTTGGGCCATTTTTAGCCGTTGTCAAATCAAGATCAACTGCTCCGTTGCTTGCTTAATCAATCAAGTCCGAATTGTCTAGGAGTCTCCCGCCTACTTCATTCCAGCAAATGGGAGTTCTGCAACGTCTCCCATATAGTGCTTCATAAGGTGCCATACCGATGCTTACTTGAAACTATTGTTGTAAACAAATTCCGCCAACGGTAGGCATCGATCCCAACCAGTATGCTGTTCCAACACACTTGCACGTAACATGTCTTTGAGTGTCTGAATTGTCCTTGCTGATTGACCATTGATTTGGGGATGAAATGCTGTACTGAAATTCAATCTTGAACCAAGTGCATTTTGGAATTTCTCCCAAAATCATGATGTTAAACGAGGGCCACGATCTGAATCGATGGAAACTGGCACTCTATGCAATCGAATAATCTCGTCTAAGTAACGAACAACCAATTTCTTTGGTGTATCCGTCACACGTATAGGAAGGAAGAGTGCAGATTTCATCAATCGATCTACGATTAGCCAAATGGCATTGTATCCTCAATAAGATCTAGGCAAACTGGTCACAAAATCCATCGTGACATGCTCCCACTTGCATTCTGCAATTGGAAGTGACTGAAGTAGACCAATAGGTTGTTGATGTTCGATCTTTACTTGTTGACATACGAGGCATCGGGCAATGAACTCAGCAATGTGGCATTTCATGTTTGGCCACCAATGCTGCTCCTTTAAATCTGTGTACATCTTAGTGCTTCCGAGATGGATAGTGAACTTCGAACTATGCGTCTCAGATAAAATAAGATTATGAATATCAACATCTTATGGAGCACATACCCGGTTTCTAAAGACAAGCACTTCGTCATCTCACACTCTGAAATCACAAACTGTGGCATAAACACCATCAGAAAGTTGCTTCTGAATTTCAAATAGTTTCAGATCCTCTCATTTCTGATTCTGAATCTTTTTAATCAAGGTAGGCGTGACTTCGATTCGTGCCAATAACGAACAAAAAAATCAGTGCCAAGATGCTCACGGTAGCTTTTAAATCCAACAACATAGGCAGGTAATGGGTACGCATGTAAACCAATACTGATGGGGAAGGAGGATGAAACTTTCAGTTTAAGACATCAGCAACAATATTTTCTTTTCCAGGATGATATTCTATGATCAAATCTTTTATTCAGCTCCACCCATCTTTGTTGTCTCATGTTAAGCTCCTTTTGCGTAAGGAGGTATTTCAAGCTTTTGTGGTCAGTGAAGATTCTGCACATCTCGCCATAAAGGCAATGTCGCCAAATTTTCAGTGCAAACACCACGGCTGGAAGTTCCAAATCATGCATAGGATAGTTGCTTTCGTGTAGTCGTAATTGTCAGGAAGCATACCCAATGACTTTCCCTTCTTGCATCAATACGCATCCAAGTCTCGATTTCGACGCATCACTGTAAACCACATACTCCTTTCTGCAGATAGGTAAGGTAAGGATAGGTTCATAAACTAGCTGGTTTTTCAGTTATTCAAAACTTTGCTGGCATTTCTCATTCCACACGAATGGCTCTCCTTTGCGTGTCAGTTTCGTCAATGGTCCCGCAAGTGATGAAAAATTCTCCACAAAACCACTGTAGTATTCGGCTAAGCCAAGGAAACTATAAAGTTCAAACACAGTTCGCGGGGGTTCCCGAGCAACTACAGCTTCAATGTTCTTCAGATCAACAAGGACAACTAGAGTTGAAACAACATGGCCAAGGAAACCAACTTCACATAACCAGAATTCACATTTGGAGTATTTTACGAACAATCGCTGATCCTTCAAAACATCCAAAACAATCCGCAAGTGCTTAGTATGCTCCTCTTCCGATTTTGAATAAATCAGAATATCGTCGATGAAGACTATCACAAATTTATCCAGGAACTTACGAAACACACGATTCAGCTGTTACCACATCAGGGCTAGCCTTGGCATCAATCAGGGTGAATAGCCTCATTAGTCTTTGTGGCGCCTCACTTGAGGATCCATTGGATGGTCCTCCTGGTGTGCGGGTTGGTGGTTTGGTGGGGTTGCACCTCAGCCTGAATTTTGTATGCCTGTGATACGCCTTGGTTTCGGGCAGTCCCTCTGAACATGGCCTATCTCGCCACAATTATAACATTGACATGGTTGTGGATTCCATGTAGATCCATTAGAATTCAGACCAGAAAATTTCTTCCTGTTGTTACCTCCATTGCCACCATTGCCACCATTGTTTTTCGGAGGATAGGACCTCAAAGGATAGGGTCCCGTACGCCGATTGAATTTTGAATTTTGCCTAAAAGATCCGCCATTAGTGGCTGTGGATGGCTTCCTGGTTTGCATGATCTCTTCAGCTTTAGTTGCAGAAACAATTAGTTCTTGCAAATTCTGCACTGGTGTTGTACCAACGATGGTTTTGAGTTCGGTACTCAGCGCATCCTGAAATCGTCTCGTAAGCTGGTACGTTGAGCGATCCTCTTCAAAGTGTAAATCCGGACAACTCTCTTAATGCCTTCTCATATTCCAGCACCGATCAGGTACCCTGTTCAATCTTGTAGAAAGATTATCGCTGCTCGCTTTTATGAAATCTAGTATAAAATCATTCGTCGAACTCATACCAAACTTCCTCCCAAGTCGGCAAACGATCGCCAAATCGCAAGCTCATGGCTGTCCACCATGCGAGGGCTTTTCCCTCAAGTAGGAAAGTGGTGATGGTAACCCTGTCATCATCCAAGACACGTAAGAACAAAGACACTCGACACAAGGTCTCTATCCATTCACGAGCGGCAGCAGCTCCGACTGAACCATTGAAATCTTTACATCCCAATTGTCAAGCTTCCTTCAACAATTTTGTAATCACGACGGGAAGTTTCTTAGCTTCCTTAAGGGGAACCGGCTGTATAGGCTCAAGTGAAGGAATCGGTTCTTCCACGGGTGTTGGTGCAGGAGCATTCTGAAATTGTGCCTCCATACGCAGCTGATTCGCAGCAATTCCTTACAATACGTTTAGGATTTGTGCCATTACAGAATCAATGGCTGGTGCCTCAGGTTGGTTTTCGGGCTCAGCTTGCCCTCCCTGCTCAATTTGTGCATTCAGCTTCTCTTGCTCAACAGGTTGCTGTTCAGCCTGAACTTCATACCTACCCCGTCGACCCCTTTGTACACTTGGCCTTGCTATACTATACGAATACACAATCATCACTCAACACATAACCCAAATAAGAAATTATGAAAAGAAATGGTACCTAGTGGAGAGACGTGCACTGAATGATACACATATACTGGAAAACAAAATACACATGCACCCAAGTACACACAAAATTCAGAAATCATATGCATACATACAATGCACACTCGGCAATTACATCAACACACACGTATAAGCACTCGACAAACAATCATCAAGCATTCGATAAACACAAGGGACATTCGGCAGCATTCTTAGGAATTATAATTATCATGCAAACACATATATAAACATTTGGAAGGAAAACATACATCAGCAACGCCCATTCGGCAATAGTAAGAAAACAAAACAAACACCTTAAGTCATACAGGGCATAAGGGTACACATAAACACACAGCAGTCAAATAATCAATTTCATCATTTAAATCTTACAAACCAATCCCTTTCTAGCATTAGATCATTTTCAGTATTAGCTTCTAAGTCAGTCAGTGTGTGTGCCTGTTTTTATCTACAACCACAAAATCAACAAATAGGTTAGCATATAACAAATTATATTCCATAAACCATACTCCATTACCAAACCTGTAATGACCCCAAATCCTAACCTATTCTAAATTGCTTCGATTTGGGCTCTTATTGCTGTGAAACCTAAACAAGCCTAAACACTAAGACCTATCTGAATCCCACAAGGCTTACTCATCTAATTTTCGATTTTTAATATATTCTTTATATTCTTAACAATTGGAGCATGATAGTGGACAAGTATTTTGGTATCATATGGAATGAATAAAACATCAGCGAAAGTCTTTAAACTGAGTCATTGGAACCATAATACACAAGTCCCATAAAGATCTAAAAACTCAACATTTAAACCTCCTAAAGTAGTCCAGAAACAAACCATCAAAGGTGGGACTTAAATAACCAGAAAATAGTCCAAATCAAGGTTCATGTTATATGCGCAATTAATCAACGAACAGGTATGCAAATGTGATGCGATATCGCCCCGCCATGCAGCCTTGATCACACACACTAGTACCACAAACAGAGAATGTACTTAAGCCTAAAAAATGGTAAAACCAACAGGATGAGATTACAAGAATCTCAATAGGGTCACAATATCATAAGATCTGCAGAAATCTTAAACAAACATCAGATCAACCCTACACAACTATGGCTATCACGCAAGTCAAGAATCAATCAAAGGGATAGGGCTGAAACTAAAGCTTCATATGGACTACAAACACTTTTCAAAATCAGAAGTACACAGGCAGGAAAACTCATCAAGTTACTCTCGGAAGTAGGCAAAAGAAAGGTCATCCCCTTCCACCTACGTTGTCTAAAGTTTTGCTGCACAAAGGATAAAATGTTAACAAACAAGCTAATCAGCAAGCCTATTCATCTTGCCAGCATACAAGACAAGACATCTAGCTAGCACATAGGACTAGGTATCCTAATTAGCACATAGGATTGGGGCATCTTGCCAGTACACAGGACAAGGTATCAAGCCAACACAAAGGACTAGGCATGTAGCCAGCACAAAAGAATAGGCATCCAGCGCGCGCAAGCTGGGGATTGCCACCCATATGACTCCCTTACCAGTAAGAGCCTCCCCTCTCCCAAGGAGCATCAGCGATTACCCCGAATGGCCATCGGAACAGGATTCTGACACACAGACAAGCACACACAGGCAAGCACAAAGCACAATACCACAACAAGGTATTCTCAATAATGTCATAACACATTCAATATGTTCAAAGCACATAATACATGCAAATTAGGCACTCATAACCTAACTCAAGGGTTCGGTATAGCCTAAGTAACTAGATCTTAATCCACAGTTCATGCATATACCATATAATCAATTCGCATGCAATATTATCAAGTGTGTAAATAAAAAACAACAAACAAAAAACAAGGATCTCTGGAGAAACCGATGAGGCATAGATCCTACCTCTCTTTTCTCTGAACAAGAACCTATTCCTTTGCCTTTATTTAATAGATCTGAACCACCTATATTATAAGGCAAAGACAAAACCAAACTAATCATACATAGTGAGTACCTTATTTCCTTACCAATTCCACTCACCAAACCTATCATAAACCAGTGATCAGATGTCATAGGTGCCTCCCCCTTGGATGTGTTATATGATAGCCAAGAACTTAACAAGATTCAACCTGAATTACCATTCTAATTAACTATGAAAATTTTGGCACTAAGATTAGGGAACAAGACAATTTGATTTCATGCATACAAGGTGTAAAGGTTGCGATTTCATGTTAAAAAGGAGGATTAGTTGTTTATAACTTGTACAAGTAAAAGAAACAAGATCAGAATCAATAGGTTAATCAATTCATCAAGATAGGCAACAATAGGGCAAATGTAGGGCATACTGATTTCATGTATAGAGAAGATTCAAAGGATGAATTCATGATTTTAGAACATGACTGGATGCTAAACAATCATAAAAACAAGAGAAACAATAAAAAAAATCAATCGAAGGCAGAATCACATAATTTTGAAACCTAATTCCCCCAAAATACAACTTAACTTATGACAAAGAAAAACTATAAAAATCAAGCAAGTAAATTCCCAGTAAGTTTTCAAAATAATCAAACAAAGGAAAAATTCCAAAAACCAGAAAGTAGTCCAATCAATCTTCATGTTATACGCACAAGTAGTCAAGGAACAGGTATGAAAATATCATGCAACATCACCCCATTATACAGCCTTGTTCTCACACACTGGTACCATGAACAATGAATGTACCTACGTCTGAAAAATGGTGAAAACAACAGGATGAGATTATAAGAATCTCAGTAGGGTCTTAACGTCATAAGATCTGTAGAAATCTTAAGCAACCATTTCCCAAACAACATCAGATCATCCCTACACAAATAAGGGATATCATGCAATTCAATAATCAATCAATAAGGTTAGGTCCAAAACTAAGGCTGAGAGTGGACTACAAAAACTTCTGAAAATAAGAAGTACACAGGCAAGAAAACACATCAAACACTCTCGGCAATAGGAAAAGGCCATGCCCGTCCATCTTTTTAGTCCAAGGCTTCGTTGCACAAAGGGTAAAGGTTACCACACAAGCTAATCAGCAAGCCTATTCATCATGTTAGCACACAAGACAAGACATCTAGCCAGCACACATGATTAGGCATCCTAACCAGCACACAGGATTAGGGCATCTTGCCAACATACAAGACAAGGCATCTAGCCAGCACAAGGGACTAGGCATCTAGCTAGTACAAAAGACTAGGCCTCCACCACACGCATGCTGGGGAATGCTACCCAAACAACTCCCATACCAGTAACCTCTCCTCTCTTAAGGAGCATCAACGTTAACCCTTAATGGCCACCAGAAAAGAATCCTAACACACAAACATGTACAAGCAAACACAAGCAAGTACAAGGCACAATCCTCCATTAGTTCAGAACACAATCAGCATGCTCAATACAAACAACACATACAAATTAGGCATTCATAACCTATCTCAAGGTTTTGGTATAGCTTAGAGCATCACATCTCGAACCGCCATTCAAGCATACACTATCCAACATATGTGCATACAATCATCAACAAGTATATGCACCGAAATCAACAAGCAAACAACAAGGATCTCTGAAGAAACCGATGAGGCATAGATCCTACCTCTCTTATCTCTGAACAAGAAGCTATTCTTTTGCCTTTATTCAAGGGATCCGAACTACCTATAACATTATAAGGCAAAGACAAAACCAAACAAAGCTTGTATACTCAATAATCAAGTAGATATCCTATTTTCTTACCAATTCCACTCACTAAACCTATCAGAAACCAATGATCAGATACCATAGCTGCCACCCCATTGGATGTGTGATGTGATAGCCAAGAACTTAACAATAGTCAACCTGAATTACCATCCCAATCAACTATACAAATTTCGGCACTAAGAATTGAGCAATAGGACAAATTGCAATTTCATGTATACAAGCCTTAGGGTTGTGATTTTATGTTTACAAAGAAGGATTAGGTTTTAATAACACATATAATGAAATGGAAAAAGATCAAAAACCAATAGGTTAATCAATTGATCAAAATCGGCAACAATAGGGCAAAAGAGTAGAGCATGCCAATTTCATGTATAGGGAAGATTCATAGGATGAATTCATGATTTTACAACATGAATGGATGCTAAACAATCATGCAGACAAGAGAAACAACAGCAGACATCAATTGAAGGGAGAATCATACAAGTTCGACACCAAAACCGATGAATTATGAATTGAATTTTGACAAAGAAAAACTAACCTTCTGATGACCAACTTAAGGTAGTTAGTTAGAGGATGGGAAGATCTTTCCAAGCTATTATTTTCAGAAATCCGACAAAGGATGAGAGAGTTATGATAGTTTGAAGATCAAGGAAATTTCAGCAACAATAGGGATTGTGTAGGGTTTGATGTTTGATGAATTTTGTGTGTTTCTGATGGGAGATATAGGTGTGGCTGATTTCTTCTTTATATAGAGTGTTTATAGGATTAATTTCCCTACTTTAAAGGCTAGATAAGATAAGACAATTATCAAAATTAAATTCTGGAATTATCATTCCTTAATTTTAGGAATTTTATCTCCTAAGGTAAGTTTGAACCAATAAGGAAACAAATCAAAGGGAAATGAAACCAGAAATGATTACTAGACATTCAATATCATTTTTTTCCATTACACATCCATTTCTTCAGGAGCAAAATGGTTATTTCACCTATACTAGCTTCTGGACTTCTAGAACTCAAAATTCGGGGTTATACACTAATACTTTTCCTGATATTTCTATATTTTTTTCTTTCAATTTTTCATTAAGTTTTCTTAACTTTTGCCTTTTTTGTCTATTTTCTATAATTTCAGTTTGATTTCTTCACAGTCTAACATGTGGCAGCATGAATGCTCGCCAGTAATACACCGAAACCTTTAAGATGCTGACACGTCACTACACCATATATGGCCTAATGCAACAGTATTATTGTTACAATTTAATTTATGTAGCATAAGATGTAGCATAAGGTTAGTTTAAGGCAACATAGTTTTTTCTGTTGTATTAAAGTGTGATTTTATGCAACATTTAAATAAAATAGTAACATATATAAGCTTTTGTAACAAAATTTTTGTTACATCTTACTTTATGTAGCATAAGGTTAGTTTAAGGCAACATAGTTTTTTCTGTTGTATTAAAGTGTGACTTTATGCAACAATTAAATAAAATTGTAGCATAAGATTAGTTTAAGCCAACATATTTTTTTCTGTTGTATTAAAGCATGACTTTATGTAACAATTAAATAAAATTGTAGTATAAGATTAGTTTAAGGCAACATATTTTTTTTTTTTGTATTAAAGTGTGAATTTTTGCAAGAATTAAATAAAATAGTAGTATATATCATATTTTGTAACAAAATTTTTGTTATATCTTAATTATGTCACATAATATTAATTTAAGATAACAATATGTTTTGTGTTGCTATAGCTTATAACTGTTTATACAATAGTTAAATAAATAATTTTATATTAATATTTATTAATTATAAATTTTAAAAATAAAATTTTCTAAATCAAAAGTAAAAAAAGGCAGGCTAATCTTTTTCATGCCGCCCCAAATTTTCATTTGCGTTTTTTCTTCCTTTCTTCTTCAGTCTATGGACTCCTGCTGAATATTTCCATGTCGCCCCAAAATTGCTACGTGTGTTTTTTTCTTCTTCAGTTTATGGCCTCCTACTAGAAATCTTGTCACGTCCCCCAAGTTACTAATTTTAGCTTTTTCTTTTTCAGTCTACAACCTACAAGAAATCTTGTCACGGACGGTTTGGTTTTGGGGAGAAAATTTCAATTTCTTTGTCCTTATTTTTAATCCTCTCACTCTATCAAGGTAATCATTTTATATATATATTATTTTTACTCTTCTCTCATTCTCTCTCTTTTCTTGTCGTTATCCCTGCATCTATTATGTGTAAGAATTCATGTTGTACAAAAACAATTTGCAGATCCTTTTTTCCCAATTCGTGCGTGTATATCAAGCCCATAACTCAAGATTTTAGATTGTTGTTATTATTTATGGTGCCCTTCCTGCGTATTGTTTCTGGTGTTTGTCGTCTTGCTTTTAGGTGAAAATCAGGTATTTTTATATGCTATATTAAGACCTAATTTATAGATTCTATACTCCTTTGTGTCTTGAAAATATGAATGGGATATTTAATTTGATGATTTGTCACATAGCTGAGTTATGCTTTATGGAACAACCTTTGTTTTTTGGATTGTAACTCGTAAAGTTCTTCTCATAGTTATTTTTTGTTAATAAAAAAAATGAAATGAAAGAAAACCCATAAACTACTAGGTTCGAAATTCTAACACCTATATATAATCATCATTGCTACTTTGCCTAGAGAGACTTTTATTAGTTTGTCACGCCTTGCACTGTTTGCTAAGTGGTCATTATAATATCCATCCCCGAACTTTTGTTGCTTTTTCCTTCTTTTTCCATTGTGGGTGAGTTGCCAACCACGTGTCTCTACCTGCACCACAATGACTCTACTTGCACCTTGGGCTCTTTATCTATATTAAATTTATATTATATTTACTTGTTGAAGAATAAATTCAGCCATGGCGTTTGAACACAAAGACTGGATAAACTTCCCTAGATATACTACGGAATACATAACTGGTTTAGATGCATTTCTTAATAAAGCATTTGCCAAAACAGCTAAAGGAAAAACTATATCATGTTCATGCAAGAAGTGTGTGTTTCATTATTGGTATCACAAAAATACTATATATGATCATCTTGTCAAAGATGGATTTATTCCGGGGTATAATAATTGGTGTTTTGCTGATGAAAATATTCATGATGAAGTTAGAAGGGACAATGATGGTATAAATGAATTACTACATAGCACATTCAGAGACACGATAGCAAACTTGGATAGTGTACCAGAGGGGCTGACAACGGGTCCAAACAGAGAGAGCAATAGATTTTACTAGCTCTTAGAGGAAGGACAACAAGAATTATATCCTGGTTGTCATAGTTTTTCGAAATTGTCATTCACTATCCGATTATATCTCTTCAAAAGTCTGCATGGTATTAGTGATGCTGCTTTCACTTATCTACTAGAGTTACTGAGAGAAGCCTTTCCAAATGCAAAGATTCCTTTGTCATTCAATACTGCTAAAAATATCATTAAAGATCTAAGACTTCATTATGAGAAAATTCACTCATGTCCCAATGATTGTATATTGTTTTGGGGTGAAAATAAAGATGCATATATATGTTTTATTTTCGGTGCTTCAAGATGGAAAGAAGCTAATAATGTTGATCAGCTTGGTGGTAAGAAAGGTCATAGAATAGCTTCAAAAGTTTTTTGGTATTTTCCATTGAAACCGAGACTTCAAAGATTATTCATGTGTCCAAAATTAGCAAAGAGTATGTTGTGGTATGATAAAGAACGTCCGAAAGATGGAAATTTGAGACATCCTGTTGATAGTCAAGCATGGAAGGATTTCGATTTGTTATATCTTGACTTTGCAAAAGAATCTCGTAATATAAGACTGAGACTTGCTAGTGATGGCTTTAATCCATTTCGTACAATGAGTATTTCTCATAGTACATGGCCAGTAATCCTATCCATCTATAATTTGCCACCTTGGCAATGTATGAAATGACAATATTTATTATTGTCATCAATCATTCCTGGTCCAAGTTCTCCTGGAAAGGATATTGATACATACTTGCAACCCTTGATCAAAGAATTAAAAGAATTGTGGGACAGTGGTGTGGAAATTTATGATGCTTCTACTAATCAGACCTTCCGACTTCGAGTTACGCTAATGTGGACTGTTAGTGATTTTCCAGTATATGCAATGTTGTCTGGTTGGGTTTGCAAGGGAAAATATGCATGTCCTATATGTCATTATGAAACTTGCTCTCAATATTTGAAACATAGTCGTAAGACTTGTTACATGAATCATAGAAGATTTTTGGATATTAATCATCCATGGAGACGTGATACGGTATCATTTGATGGTCAGGAAGAGTTAAGAACTGCACCAGCTCCTTTTTCAGGTTCTGATATAGTTGATCTTCTGTCTTCTTTTGAAAATTCATTTGGTAAATTTCGAAGACAAAAGCATGATAGTGAAAATCCATGGAGGAAGAGATCTATTTTTTTTGAACTACCATATTGGCAGTTTAACCAATGTTGTCATAATTTGGATGTTATGCATATCGAGAAGAATATATGTGATAGTATTCTTGGAACTTTACTTGATATTCTTGGAAAGACAAAAGATCATATAAATGCACGGTTTGACTTGAGAGATATGGGAATTCGACATGATCTTCATCCAGTTGTTTCTGAAAATAGGAGACATGTCTTACTGGTTAAAGCATATTTCAATATGACATCAGCGGAGAAAATAATCTTTTGCAAAGTATTGAAGAATGAAAAGCTACCCCAAGGTTGTGTATCTAACATATCTCGATGTGTAGATGTTGCTGGGAAGAAAATTGTTGGGTATAAGAGTCATGATGCTCATTTTATTATGCAGTATCTATTACAGGTTGCTGTAAAAAAGTCTTTACCAAAACAAGTAGCAATTGCATTAATCAGATTTGGTGCAAGTATATAGCAAGGTAATCAAGCAAGCTGATCTTGACCGTTTTCAATCTGAAATCACAGATACATTATGCCATCTTGAAAAGATTTTTCCTCCAAGCTTTTTTGACATCATGATACATTTGCCAATTCATTTGACAAGGCAAATCAGGCTCAGGGGACCAGTACATTGAAGTTCTATGTATCCAATTGAAAGGTACTTAAGTCATTTGAAAGGTTATGTGCATAATAGAAGCAAACCAGAAGCCTCTATTGCAGAGGGATATATAGCTGAAGAATGTTTGATTTTCTACTCAAGATTTTTAAATGATGGAGTAAGAATGAATTTCAATGATGGTGCAAGTGGGAGTGGTGATTGTGCTTCTTCAAATGATGTTTTATCATCTCTTTTTCCAAAAGATGGCCATCCAATAAGAGGGAAAAAATCAAAAGGAGGTACGATGTCTCAATTTCTTGCTCAATTAGGACAAATAAATCCTAACCTCAACATAAATGCAGAAATGGTTACATCTTTGTTCCCATTAGCACAATCGGATGCTGGTACTTCTAAGAGACCATCCTCTACTGAAATGCAAGATAATGAATAACAGGTATTGTTATTATCTTGTTGTTCAGTTATATATTTTAAATTTTCTATCTTTTATTTTTCTTATTAGTCATTTAATATAACAAGACTTTATATCAATCCTTTTGGAGTTGATGGTTGATGATTTTTACTTCTCTTAATGTTGTTGTTGATCTTGCGTTGATTGTTGTGAATTGTTTTTTTTTGTTTTATATTATGCTGATATTGTTATTTTAAGTTATGTCTTGATGTACATGTGTTATTTTGCTTTCATAATACATCCTACAAATGAAATACCCAATGGTGCTCTTGTGCTTCATTTGCTCTCTTTTTTCTTCTCTAGTGTTGGTAGACTATGCATTTTTCGGTTATATTATGCTCAAAGTATTTGATTTTATAATTTGGTAGACTATTATTTTGCCATTACAACTGAACATATTGTTTTAATTGGAAAGTATCTAAATTGCTATCAATCATTGTTTTGTTTCCTATTTCACATTTATTTGTCATGTTGGCACTTCATTTTATTTTCATCTAGATGACCTCTTTTGCAGAATGCTAGAGTATTTTTGTTATGTTTTGACGAGTACAACAACGAGGAATGTTTTGTCGATGAATATTTTGTGAAGCTGGAATTTTTTTTAATAGTTGTACTATGAACATGCAAAAGTACCAAAGTTATTATCATTTTGTCATGTTAAGTGATATTAGTTTGAATGTTATTTATAAATATTTTATGGTATTACTTTATTTCTACATGTTTACCATATAATAAGTTTAAATATTTAATTATTATATATTGATTTTGAATATAATTTTAATATTAATATTTTATATTAATATTAATAATTTGTTACAAAATATAATTGTTACATTATAATAGAAAATTGTTGCTTAAACAAAACCAAAAATAATGTTGTGTAATATAAAATAATGTTACTTAAAAGAAAATAAAAAATTATTGCATCATATAATAATATTGTTGCTTAAACTAAAGTAGAAAGTGTAACATAATATTAAAAAGTTGTTACTTAAACTAAAGAAAAAAGTGTAACATAATATTAAAAAATTGTTACTTAAACTAAAGTAAAAGGTGTAGCATAATATAAAAAAATTGTTGCTTAAATAAAAATCGAAACTGTTGCCTATTATAAATTAATTGTTGTTTAAATAAAATAAAATACTATTGTAAAAAAAAAAAACAGTTACCTAAAATTTTAAAAATTTGTTACTTTTAAGAAAAAACTATTGTTGCATTTGTTTTAAATTATTATGTTGCATTAGGTATTTATGTACAACAAAATAAAAAATATAATATTTTTAATGTAATACCGTTGCATATTCTAAACTGCCACGGAAGCAGATGTGGCGAAAAAAAACTGTTGCATTAACTTTAATACAACAGTTCTTGATTATTATGCTCCGAAACAGTGTTGTTGCATAATGTCATATATGGTGTAGTGCGTGGCTCGCCACGACTCATCCAAGCCTTAGGCTCAGACCGAGCCTCTTTCCCTAGCTAGTAGATAACCATTTATTGGTTTGTCCATTGAACTTAATGTAAATAATGTAAGGACCCAAACTCAACCTATTAGGACCATTACCGTTATGAAACCCAAACAAGTCCATACTGGGACCTGTCTGAATCCCACAAGGCTTATCCATCCTAAGTTCTGATTTAAACACGTTTCTTTCTTATGCTTCTTTAAAGTTGGAGCATGATAATAATGGATAAACATTCTGGAAACATACAAAGTGAATAAAAACATCAGCGGGAAGTCTTTATAATTAATCAAAGGAACCACAACACTCAATTCTCATAGGTATTTCAAAATCCAGCAAGTAATCCTCCAGAAAATTCCAGAAGGTAACAAATAAAGTAGGGATTTAAGAAAAAGAAAGTAGTCTAATCAAAGTTCATGTTATATGCACAAGCAAGCAATGAGAAAGTATGCAAATAGGATGCAATTTCGTCCCACTGTGCAGCATTGATCTCACACACTGTTACCATAAAAAAATGATGTACCTAATCCTGAAAACTGGTGAATACAAGAGGGTGAGATTACAAGAATCTCAGTAGGTTCACAATATTATAAGATCTGCGGAAATGCAAACAATATCTCACAAACAACATCAGATCCATCACACAACTAAAAGGGTATCAAACAATCATCCACAAACAGAAAGAGGTAGAGCCGAAAGTTATAGGCCAAGGGTAGACAACAAACACTTCCAAAATCAGAAGTACACTGGTAGGTGTTTCAACATTCGATGTCATCAAAAGAAAGCTCATCCTTTTCCACCTATGTTGTCCAAGGCTTAGTAGCACAAAGGTAAATGGTTAGCGCACAATCTAATCAGCAAGTCTATTCATCTTGCCAGTATACATGATAAGTCACCTAGCCACACAAAGACTAGGAATCCAAACCCCACAAGGATAAGGGTATCTTACCAGCATACATGACAAGACATCTAGCCAGACAATGACTAGGCATCCAGCGTGCACATGCTGGGAATTGCCACCCATACGATTCCCATAACAATAGGAATCTCTCCTCTCCCAAGGAGCATCAGTGCTTACCCCGAATGGCCACTGGTGACTTACAAACATGTACATGCACACACTAGCAAGGTACAAGGCATAACATTACAGCAGGGTATCCTCAATCATACTACAATACAATCATCAAGTCACATCCATACAATACAACTGAATTAGGCACTCACATCTTAACTCAAGAGTCTAAAATTTTCTAAAAGATCATAGCTCAATCCGCAACTCATGCATACAATAAAAAAACATGCGCATACACAATAGCACAGACAAGTACCGAATTCATCATTCAAACCACAAGGATCTCTGTAGAAACCGATGAGGTATAGATCATACCTTTCTTATCTCTGAACAAGTAGCTATCTCTTTACCTTTATTAAGGGGATCCAAACCACCTATATAACCATAAGGAAAAAACAAAACCATACTAAGCATACACAATTCAGAAACCAAACAAGAACCAAGTTCCTTACCAATTCTACTCACCCAACATATAAGAAACTATTGATCAGATGCTGTAGGTACCTCCCCCTTGGATATATGATGTGATAGTCAGGAACACAACAAAAGTCAACCTAATTTATCATCCTAGTTAACCATGTAAATTTCGGCACTAAGATAGGACGATAGGGCAAATTGCAATTTCATGCATAAAAGATTTAGGGGTTGCAATTTAATGATAACATAGAAGGATTAGGTGCCAAATACACATATAATTAAAAAGAACAAGATCAGAAACCAATAGACCAAGCAATTGGCCAAAATCGGTAACTATAGGGAAAAGGTATAGGGCACGCTGATTTCTCTTATAAGGAAGATTCATAGGTTGAATTCATGATATTACAATATGAATACGTGCCAAGCAGTCATATGAACAAAAGGTACAACAACAGAAACTAATTGAAGGATTAATCAATGGATTTCAGCTCCAAACCTTAAGAAATTAAGATAAGAAAAAATACTAGGAGAATATAACCTTCTGATGATGAAGCCATGATAGTAAGATAGAGGATGGAAACACGTTTCCAATAAGCTATTATTCACAGAATTTTGATGAAGGATGAAAGATTTCGACTAGGGTTAGTATTTGAAGAATTTCGGCAGCAAAGGTAGGGAATAGGGTTTGATTGTGTGAAGATTTTGTATGTTTTTGGTGTGGGACTTAGGTGTGGCCTACTACACCTTTTATAGAGTGTAATAGGATTTAATTTTCCTACTTTTAAGGCTAGATATAAGAGGATAATCGTTAAGATTAAATTCTAGAATTATCCCTTATTTTCAGGAGATTATTATTTAAGAGAGAAATGAACCAAGAAGGAAATGGAATAGTGTCTAGAAATGAATTTGGAAATGAGCATTGAACCTTCAGCACTATATTCGGCTATCACACATCGATTTCTTTAGGGAAAAAATAGTCATTTCACCTGTACTAGCTTCTGGACTTTTAGGACACAAAAATCAGGGTCTCACATCCTCCCCTCATAAAAAATTTTTCCTCAAAATTTCAGAACAAATACCTAAGAAAATAGGAAAGGAAATTTTGCATGCATAGATTCCTCAGTCTCCTAAGATGGTTCCTCAACTTAGCCATTACACCAAACAACTCGTACCACAGATGCCATTCGACTGCGAAGCTAACAAACTAATAGATCTAGTATGGAAATTGGCTGTACGAGATAGGATAGATCTTCAACAACCTCAACTGGTGGTTCTTCATGCATATGAGCAGGGTCTCGCACATACTTTCTCAACATCAAAATGTGAAACACTATGTGGATTCTCTCCATGTTCGGAGGCAATGCAAGTCGGTATACAGTAGGGCTGATTCTCTCATCAATATTATACGGACTAATGCAACGAGGGACTAGCTTACCTCATTGCTGAAAACGAAGGACACCTTTCCACGGGGTGACTTTTAGAAACACATTGTCACCTATGACAAATTCCAGCTCCTTTCTTTGATTATCAACATAGTTTTTTTGGCGATCTTACGATGTCCTCAGCCTTTTTCGAATTAGATTCAACTGTTCCGTTGCTTGATCAATCAATTTTGGATTATCTAGGCGTTTCTTGCCTACTTGATTCCAGCAAATGGGAGTTCTGCAATAACTACCGTACAATGCTTCAAAAGGAGCCATTCTAATGCTTACATGAAAACTGTTGTTGTAGGTAAACTCTGTCAAAAGTAGACATCTATCCCAACTAGTATTCCGATCCATTACGCATGCACGTAACATGTCTTCAAGCATCTGAATCGTTCTTTCAGATTGACCATCGATCTGGGGATGAAACGCTGTACTAAAATTCAATCTTGAACCCAGTGTATTCTGAAATTTCTCCCAAAATCGTGAAGTAAAACGAGGGTCACGATCCAAAATGATGGAAACTGGCACTCCATGTAGACTAACAATCTCATCCAAAT
This sequence comes from Passiflora organensis, assembly GCA_019739055.1. Taxonomy (NCBI): domain Eukaryota; kingdom Viridiplantae; phylum Streptophyta; class Magnoliopsida; order Malpighiales; family Passifloraceae; genus Passiflora; species Passiflora organensis. The sequence goes on from JAEPBF010000136.1 coordinate 6,109,651, forward strand.
AATGAACAACTAATTTCTTAGGGGTGTCTATCACACGAACAGGAACAAAGTGTGAAGATTTTGTCAATCAATCCATGATCACCCAAATGGCATCGAATCCTCGCTGAGATCTAGGCAAACCGGTCAAAAAGTCTATCATGACATGCTCCCAGTTCCATTCTAGAATCAGAAGTGACTAAAGTAAACTAGTGGGTCTTTGATGCTCGATCTTCACTTGTTTACATACGAGGCATCGAGCAATGAACTCAATAATGTGGCGCTTCATGTTCAGCCACCAATATTGTTCTTTTAAATCTTGATACATCGTTGTGCTATTAGGATGAATAGCAAACTTTTAAACTTTACGTTTTGGAAAAAACCAGATTGCGAATATCAACATCTTGTGGCACACATACCCGGTTTCTGAAGACAAGAACTCCATCATCTTGCATTCTGAAGTCACGACCTATGGCATCAACATCATCAGATATTTGTTGCTTAATTTCAGCCAATCTTGGATCTTTTGATTACTGATTTTGAATCTTTTCAAAAAGAGTAGGCTTGACTTTGATTCGAGCAAGTAACGAACAGAAAACATCAGTGCCAAGATACACATGCGCATCTCTCAAATCCAAAAACATTGGCATGTAGTGCGCACACATATATGCAAAAACCAATGGAGAAGGAGGGATCTTCTGGTTTAAGGCATAAGCAACAACACTTGCTTTTCCGGGATGATATTCGATGATCAAATCGTAGTCTTTAATCAGCTTTACCATATTTTTTGTCTCATATTCAATTCCTTTTGCATAAGGATATACTTAAAGCTTTAGTGGCCGGTGAAGATTCTGCACGTCTCACCGTACAAGTAGTGGCGCTATATCTTCAATACGAACTCCATAGCTGCAAGCTCCAAATCATGTGAAGGATAGTTGCTTTCATGCGGACGCAACTATCGAGAAGCATAGGCAATGACTTTCCCATCTTGCATAAACACGCATCCAAGTTCGAATTTAGATGCATCTCTGTACACCACATACTCTTTTCCGCTGATTGGTAAAGTAAGGATAGGTGCGGAAACTAACCGGTTCTTCAATATCTTGAAAATTTTGTTGCCATTTCTCGTTTTACACGAACGACTGTCCTTTGTATCTAAATTTTGTCAAAGGTCTAGCAAGCGATGAGAAATTCTCCACTAAGCGATGGTAGTATCCAGTTAAGCCAAGGAAACTACGAACTTTAAATACAGTCCACGGGGGTTCCCAAGTAACTATGGCCTCAATCTTCTTTGGATCAACCAACACACCATAGGAGGAAACAACATGGCCAAGGAAACCAATTTCGCGTAACTAGAATTCACATTTGGAGTACTTCGCAAACAAGTATCTATCCCTCAGAATTTTCATCACAATCCACAAGTGCTCAGCATGCTCCTCTTCGGATTTTGAGTAAATCAGAATGTCGTTGATGAAGACTATCACAAACCTATCTAGGAATTCTAAGAATATATGATTCATCAGGTCTATGAACACAGCTGGTGCATTGGTCAAACCGAATGGCATAACTAGAAATTTGTGGTGGCCGTATCGTGATCTGGATGTTGTCTTCGGAATATCAGCTTCACGAACACTCAACTGATTGTATCCTGATCTGAGATCGATCTTGGAAAACACGGCTGCACCTTGGAGTTGGTTGAACAAGTCGTCAATTCGTAGTAGAGGATACTTATTCTTCATGGTCACACAATTCAGCTACCGACAGTCGATGTACAATCGCATCGAACCATCTTTCTTCTTCATGAACAAGACAAGTGCTCCCCAAGCTGACACATTGGGAAACCACGATCCAGTAAATCTTCCAATTGCATCTTCAAATCCTTCATTTCTGCAGGAGCCATATGATAAGGAGGAATGGAAACTGGATTCGCACCTGGCACTAGTTCAATGCCAAATTCCACTTCTATTGCTGGCGGAAAACCGACTATGTCTTTTGCAAACATACCCGGAAATTCACAAACCACTGGAACAAAATTTAAATCTGAGGACTCTTTAAAAATGTCATGTACATGCGTGAGGTACGCAATACATCCTTTGCTGATCAATCGCTTCGTATTGAGCCAGGAAATCATACAAGTTGGAATGACTAACTGATCACCTTCAAAGCAATACTCCGAACCATCAGGAAGAGTGAACCACACATGTTTAGTAAAACACTCCATTCGGTCTTGATATTTGGCTAGACAATCCATGCCTAAAATCATATCAAGCTCTAGGATGTTCAATGAAATCAGATTCACTTCATCTATACTTGAACCCATATATACAGCACAGCCGATGTAGACTAGATCATAAGTCAGTTGTTCTCCCAAAGGAGTGAGAACCGCAATAGGAGGAGATAGGGGAGACAGAGGCCAATCTGAACTAAGTGCTATCCTTGGATTCACAAATGATCTATTAGACCTGGGATCTATTAACACTTTAGCATTTTGAAAAAAAACTGAAATAGTACTTGTCACAACATTATGGATTGTTTCGACATCGGTCATGGTGAATAACCTTGTTGGTCTAGCCTACGCCTCGCTCATAGGTCTACTGGGTGGTCCTTCAAGTTCACGTGCTGGTGTTTTAGTGGGATTGGCATACCCACCTCGGGTTGAATTCGATGCGCCTGTGAAACGTCTCGGTTTGGGACACTCCCTCTGAATATTTCTTTTTTCTTCTCAGTTGTAGCATCGACATGGCTGCAAAATCTACGTAGATCCATTAGGATTACGACCAGAAGAATTCTTTCTGAAGTTACCCCCATTGCCATTATTCTTTGGAGGGTAGGACCTCAAAGAATGGGGTCCCGTACACCGGTTAAACTTGGAATCACGCCTGAATGATCTGCCATTACTTGCTGCGGATGAATTCTTACTTTGCACGTTCATCTTGGCTTCAGTCGCAGAAATGATCAATTCTTGCAAATTCTGTACCGGTGTCGTGCCTTCAATTATTTTGAGCTCGGTACTCAGCCCAGCTTGAAATCGTCTCGCAAGCTGATAAGGTGAGCAATCTTCCTTAGGTGTAAAACAGGACAACTATCTTAATTCCTTCTCATATTCCAGAACCGAACGGGTGTCTTGTTCAAGCTTATAGAAAGCTCGTCGTTGTTCACTCTTGTGGAATCTAGTGTAGAACCTTTTGTCAAACTCATGCTGGAATTCTTCCCATATAGGCAGTCAATCCCTGAATCGTAAACTCACAACTGTCTACGATGCGAGGGGTTCTCCCTCAAGTAGGAAAATGGCGATGGTAACCTTGTCGTCATCAGAGATGCGTAGGAACAAAGACACTCAACATAGGGTGTCAATCCATTCACGAGCTGTAGTGGCATCTGTTAAATCGCTGAAATCTTTGCATTTGAGCTGACGAGCTTCCTTTAGTATTGGTAATAACAACCGGAAGTCTCTCGGCTTCTCTAGGTTGAACAGGCTAATCAGGTTCAAGTGGAGGAATAGGATCTTCCACAGGTGGTGCGGGGTGCAGGAGCCTTCTGAAATTGAGCCTCCATTCGCTGCTGGTTTGTAGCAATCCCTTGCAATACGTTCAGTATTTACGCCATTATGGGATCAATGACTGGTGCGGCTGGTGCTTCTTGTTGATTTTCGGGCTCAGCTTGCCCTCCATGCTCAATTTTTGCATTTGGTTCATTCTGATCAAGGAGTTGCTGTTTGGTTGGGCTTCATACCTACCACGACGATCTCTAGGTGCATTCTGCCTTGCCATACTATACAAGCATATGAAATCACTCAACACATAACCTAAATACAAAACCAAAGAGAAGAAGTGGTACTTGGTGGAGAGGCGTACACCAGACAATATGCATATGCTGAAACATAAAACACATGCATGCATACAATACTCACAAATCTCGGCAATCATACACATTAATACAAAGAAACCTTTGGCAATGCACATGTTCAGACAAAAACACACTCGGAAATAATGGCAAGCACACACATTTATACAAAGACATACTCGACAATCATAGTAGTCACATAGAAACACTCGGTGGCACACATCAATAAGTCGTAATCAATATGCAGCATCATACACACAGTCGGCAATCATATAGTAAACACAGAAAAACACACATCAAAACACATCAAATCATACAACATGCAAAAGTACATAAAAGCTCAGCATGATACTCATTTAAGTATGGCATTCAAACATTACAAACCATCATTTTAGTGTCATAATATTTTCGTCAATGACCTCTAATGTTGTGGGTGTGTGCGTATGTTCCTTCCTACTGACACAAAACTAACAAATATGTTAGCATGTAATAGATCGTATGTTCCTACCAAACCTGTAAGGACCCAAACCCAACCTATTAGGACCCTTACCGCCATGAAACCCAAACAAGCGCACCTTAGGACCTGTCTAAATCCTACAAAGCTTATCCATCCTAAGTTCCGATTTTACCAAGTTTCTTTCTTATGCTTTTCAAAAGGTTTGAGCATGATAATAATGGACAAATATTATGGAAAAATACAGATTGAATAAAAACATCAGCGGAAGTTTTATAATTAATCAAAGAAACCACTATACACAAGTCCCATAGGGAACTCAAAATCTATCACATAATCCTTTAGAAAATTTTGGAAACTAAAAACAAAAAAGGGATTCAAGAACCAGAAAGTAGTTCAATCAAACTTCATGTTATATGCTCAAGCAATCAAGGAGAAAGACTATGAATGTAATGCAATATTGTCCCTCCGTGTGGCCTTGATCTCACACACTAGTACCACAAACAGATGATATACCTAATCTTGAAATGGTGAGTACAACAAGGTGTGATTAAAAGAATCTTAGTAGGGTCACAATTTCATAAGATCAGCAGAAATCTAAAGAAACATCTCCCAAACAACATAAGATCTGCCTACACAACTAAAAGGGTATCAAACAATCATCCACAAACACAAAGAGGTAGGGCCAAAAGCCATACGCTGAGCGTGGACTAAAAGCACTTCAAAAAATCAGAAGTACACAGGCAGGTATTTCATCATTCGATCTCATCGAAAGAAAGGTCATCCCTTCCACCTGTGTTGTCCAAGGCTTAGCTTCACAAAGGTAAATGGTCAACACATAATCTAATCAGAAAGCCTATTTAGCTTGCCAACACACAGGACAAGGCATCTAGCCATACAAGGATTAGGAATCCAAACCCCACAAGGATAAGGGCATCCAAACTACACAAGGATGACTTATATTAACACTCAAAACAAGTGAAAACATAACACACAAGTCCCATAGAAATCTCACATCAAATAATAGAATCATGTTTTTTTTTGAAACAATAAGAAAGAGGAAGAGGGATTAGAAAGACAAAATGCAAATCCACACAAATTCAAAGACATTTCAACATTAGAGAGGTTAGGGGTTACGATTTCATGAAATTAAGAAAGGAATAGGTGCCAATTACTTAAACAATTGAAAGAAAAAAATCTGAAACCAATAGACAAATCAATTGATCAAATTTCGGCAAGCATAGGGTTAGGAATGAGGCATGCCGATATCTTCAATAAGGAAGATACAAGGGCTGAATTTATCATAATATAACAAGAATAGTTACCAAACATCCAAACGATGAAGATGAACAGAAACATAAACGAACAAGGGATTGAAATAGAAGAAATGTGGCTAAGAACCCTGAAAATTACGGCAACAAAATAAAAAAGAAAACACTAACCTTTTGCTTGTGAAAACAACATAATAAGATGTTCAATGAAGAGAGGATGTAACGACCCCAGTTCATAACTATTATTAATTGCTCCGATTAAGGTCATTACCGTCGTGGAACCCAAATAAGCCTAAATGACACCTAAGACCTACTTGAATCCCACCAGGCTTATCATGAACTACCGACTTTTAGCTTGTTAGTTTTATTACTTATCAAAAATTGGAGCATGATATTGGACACAATGTTCTGGTATCATACGGAGTAAATAAAACATCAGCGGAAGTCTTAAATTAAACCTTTGGGTACATAACACACAAGTCCCATAGGATCCAGCAAGAAGTTTCTTCATCAAGGTTCGGAAATAGCAAGTAAAGAAGAGTGCTTAAAACAAACCAGAAAGTTGTCCAATCATTCATGTTATATGCGCAAGTAAACAAGTAAGCAAATGTGATGCGATATCGCCCCGTCGTGCAGCCTTGATCTCACACACTGGTACCACGAACAGTGGATGTACCTAAGCCTGAAAAATGGTGAAAACAACGGTATAAGATTACAAGAATCTCAGTAGCGTCACAGCATCATAAGATCTACAGAATCCCTAAACACAAATCTCCCATTTCACATAAGATCATTCCTAAACAGCTAAAGGGGATCACGCAATTCAAAAATCAATCAAAAGAGGTTAGAGCCGAATCTATGGCTGAGGGAGAACTGCAAACACTTCCAAAAGGTTAGAAGTACACAGGCAGGTGAAACACATCAGATTTCTCTCGGCAATGAAGAAGAAGAGTCATCCTTTTCCACCTATGTTGTCAAAGACTTACTGCACAAAGGGTAGGTGGTTAACACGCAAACTAATCAGTAAGCCTTTCATCTTGTCCTCACAAGGACAAGTCGACTAGTCCCACACTGAAAAGTCTTTCCTAGTCACATACCTACTAGGGCATCCCAAACCTCGCAAGATAAGGGCTTCCTGCCTCACAAGGACAGATATCTAGCATGCACTTGCTGGTTTGCCGCCCATACAACTCCCTAAACCAGCAAGAACCTGTCCTCTCCCTAGGAGCATCAGCACTTACCCCGAATCGCCATTGGAACAGGATCTTGACACACAGACATGTACGAGCACACACAGGCAAGTACAAAGCATAATACCACAACAGGGTATCCTCAATCATGTCAGAACACAATCAGCATATTCAATTCACATAACATATGCAACCCAGGCACCCAATACCTAACTCAGGGGTTTGATATAGCCTATGAGATCCATATCTCATTCTGAATTTCATACTCTGACCCTATAATCCAATCGCATGCAATACAACAAGGGCAAGCAACAAATACATCAAGAAAATAACAGTGGTTTCTAGAGAAATCGATGAGGCGTAGATCCTACCTCTCTCGTATCTGAATAAGAAGCTACTCCTTTTCCTTTATTAAGTAAATCCGAACCACCTAAATTATCACCAGGCAAAGACAAAAGCAAACTAAGCATGCATATTCAATAGCAATTGAATACCCTATTTCCTTACCAATACCACTCACCAAACCTATCAGAAAACCAGTGATCAGATGTTACAGGTGCCTCCCCCTTGGATATGTGATGTGATAGCCAGGAACTTAACAAGATTCAACCTGAATTTACCATTCCAATTAACTATGCAAATCTTGTCACTAAAAATAGGGCATAGGACGATTTCGTCTTAACCTTAAATAAGGAAATATTTACATCCAAGCTTTGATTTATATATTATTGGAAATAGGATGAAAATATCTTTCCAACGAGCTATTATTTGTAAGGATCTGACAAACGATTAGAAGGGTATACTATTTTGAAGTTCAAGAAGATTTGGAGAAAACCTAATTCCCCCGCCGATTTTCAGATTAACCTTAGATAAAGAAATACTAACCTACTGAAGAAAAATAAAATATGGTTGGAAAGAAAATGAATAGAGCTTTCCAACAAGCTATTATTCCCAGAGATCCGAAGAATGATGAGTGAGTTATGCTGGTTTGAAGTTTCTGCGAATTATGGCGGTTATAGGGAGGTATAGGGTTTTAGGCTCATACGAATTTGTAAGTTTTCCATGAATGATTTTTGTGGGGTTGGCTTCCTATTCATAATGAATGGGTATAGAGTTATGATTACTACTTTTAATCACTTTATCATAATAAGATAATCTACCAGATAATTAAACTCTAAATTATCTTCCCTATTTTTAGGGTCTTTAATCTCTAAGGCAATTATCCATCTATAAGAACTTAGATCGAAGGGAATTGAAAACAAAGTTAACTACTAAACAATCTTACTAATTTCGGCCATCACACATCCTTTTCTTCAGGAGAAAAATCGTCTTTTCACCTGCACTGGCTTACTTGATGTTCGATCTTTACTTGTTGACTTACAAGGCATCCAGCAACGAATTCAGCAATATGATGTTTCATATTTGGCCACCAATACTGCTCCTTCAAATCTCGGTACATCTTAGTGCTTCCAGGATGAATAGCGAACTTCGAACTATGCACCTCTGATAGAATAAGGTTACGAATATCAATATTTTGTGGAACATATACCCGATTTCTGAAGACTAGTACTTCATCATCTTGTATTCTGAAATCACGAACTATGGCATCAACACCATCAGCAAGTTGCTTCCGAATTTCAGTAAATTTCGGATCCTCTAATTGTTGATTCCGGATTTCTTCAATTAAGGTAGGTGTGACTTCAATTCGTGCCAACAACGAACCAGAGAAATCGGTGCCAAGATGCACATGATTAGTTTTCAATTCCAGCATCATCGGTAGGTAATAGGTGCGTATGTAGGCCAAAATTGATGGGGAAGGAGGATGAACCTTTCTGCTCAGGGCATCAGTAATAACATTCGCCTTTCTAGGATGATATTCGATGATTAAATCATAGTCTTTAATCAGCTCCACCCATCTTCATTGTCTCATATTCAATTCTTTTTGTGTAAGGAGGTACTTCAGGCTTTTGGGATCAGTGAAGATTCGACACGTCTCGCCGTATAAATAATGTCGCCATATTTTTAAGGAAAATACCACGGCTGCAAGTTCCAGGTCATGTGTAGGGTAGCTTATCTCGTGTGGTCGCAATTTCCTTGAAGCATAGGCAATGACTTTCTCATCTTGCATCAATACACATCCAAGTCCAGATTTTGACGCGTCGCTGTAGACCATATACTCCTTTCCGCAAATAGGTAAGGTAAGGATAAGTGCAGAAACTAGTTGATTCTTTAGCTCTTCGAAACTTTGCTGGCATTTCTCGTTTCATACGAACGGCTCACCCTTGCGTGTCAGTTTTGTCAATGGTCCGGCAAGTGATGAAAAATTTTCTACAAAGCGACGGTAGTATCCTGCTAAGCCTAGGAAACTACGAACTTCGAACACACTTCACGGAGGTTCCCAAGCAATCACGGCTTCAATCTTCTTTGGATCAACAAACACAACTTGGGCGGAAACAATATGGCCAAGGAAACTAACCTCACGTAACCAGAATTCGCATTTTGAGTACTTTGCGAACAACCGTCGATCCTTCAGGATTTTAAGCACAATCCGCAAGTGCATAGCATGATCCTCTTCCGATATTGAGTAAATTAGAATGTTGTCGATGAAGACTATAACAAATTTATCCAGGAATTCGTGGAACACACAATTCATCAAGTCCATAAACATAGCTGGTGCATTGGTCAAGCCGCATGGCATAACCAGAAATTCGTAGTGGCCATATCGCAATCTGAACGGGGTCTTTGGAATATCAGCATCACGAACTCGCAATTGATGGTATCCAGATCTAAGATCAATCTTGGAGAACACAGTTGCACCTTGGAGTTGGTTAAATAAATCGTCGATGCGTGGCAAAGGGTATTTATTTTTCACGGTCACACGGTTCAGCTGCCGATAATCAATACACAATCGCAGCGAACCGTCTTTCTTTTTCATGAACATAACAGGTGCTCCCTAGGGTGACACACTAGGTCGAATAAAACCACGATCCAGAAAATCTTCCAATTGCGTCTTTAGTTCCTTCATTTCAGCAGGAGCCATACGATACGGGGGAATGGAAATCAGATTCGTACCTGACACTAGCTCAATGCAGAATTCCACTTCTCTTGATGGCAGGTAGTCTGGCTATGTCTTTGGGAAATACTTCTGGAAATTCGCAAACCACAGGAACAGAATTCAGATCTGAGGATTCTTTAGAAATATCTTGTACATGCGCAAGGTACGTTGTACATCCTTTGTTGATTAATCGCTTCGCCTTAAGCCCGGATATCATGCAAGTTGGCACAACTCGCCTATTGCCTTCAAAATAGTATTTGGTACCATTAGAAAAAGTGAACCACACCTGCTTGGTGAAACACTCCACATGGGCTTGATATTTTGCCAGACAATCCATGCCTAAAATCACATCCAGCTCCCTGATGTCTAATGGAATTAGATTCACTTCAACTACATTCGATCCCATACGTATAGCACAGCCGATGTAGACCAGATCACAAATCAGTTATTCTCCCAAAGGAGTTAGAACCGCAATAGGAGGAGTCAAGGGAGATAGAGGATGATCCGTGCTAAGTGCTATCCTTGGACTTACAAACGATCTATTTGCTCCTAGATCAAATAATACTTTAGCGTTTCGAGAAAAGACTGAAATAGTACCTGTCACCACATCAGGACTAGCCTCAGCATCAGTCAAAGTAAAGAGCCTTGTTGGTCTTGGTTGCGCCTCACCTGTGGATTCGTTGGGTGGTCCTGCTGGTGCGCATGTTGGTGGTCTGGCGGGGTTGTCATTCCCACCTCGGCCGGTGTTAGGTATTCCTATGATTTGCCTTGATTTCGGGCAATCAGTCTGAATATGTCCCATCTCGCCACAGTTGTAACATCGTCGTTGATGAAACTTCCACAAAGATCCATTGGACTTTGAACCAGAAAAGTTCTTTCGGTTGATATTTTCATTGCCAATAATTTTCGGAGGATAGGACCTTAAAAGATAGGTCCTCTTCGCCAATTGAACCTCGAATCTCCTCTATAGGATCCGCCACTAGTGGCTGCGGATGACTTCTTGATTTGCACGATCTTTTCAGCCTCAGTTGCGGCAACAATTAGTTCTTGTAAATTCTGCACTGGTGTCGTACCAACGATGGTTTTGAGTTTGGTACTCAACCCATCCTGAAATCATCTCGCAAGCTGATACGGTGTACGATCTTCTTCGGGGGCAAATCGGGACAACTCCCTCAGCACTTTCTCGTATTCCAACACCGAACGGGTGCCTTATTCAAGCTTGTAAAACGCTTGTCGCTGCTCGCATTTATGGAATCTTGTATAAAATCTTTCATCGAATTCGTACCGGAATTCTTCCCAAGTTGGCAAACGATCGCCGAATCGCAAGCTAACAGATGTCCACCAAGCATGGGCTTCTCTTTCAAGTAAGAATGTAGCAATGGCAACCTTGTCATCATCCGAGATATGCAGGAACAAGGATACTCGGCATAAGGTGTCCATCCACTCATGAGCGGCTGCGGCTCCAGCTGAACCACCGAAATCTTTACATCCAAGTTGTCAAACTTCCTTCAGCAATTTTGTAATCATAACGGGAAGTCTCTCTGTCTCCTTATAATGCATCGGCTGCACAAGTTCAAATGGAGGAATTGGTTCTGGTGCAGGTGCAGGAGCATTTTGAAATTGCGCCTCCATTCGCTGCTGGTTCACAGCAATTCCTTGTAACACATTTAAGATTTGTGCCATAACAGGGTCAATGCCTGGTGCAGCTGGTGTCTCAGGTTGGTTTTTGGACTCAGCTTTCCCTTCCTGCTCAGTTTGTGCATTTGGCTCATCTTGCTCAACAGGTTGTTGTTCAGTCTGAATCTCAAACCTTCCCCGTTGGTCCCTTTGTTTCCTCGAGCGTGCCATACTACACAAGTGTACGATTGTTACTCAACACACACTAAATACGACACTAGGAATAGGAGTGGTACCTGGTAGAGAGGCATGCACCGGACGATACACATATACTGGAAAGCAATATACAAATTTTCGGAAATCACATGCACACATGCAAAGGTATTCTTGGCAATTCCATCAACACTCATAGGAATCATTATCAAACATCAAGCAAGCATAGACTCACACATCACCCATATTCGGCAATACACATCATCAATCATATGCATATACATTCGGTAATGACAAGAAACATAGCTAATTATCCACGAAAACATATTAAGACATACTAAAGATGAACAATCATCACATCAGATTATTATTCCCATCAATTAAATCCCATGTTAGCCTTAGTTCCTTTTCGGTTTTAGCTCCTAAATGAGTGAGTGTGTGCCCATGTTCTTACCTGCAATCACCAAATATCAACAAATAAGTAAGCATATAATAAATTATAATCCTTAAACCATGTTACGCTACCAAACTTGTAACGACCCCAATTCCTAACTATTATTAATTGCTCCGATTAAGGTCTTTACTGCCGTGGAACCCAAATAAGCCTAAATGACACCTAAGACCTACTTGAATCCCACCAGGCTTATCATGAACTACCGATTTTTAGCTTGTTAGTTTTATTGCTTATCAACAATTGGAGCATGATATTGGACACAATGTTCTGGTATCATACGGAGTAAATAAAACATCGACGGAAGTTTTAAATTAAACCTTTTGGTACATAACACACAAGTCCCACAGGGATCCAGCAAGAACTTCCTCATCAAGGTTCGGAAATAGCAAGTAAAGAAGAGTGCTTAAAACAAACCAGAAAGTTACCCAATCATTCATGTTATATGCGCAAGTAAACAAGTAAGAATATGTGATGCGATATCGCCCCGCCGTGCAGCCTTGATCTCACACACTGGTACCACGAACGGTGGATGTACCTAAGCCTGAAAAATGGTAAAAACAACGGTATGAGATTACAAGAATCTCAGTAGGGTCACTACATCAAAAGATCAACAGAATCCCTAAACACAAATCTCTCATTTCACATAAGATCATTCCTAAACAGCTAAAGGGGATCACGCAATTCAAAAATCAATCAAAAGAGGTTAGGGCCGAATCTATAACTGAGGGAGGACTGCAAACACTTCCAAAAAGTCAGAAGTACAAACACAGGTGAAACACATCAGATTGCTCTCGGCAATGAAGAAGAAAAGTCATCCCTTTCCACCTGTGTTGTCAAAGACTTACTGCACAAAGGGTAGGTGGTTAACACGCAAACTAATCAGTAAGCCTTTCATCTTGTCCTCGCAAGGACAAATCGACTAGTCCCACACAGACAAGTCTTGCCTAGTCACATACCTACTAGGGCATCCCAAACCTCGCAAGATAAGAGCTTCCTGCCTCGCAAGACAGGGATCCGGCCTCGCAAGGACAGATATCCAGCGTGCACTTGCTGGTTTGCCGGCCATACAACTCCTTAAACCGGCAAGAACCTCTCCTCTCTCTAGGAGCATCAGCGCTTACCCCGAATCGCCACCGGAACAGGATCCTGACACACAGACACGTGCAAGCACACACAGGCAAGTACAAAGCATAATACCACAATAGGGTATCCTCAATCATGTCAGAACACAATCAGCATATTCAATTCACATAACATATGCAATCCAGGCACTCAATACCTAACTCAGGGGTTTGATATAGCCTATGAGATCCATATCTCATTCCGAATTTCATACTCTCACCCTATAATCCAATCGCATGCAATACAACAAGGGCAGGCAACAAATACATCAAGAAAATAACAGGGGTCTCTGGAGAAACCGATGAGGCGTAGATCCTACCTCTCTTGTCTCTGAACAAAAAGCTACTTCTTTGCCTATAATAATTAAATCTGAACCACCTAAATTATCACCAGGCAAAGACAAAAGCAAACTAAGCATGCATATTCAATAGTCAATTGAATACCCTATTTCCTTACCAATACCACTCACCAAACCTATCAGAAAACCAGTGATCAGATGTTGCAGGTGCCTCCCCCTTGGATTTGTGATGTAATAGCCAGGAACTTAACAAAATTCAACCTGAATTTACCATTCCAATTAATTATGCAAATCTTGTCACTAAAAGTAGGGCATAGGACAATTTCGTCTTAATTTTAAACAAGTAAATTTTTATATGCAAGCTTTTATTTATTTTTGGTTGGAAAGAGGATGAAAATATTTTTCCAACGAGCTATTATTTGTGGGGATTTGACAGACGATTAAAAAGTTATGCTATTTTGAAGTTCAAGAAGATTTGACGAAAACCTAATTCTGCCGCCGATTTTCAAATTAACCTTAGATAAAGAAATACTAACCTCCTGAAAAAAACTCAAATATTTTTGTAAATAGGATGAAGAGAGCTTTGCAACAAGCTATTATTTGCAGAGATTCAAAGAACAATGAGTGAGTTATGCTGGTTTGAAATTTCTGCGAATTATGGCGGCTATAGGGAGGTATAGGGTTTTAGGGTCATACGAATTTGTAAGTTTTCTATGAATGATTTTTGTGGGGTTGGCTTCCTATTTATAATGAATGAGTATAGAATTATGATTAATACTTTTAATCACTTTATCATAATAAGAAAATCTACCAGATAATTAAACTCTAAATTATCTTCCCTATTTTTAGGGTTTTTAATCTCTAAAGCAATTATCCATCTATAAGAACTTAGATTAAAGGAAATTTAAAACAAAGTTAACTACTAAACAATCTTACCAATTTCGGCCATCACACATCCTTTCCTTCAGAGGAAAAATCGTCTTTTCACCTGCACTGGCTTCTGGACTTCTAGGACTCAAAATTCGGGGTCTTACAGAGGATTCCAATAAGCTATCTCACACAAGGAATTGATGAAAACTAAGCAAGTTTGGCTAGGGTTTTTTAAGAAGAAAAAATCGGCACAAAGAGGGTGAGTAGGGAGGAAAATTCTGGAATTTAGAAGAAGGATTTTGGTGTGCTAGATAGGGTGGCCGGCCATGTTAATTTATAGTGTCTTAAGGAGCTTTAATTTAAGGATAATTCCCTAATTTTAAACTTAGAAGGATAAGATATGATTAAAGGATAAATCTGTTAAAAAAAAATTCTATTAAAAAAGTAATTCTACTTAAAAGAAAGAATTATCTAATATTTTGGATAATAAGGTATAAAACTAAAGATAATTAATATAAAAATACAATAATTAAAATAGAAAATATCAAGCAATAATCATTTTAGGTTATCACACATTCATTTCTTCAAGGGCAAAATAGTTATTTTAGCTACATCGGCTCCTGGACTTCTTGGACATCTAAACTAGGAAGGATCGGGGTCACACATCTTGCCATCACTTAGGGCAAGGCATCTAGCCACACAAGGACTAGGCATCCAACGTGCGCAAACTGGGGATTTCCATCTATACCACACCCATAACAGTAAGAGCTTCCCCTCTCCTAAGGAGCATTAGCACTTACCTCGAATGGCCACCGGAAAAGGATCCTGACACACAAGCAAGTACGAGAGATAACATCATAGCAGGGCATCCTTAATCACATACAACCAAATTAGGCACTCATATCCTAACTCAAGGGTCCAAAATTTCCTAAAAGATCTTAGCTTAATCCGCAACTCATGCATACAATAAACAAGCATGTGCATACACAATAGCATGGACAAGTACCGAATCCATCATTCAAACAACAAGGATCTTTGGAGAAACAGATGAGGTATAAATGATATCTTTCTTGTTTCTAAACAATTAGCTATCTAGGGTCAATGTTTGAAGAATTTCGGCAGCAAGGGTAGGGAGTAGGGTTTGTTTGTGTGAAGATTTGGTATATTTTTGGTGAGGGACTTATGTGTGGCCTACTACTCTTTTTATAAGGAGTAATGGGATTTAATTTTCCTACTTTTAAGGCTAGATATAAAAGGATAATCATTAGGATTAAATTCTAGAACTATCCCTTAATTTTAGGAGAATATCATTTAAGATAGAAATGAACAAATAAGGAAATAAAACAAAGGAGAAACGAATTTGGATATGAGCATTGAACCTTCAGAACCATTAGATGGTAGTTCATTGAGCACATAAGTAGGGTCTCGCACATATTTTCTTGACATCAAAACATGAAACACGTTGTGTATCCTTACCATATTTGGAGGTAATGCAAGTCGATATTCAACAGGTTTCATTCTTTCAATGATGTCATACGGACTAATGTAACAAGGTGCTAGTTTTCCTCACTACTGAAAAAGAAGGACTCCTTTCCAGGAGACGACCTTCAGAAATACTTTGTCACCTACCGCAAATTCCAGCTCCTTTCTTCGATTATTGACATAATTTTTCTGCCCATCTTGTGTTGTCTTTAACCTTTGTTGAGTTAAATTCAGCTGCTCCGTCGCTTAGTCAATAAATTTTGGATTGTCTAAGTGTCTCTCATCTACTTCATTCCAGTAAATGTGTGTTCTGCAACGTCTCCCATATAGGGCTATACTTTTTTAACATCAAAACATGAAACAAGTTGTGTTTCTTTCCAGATTTGAAAGCAATGCAAATCGTTATGCAACAAGTCTGATTCTTTCAATGATGTCATACGAACGAGTGTAACGAGGAACTAGCTTTCCTTGCTGCTGAAAATGAAGGACTACTTTCCACGGGGTGACCTTCAGAAACACTTTGTCACCTACCACAAATTCTAGCTTCCTTCGTCGATTATCAGCATAATTTTTCTAGCAATCTTGCGTTGTCTTTAGCCTTTGTCGAATTAAATTCAACTGCTTTGTCGCTTGATCAATCAATTCTAGATTGTCTAAGCGTCTCTCGCTTACTTCATTCCAGCAAATGTGTGTTCTGCAATGTCTCCCATATACTGCTATACTTTTTTAACATCAAAACGTGAACACGTTGTGTATCCTTTCCATATTCGGAGGTAGTGCAAGTCGGCATACAACAGGTCTGATTCTTTTAATGATGTCATATGGACCAATGTAACAAGGTGCTAACTTTCCTCGCTGCTGAAAATGAAGGATACCTTTCCACGGGCCGACTTTTAGAAAAAATTTGTCACCTACGCAGATTCTAGCTCCCTTTGTCAATCATCGGCATAATTTTTATTGCTGATCTTGTGCCGTCTTCAGCCTTTGTCGATTTAAATTCAGTTGCTCCGTTGCTTGATCTACCAATTCCGGATTGTCTAGGCATCTCTCGCCTACTTCATTCCAGCAAACATAAGTTCTGCAATATCTCCCATATAATGCTTCATAAGGAGCCATACCGATGCTTACATGAAAACTATTGTTGTATGCAAACTCTGCCAAAGGTAGACATCGATCCCAACCGGTATGTTGGTCTAGTATACGCGCACGCAACATGTCCTCCATTTTCTGAATCATCCTTGCAGATTAACCATTATTTTGGGGATGAAATGCTATACTAAAATTCAATCTGGAACCCAGTACATTCTGGAATTTCTCCCAAAATTGTGATGTAAAACGAGAGTCACAATCTGAGACGATGGAAACTAATACACTATGCAGTCAAACAATCTCATCCAGGTAAGGAACATCCAATTTCTCAGGTGTATCTGTCACACGAATAGGAAGGAAGTGTGCAGATTTCGTCAATCGATCTACCAAAATGGCGTCGAATATTCACTACAATCTAGGAAAAATGGTCACAAAACCCATTGTGACATGCTCCCACTTCCATTATGGAATTGGAAGTGACTGAAGTAGACCAGCGGGGCTTTGATGCTCGATCGTCATTTGTTGAGATATGAGGCATCGGACAACGAACTCAGCAATGTGATGCTTCATGTTCGGCCGCCAATATTTCTCCTACAAATCTCAATACATCTTAGTACTACTAGGATGGATGGCGAACTTCAAACTATGTGCCTCAGATAAATCAGATTACGAATATCAACATCTTGTGTCACACATACCCAATTTCTGAATTCAAGAACTCCATCATCTTGAATTCTGAAATTGCGAGCTATGGCATCAACACCATCAGATAATTGCTTCCAAATATCAGCCAACCTTGGGTCTTTCATTTTCTGATTCCAGATCTCCTCAATCTAGGTAGGAGTGACTTCGATTCTCGCCAATAACGAATCAGAAAATTCAATGCCATGATGCACACATGTAGCTTTCAAATCCAGCAAAATTGGCATGTACTGGGTGCGCATGTAAGCCAACACCGATAGGGAAGGATGGTGAATCTTTTGGTTCAAGGCATCAGCAATAACATTCGCCTTTCAAGGATGATATTCGATGATCAGATTGTTCAACTCCTTTTGCATAAGAAGATATTTAAAGCTTTTGTGATTGGTGAAGTTTTGGCACGTCTCGCCATATGGATAGTGGTGCCATATTTTCAACACAAGCACCATGGCCACAAGCTCCAAATCATATGTAGGATAGTTACTTTTGATGTATCACTGTAAACCACATACTCTTTCCCACCGACCAGTCAGGTGAGGATTGGTGCAGAAACCAATCATTTTTTCAACTCTTCAAAACTTCGCTGGCATTTCTCATTCCACACTAACGACTCTCCTTTGCGCCTCAATTTCATTAATGGTCTAGCAAGCAATGAAAAATTCTCCACGAAGCGACGGTAGTATCCATCAAAACCAAGAAAACTACGAATTTCGAACAGAGTTCATGGGGGTTCCCAAGCAACTAAGACTTCAATCTTGTTTGGATCAATGAGGACAACTTGGGTGGAAACAACATGGCCAAGGAAACCAACTTTGCGTAACCAGAATTCGCATTTGGAGTACTTTACGAACAATTGCTGATCCCTCAAAATATTCAGCACAATCCGCAAGTGCTTAGCATGTTCTTCTTCTGATTTTGAATATATCAGAATATCGTCGATGAAGATAATCACAAATTTTTCCGGGAACTCACAAATTACCGATTCATCAGATCCATGAACACTGTTGGTGTATTGGTCAAACCGAATGGCATAACCAGAAATTCGTAGTGGCCATATCGCGATCTGAACGCGGTTTTCAGAATATCAACATCACGAACTCACAGTTGATGGTATCCAGATCTGAGATCTATCTTGGAGAATACGGTTGCACCTTGGAGCTAGTCAAATAAGTCATCAATGTGCGGCAATGAATACTTGTTCTTCACGATCATGCAATTCAGCTGTCGATAGTCGATGCATAGTTGTAGTGAACCATCTTTCTTCTTTAAGAACAAGACAGGTGCTCCCCAAGGTGACACATTGGTTTGGATGAAACCACGATCCAGCAAATCTTCCAGTCGCATTTTTAGTTCCTGCATTTCCACAGGAGCCATATGATATGGAGGAATGGAAATTGGATTCGTACCAGGAACTAATTCAATGCCGAATTCCACTTTTCTTGTTGGTGGAAAACCGGCTATGTCTTCTGGAAATAAATCCAGAAATTCACGTACCACTGGAACAGAATCCAGATCCGAGGATTCTTTAGAAACATCATACACGTGTTCGAGGTATGCAGTACATCTCTTGTTGATTAATTGCTTCATATTGAGCCAGGAAATCATGTAAGTTGGGACAACTTACCTATCACCTTCAAAGTAGTACTCGGCACCAGCAAGAAAGGTGCACCACACACGCTTGGTAAAACACTCCATTCCAGCTTGGTATTTCGCCAAACAGTCCATGCCTAAGATCACATCCAGCTCTCTGATGTCCAAAGGAATCATATCCATCATAAGAACATTTGGGCCCATACGTACAGCACAACCGATGTAGACTAGATCACAAATCAATTACTTTCCCAAACGAGTCAAAACCGCAATAGAAGTAGACAAGGGAGACAAAGGTCGATCCGTGCTAAGTGCTATCCTTGGACTTACAAATGACCTGTTCACTCCGAGATCTAGTAACACTTTAGCATTTTGAGAAAAGACTGAAATAGTACCTGTCACCACATCAGGACTAGCCTCAGCATCAGTCAAGGTGAATAGCCTCATTGGCCTTGGTTGCGCCTCACTTGTGGATCCATTGGGTGGTCCTCTTGGTGCACGTGTTGATGTTTTGGTGGGCTTAGCATACCCACCTCGACATGTACTAGGTGCGCCTATGATATGTCTTGGTTTTGGACATTCCCTCTAAATGTGTCCCATCTTGCCACAATTGTAACATCGATGTTGATAACAATTCCACGTAGATCCATTGGAATTCGGACCAAAAACGTTCTTCTTGTTGTTACCTCCATTGTTATTTTTTAGGAGTGTAGGACCTCAAAGGATAAGGTCCCGTATGCCGATTAAACATCGAATCTTGCCTGAAGGATCCGCCATTAGTTGCTGTGGACGGCTTTCTAGTTTGCACGATCTTCCCGGCTTCAGTCATGCCAACAATTAATTATTGCAAATTCTGCACTGGTGTTGTACCAACGATGGTTATGAGTTCGGTACTTAGCCTCTCGCAAGCTGATATAGTGAATGATCCTCCTCTAGTGCAAATCGGGACAACTCTCTTAATGCCTTCTCGTATTCCAGCCCTGAACGGGTTCCCTGTTCAAGTTTATAGAAAACTTGTCGCTGCTTGCTTTTATGGAATCTCGTATAGAACCTCTCGTTATACTCGTACCAAAATTCCTCCCAGGTAGCCAAACAATCTCTGAATCACAAACTCATGGCTGTCCACAATGCGAGGGTTTCTCCCTCAAGTAGGAAAGTAGCGATGGAAACCTTGTCATCATCAGAGATACGCAAAGACAAGGAGACGCAGCATAAAGTGTCCATCCATTCATGGGTCACAGTGACACCAGCTGAACCGCTGAAATCTTTACATCCCAATTGACGAGCTTCCTCTAACAACTTCTTAATCACGACTGGGAGTCTCATAGCTTCTTTAGAAAGAGCTAGCTACACAGGTGCAAGTAAAGGAACAGGATCTTCCTCAGGTGCGGGTGCAAGCGCATTCTGAAATTATGCCTCCATACGCTACTGACTTGTGGCAATTCCTTGTAATAAATTCAGAATTTGTTCCATCACAGGATCGATGGCTGGTGCCTCAGGTTGGTTTTTCGGGCTTAGCTTGCCCTCCTTGCTCAACTTGTGCCTCGAGTTCATTTTGCTCTACAGGTTGTTGTTCGGCTTGAATCCCATACCTACATCATCGATCTCGTGTCGCATTTATCCTTATTATACTATACAAATACACAATGTTACTCAACACTTAACCGAAATATGAATACTGGGAAAAAATGTGATACCTGGTGGAGAGGCATGCACTGTGCGATAAGCATATGCTGGAAAATAAGTCACACATGTTCACAAGTTTTGAAAATCACATGCACACATGCAAATGCACACTCGGCAATCACATACACACTCATAAGCACTCAACAACATCATCAAGGCATTTGGCAAACACTAAGGGAGACTCGGCAACACACAATAATCAGATAGCAATCACATACATATATACTCGACAGTAAGAAGGAACACAGCAAAGGACACATTAAAACAAAGCAAAACACATCAATTCATACAAGACATAAAAACACACAACAAACTAGACAATCAAACACATTATCAAACCATTCCAATCTAGGTTTGTTACTTGTAGTTTTAGCCTTCTAAGTGGGTGTGTGAGCATGTTCTTTCCTATAAACACAAAACCAACAATCAAGTTAGCATATAACAAATCATATTCCTAAACCAAGCTCCACTACCAAATGTGTAAGGACCCATATTCCATATTCTCGAATTTGCTCCTATTAGGACCACTTACCGCCATGAAACCCATATAAACCAAAAACCAGGACCTATCTGAATCTCACTAGGCTGATCCCTTTAGAATCGATTTTGATTAGATTCATTATTTAAGTTTATTAAAGGGTGGAGCATGATATTTGAAAAGTATTCTGATATCATACTGAGTGAATAAAAACATTAGCAGAAGTTTTTAAATTTAATCAATGAAATCACAACACACAAGTCCCATAGGGATCTAAATATCTAGCAAGTAAACCTCCAACATAATTCGGAAAAAAACAAGAAAAGGAGGAACTTAAAGAACAAAAAAATAGTCCAATCATAGTTCATGTTATATGCGCAAGCAGTCAAGGAACAGGTATGCTGATGTGATGCGATATCGCCCAACTGTGCAGCCTTGATTCTCACACATTGGTACCACGAACAGTGAATGTACCTAAGCTTGAAAAATGGTGAAAACAACAGGATGCCATTACAAGAATCTCAGTAGGGTCATAACATCATAAGATTTGTGGAAATCTTAAGCATTTCCCAATCAACGTTAGATCATCTTATACAACTAAAGGATATCATGCAATCATTCAAACTTCCAAAGGTGTAGGGTCGAAACTAAGGATGAGAGTGGACTACAAACACTTTTGAAGATCAGAAGTAAACAGGTAGAAAAAACTCATCAATCATCTCGGGAGAAAAAAAAAGACATTCCCTTCCACCTGTGATGTCCAATGCTTTACTACACAAAGGGTAAAAAGATTAGCACATAAAATAATCAGCTAGCCTATTTATCTTGCTGCACAAGGACAAGACATCCAAGGCACACAAGGACAAGGGAATCCAAACCACACAAGAGTAAGAGCATCCCAACCACATAAGGATAAGGGTATCCAAACTATAAGGACCCCAAATCCTAACCTATTATTAATTGCTTCTATTAGGATCCTTACTGCCATGAAACCCAAACAAACCCAACCAGGACCTATCTGAATCCCACAAGGCTTATCCATCTTGCTTCGATCTTAGCATGTTAATTCTTTTAATGTAAGGACCCTAAATCCTAACCTATTATTAATTGCTCCTATTAGGACCTTTACCATTGTGAAATCCAAACAAGCCTGGACTAAGACCTATCTGAATCCCACAAGGCTTATCCATCTAGTTTTGATTTTAGCATGTTAATTCCTTTAAGATTTTAAAGTTTGGAGTAAGATATTGGACAAATATTCTGGTATCATACAAAGTGAATAAAACATCAGCGGAAGTCTTTAAATTTAATCAATGAATACATAACACA
Source organism: Passiflora organensis (assembly GCA_019739055.1). NCBI lineage: Eukaryota > Viridiplantae > Streptophyta > Magnoliopsida > Malpighiales > Passifloraceae > Passiflora > Passiflora organensis. The sequence continues at coordinate 6,132,367 of JAEPBF010000136.1, forward strand.
CGTCCCAAAGAGATCTAAATAACCAGCAAGTGAACCTCCAACATAATTCGGAAATAAGAAGCAAAGGAGGAATCTTGAAAAACCAGGAAATAGTCCATTCAATGTTCATGTCATATACGCAAGCAACCAAGGAGACAAGTATGCAAAAGTAAAGCGATATCACCCCATCGTGCAGCCTTGATTATCACACACTAGTTCCACAAACATCGAATGTACCTAAGCCTGAAAATAGTGAAAACAATAGGATGAGATTACAAGAATCTCAATTAGGGTCACAACAATCATAATATCTTCAGAAATCTTAAACAAACAACTCCCAAACAACAACAGATCATCCCTACTCATCTAAGGGTATCATGCAATTCAAAAATCAACCAAAAGAGTTATAGCCAAAACTAAGGCTGAGAGTGGACTACAAACACTTCCGAAAATCAGAAGTACATAGGCAGGAAAACTCATAAGTTTACTCTTGGCAGTAGGAGAATGAAAGGTCATCCTCTTCCACATGTATTGTCCTAGGCTTTGCTGCACAAAGGGTAAAAGGTTAGCACACAAGCTAATCAACAAGCCTATTGATCTTGTCAGCATACAGGACAAAATATCTAGCCAGCACACAGGATTAGGGCATCTTGCCAGCACACAGGACATCTAGCCAGCACACAGGACAGGGCATCTAGCCAGCACAGAGGACAAAGCATCTAGCCAGCATAAACGTCAAGGCATCTAGCCAGCACATAGGACTAGGTATCCAGCATATGCAAACTAGGGATTGCCACCCATACAATCCGTAGGTATTAGGTGTTTATAACTTGTAAAATCAAAAGAAACAAGATTAGAATCAAATAGGTTAATCAATTGATCAAGACAGGCAACAAGAGGTCAATGGTAGACGTTAAACAAGAGGGCATACTGATTTCATATATAGAGAAGATTCAAAGAATAAATTCATGATTTTATAACATGAATAGATGTTAAACAATCACATGAACAAGAGAAACAACAACAAAAATCAACTGAAGGCAGATTCACACAATTTTGAAACCTAATCTTGCCAAATTACGACCTAACCTACGACAAAAAAAAATAACTTCAAGATAAAAAGCCCAATATGGTTGAACATCAGACAGAAAGAGCTTTACAACAAGCTATTATTTTCAAGAATCTAACAAATGATGAAATAGTTATGCTATTTTGAAGTTCAAATAGATTTCGGCAATCCCTCTGAATTACGACCTAACTTTCGACTAAGAAAAACTAATCTTAAGAAACAAAAATCTAGATTTTTAAAAAGAGGACAGAAAGAGCTTTCGAACAAGCTATTATTTTTAGAAATCTGACAGAATGAGAGAGCTATGGTAGGATGAAGATCAAGGAAAATTCGACAGCAATAGGGTATGGTGTAGGGTTTGATCACCTGATAATTTTGTGTGTTTCTGGTGTGGGATTAGGTGTGGTAGGCTACCTCTTAATGTAAGCTGTTTATGGGATTAATTTCCCTACTTTAAAGGCTAGATAAGGGAAGATAATCATCATAATTAAATTCTGGAATTATCCTTCCTTAATTTTAGGAATTTTATCTCCTAAGGTAATATTGAACCAATAAGGAAATAAATCGAAGGAAAATGATTAAAAGACCTTCCAAACCATTTTTTTCCATCACACATCCATTTCTTCAGGGACAAAATGTTTATTTCATCGGCATTGGCTTCTGGACTTTTAGGACTCAAAATTTGGGTTCTCGCAATACAGCCACAATTCACATAAAATTTGTTATCCAACTCAATATACACAAGACAAAGAAATTACCAAAGTACATCTTAGCAGAAAACACAAAATCACACCATATACTTACATATGGTAACCAAAAAGCTATGATTTGTATGATACCTCCCTTAAGAAATACTTCATCTCAAAACTTTCCTCCTAGCACATACAACAAGCAACAAAGATACCACCAACCGTGCAACCATAATATCATCTACAAAAAAATTATATCCTCCAACATAATAGTAATATCATCAAACACAATAATAATATCATTATAAATGAAAAAGCAAGAATATACTCAAAAGTAAATAGAAAACTCACTAAGCACATAGCTGAGAGAATCTCTTTCCCATCTCTCCTCGTCCAACTAGGGACTCCTCCAAAGCACATACACCATAGGCACAATCTTGTTCTGCAAGACTCTCTTGAAACTATTTGGGATGGACACTGGCTGAGCATGATATGATAAATCCACTGCTATCTCTATAGGAGGCATCTCCAATGCATAACTCAGATTTGGGATGTAGCTCCTCAACACAGATACGTGGAATACATCATGTACCCTCTCCATTACTGGAGTCAAACTCAAATGGTAAATGAATGGAAAATCCTCTCAATCATCTTATAAGGGCCAATATACAAAGGTCCTAACATAACCCTCTGCCTGAAGCATATCACTCCATTCTAGAGTATTACCTTCAGGAAGACTCTATCTTCGACTACAAACTCCAAAGACCTATGTCTATTATCCACATAACTCTTCTAGCAATCCTGGGTTGTTCTAAACTTGTCACAAATCAACTTCACCTTATCCAAGATGAAATCCGTCAACTCTGAACCACTCAAGCTCCGATTTTCTACCTCACTCCACTACAAAGGAGTGTGACAGTATCTCACATATAATGCCTCAAAAGGAATTACAAAAATAATCACCTGAAAACTGTTAATATAAGCAAACTCAATCAATGGCATATATCGATCCCAACTACCTTGAAAATCCAAGGCACAAGCCCCCAATATGTCTGCAAGTGTCTGAATCATCCTCTTCGATTGTTCTTATATTTGAGGGTGAAAGGCGGTGCTGAAGCTCTATCGAGTACCTGAAGCCTCCAGTAACTGACCCCAAAATCTACAAGTGAAGTGGGGATCTCGGTTAGTCACAATAGATGTCACATCTCAACCCGAAAAATTTCACATGACAACCCACCAAAGGCACATTATGTACACTACTTCATAACAAGGAATGCATATAATGTAATGACCCCAATTCCTACTTACTAAAATTTGCTCAGATTAAGGCCATTACTAACGTGAAATCCACACAAGCCCAAAGACAACTAGAGCCTATCTGAATCCCACTAGGCTTACCCATTAAATTTTTAATAACAAATAGAGCATGATATTGGACAATCATTCTGGTATCATACGGAGTGAATAGAACATCAGCAGAAGTCTTTAAATTTAATTGTTTGAATCAAAACACAGAAGTCCCATAGGCATTTAAATAACCAGCAAGAAATCCTCCAACATGTTCCAAAACATAACAAGCAAAAGAGGGATCTTGAAAAAACCAGAAAAGTAGTCTAATCTATGATCATAATGTATGCGCAAGCAATCAAGGAAATAGGAATGCAAAGGTGATGCAATATCTCCCCACCGTGCAGCCTTAATCTCACACACTGGTACCACGAACAGTGAATGTACCTAAATCTGAAAAAAATATTGGAAACAAGAGAATGAGATTACAAGATCTCAGTAGGGCACAACATCATAAGATCTATAGAAACCATAAACACAAATCTCCCAAATAATATCAGATCATTCATAGAAACTAAAGGGGATCATGCAATTCAAGAATTTAGTTAAAAAGGGTAGGGCAGAATCTAAGGCTGAGGGGGGACTACAAATACTTCTGAAACTCAGAAGTACACAGGTAGGTAGAACTCATTAGATTGCTCTTGGTAGTGAAGAAGAAAGGCCATTCCCTTCCACCTGTGTTGTCCAAAGCTTACTGCATAAAAGGTAAATGGTTAACACATAAGTTATTTAGTAAGCCTATTCATTTTGCCACACAAGGACAAGTCATCCCAAACCACACAAGGAAAAGGGCTTCCTGCCACACAAGGACAGGGCTTTTGGCCACATAAGGACAAGACATCCAGCTAGCTCATGCTGGGGATTGCCACGCATACGACTCTCATACCAGTAAGAACCTCCCCTCTCACAAGGAGCGCTTACCCCGAATGGCCACCGGAAAAGGATCCTGACATACAACACGTACAAGCACACACAAGCACGTACAAAACACAATACCACAACAGGGTATTCTTAATCATGTCAAAACATAATCAACATGTTCAATACACACCACACATTCAAACTAGGCACTCATGTCCTATCTTAAGGGATTTGGTATAGCCTAGAGGATCACATCTTGGTCCATAATTCAAGCATTCCTACTAAAACATATGTGTTTACAACATTACATGCAAAGACACCGAAATTAACAAGCAAACAACAAGGATCTCTGGAGAAACTGATGAGGATTAGATCCTACCACTCTTGTCTCTAAACAAGAAGTTATTCCCTTGTCTTTATTCAATAATTCTATAATACCTATACATCACAAGGCATAGAAAAAACCAAACTAAGTATCCATATCCAATATTTAATTAAATACCTATTTCCTTACCAATTCCACTCACCAAACCTATTAGAAACCAGTGATCAGATGCCGTTGGTACCTCCCCATTGGATTTGTGATGTGATAGCCAATAACTTAACAATAAACAACTTGAATTACCATCCCTAATTATCATACAATTTTCGGCACTAAGAATAGGGCAATAGGGCAAGTTGCTATTTCATGTTAACCAGTTGTAGAAGTTACGATTTCATGTTAACAAGGAAGGATTAAGGGTTTATAACATGTATAATTAAAAGAAACAAGATCCGAATCCAATAGGTTAATCAATTGATCAAGATAGGCACAATAGAGCAGTAGGGCAAAGGTAGGGCAAACTGATTTCATGTATAGAAAAGGATGAATTCACGATTGCTCACTATGAATGGATATTAAACAATCATACAAATAAAGATAATAACATTAGAGATCAATTAAAGGCAGAATTATAAAAATCTAAAAACCTAATTTTGCCGAATTTCGATTTAACTTTAGAGAAAGAAATACTAACCTTCAAATAAAAACATAAGATGGTTGGAATGATGATGAAGAGAGCTTTCCAACAAGCTATTATTTTCAGGAATTCGACAAACGATGAGAGAGTTATGTTTATTTGAAGTTTAAGAAGATTTTGGTAGTTTTTGTCGAATTTCGATTTAACTTTGGTGAAAGAAATACTAACCTTCAGATGAAAAAAGATAGATGGTTGGAAAGAAGATGAAAAGAGCTTTCCAACAAGCTATTTTCTTCAGGAATCCGACAAACGATGAGAGAGTTACGCTTGTTTGAAATTCAAGAAGATTTTGACAGAAATTGGGAGGTGTAGGGTTTTTAGGTCCTACGAATTTTGTGTGTTTTCTATATAAAATTTTTGTGTGGCTGACTTCCTATTTATATAAGATGGTTATGAGATTATAATCCCTATCTTCAAGGCTTAATTAAAGTAAGATAATTATCAAAATTAAATTCTGTAATTATCCCCTCTTAAACTTAGGGTTTTTATTTTCTAAGGTAATTATCAACCAATAAAGAATCAATTTAAAGGGAATTAATACCAGAAATAATTACTAGACATCCCTTACCAATTTCGGCCATCACACATCCTTTTTTTTCAGGGACAAAATGGTCTTTTTAACCTGCACTGACTTCTGGACTTCTAAGACTCAAGATTCAGGGTCTCACATCCTCCCCTTCTTATAAGAATTTTGTTCTTGAAATTTTTAGCACAAGTACCTAAGAAAAAAGATAAGGAAATTTTGCATGCATAGATTCCTCAGTTTCCCAAGACTGTTCCGCAATTTGGTCATTATGCCAAACAACTCGCACCATAAGCACGCTTCGACTGTGAAGCTGTCGAACTGACCGATCTAGTATGGAAACTGGCTGTACGAGATAGGATAGTTCTTCAGCAATTACAACTGGGGGTTCTTCGAGCATATGAGCAGGGTCTTGCATATACTTTCTCAACATTGAAATATGAAGCATATTTTGAATTCTTTCCATATTTGGAGGTAAGGCAAGTCGATATGCAACAGGGCCAATCCTCTCCACAATGTCATACGGACCAATATAATGAGGTGCTAGCTTACCTCGTTGCTGAAAACGAAGGACTCCTTTCCATGAGGCGACCTTCAAGAACACTTTGTCACATACCGCAAATTCCTGCTTCCTTCATCGATTATCGACATAGTTTTTCTGTCGATTTGGGGTAGTTTTTAGCCGTTGTCGAATCAAGTTCAACTATTCCGTTGCTTGATCAATCAATTACGAATTGTCTAGGCGTCTTTCGCCTACTTCATTCCAGAAAATGGGAGTCCTACAATGTCCCCATATAATACTTCATAAGGTGCCATACTGATGCTTAGATGAAAACTACTATTGTATGGAAATTCTGCCAATGGCAGGCATCGATCCCAACCGATTTTGCTGATTCAACACACTTGCTCTTAGCATGTCTTCGAGTGTTTGAATCGTCCTTTCTGTTTGGCCATCGGTCTAGGGATGAAATGCAGTACTGAAATTCAATCTCAAACCCAGCATATTCTGGAATTTCTCCCAAAATCGTGAGGTGAAACGAGGGTCACGATCTGAAACGATGGAAACTGGCACTCCATGCAATCAAACAATCTCATCCAAGTAACGAACAGCCAATTTCTCAGGTGTATCCGTCACACGTATAGGGAGGAAGTGTGCAGATTTCGTCAATCGATCCACAATCACCCAAATGGCATCGTATCCTTGCTGCGATCTAGGCAAACCGGTCACAAAATCCATTGTGACATGCTCCCACTTCCATTCTGGAATCGGAAGTGACTGAAGTAGTCTAGCGGGTCGTTGATGTTCGATCTTTACTTGTTGACATACGAGGCATCGGGCAACGAACTCAGCAATGTGGCATTTCATGTTTGGCCACCAATACTGCTCCTTTATATCTCGGCACATCTTAGTGCTTTGGGATGGATAGCGAACTTCGAACTATGAGCCTTCGATAGAATAAGGTTACGAATATCAACATCATCTTGAACATATACTTGGTTTCTGAAGACAAGAACTTCGTCATCTCATATTCTGAAATCACAAACTATGGCATCAACACCATCAGAAAGTTGCTTCCGAATTTCAATTAGTTTTGGATCCTTTAATTGCTGATTCCAGATTTCCACAATCCAGGTAGGTGTGACTTCAATTCATACCAACAATGAACCAGAATAATCAGTGCTAAGATGCACACGATTATTCCTTAATTCCAGTAACATAGTCATGTAATGGGTACGCATATAGGCCAAAACCGATGGGGAAGGAGGATGAAACTTTCGGCTTAAGGCATCAACAACAACATTTGCCTTTCCAGGATGATATTCGATGATCAAATCGTAATCTTTGATCAGCTCTACCCATCTTCGTTGTCTTATATTCAATTCTTTTTACGTGAGTAGGTACTTCAAGCTTTTGTGATCGGTGAAGATTCGGCATGTGTCATCGTATAAGTAATGTTGTCATATTTTCAACGCAAACACCATAGCTGCAAGCTCTAAATCATGTGAGGATAGTTGCTTTTATGTGTTCGTAACTGTCGGGAAGCATATGCAATTACTTTCCCGTCTTGCATCAATACACATCCAAGTCCGGATTTCGACGCATCGCTGTAAACCACATACTCCTTTCCGCAAATAGGTAAAGTAAGGATAGCTGCAGAAACTAACCGATTATTCAGTGCTTCAAAACTTCGCTGGCTTTTCTCGTTCCACATGACTAGCTAACCCTTGCGCGTCCGTTTTGTCAATTATTTGGCAAGCGATGAAAAATTTTCCACAAAGCGACGGTAGTATCCTGCTAGTCCAAGGAAATTACGAACTTTGAACACAGTTTGAGGGGGTTCCCAGGCAATTACGGCTTCAATTTTATTTGGATCAACTAACACACCTTGGATGGTAAGAACATGGCCAAGGAAACTGACTTCGCGCAACCAGAATTCGCATTTGGAGTACTTTGCGAACAACCGTCGATTCTTTAAAACATTCAGCACAATCCGCAAGTTCTTAGCATGCTCTTCTTCTGACTTTGAATAAATCAGAATGTCGTCAATGAAGACTATCACAAATTTATCCAGAAACTCATGGAACACACGATTCATCAAGTCCATGAACAGCTGGTGCATTGGTCAAACTGAATGACATAGAAATTCGTAGTGGCCATATCGCGATCTGAACGCGGCCTTCAGAATATCATCATTACAAACTCGTAATTGATGGTATCCAGATCTGACATAGATCTTGGAGAATATGGCTGCACCCTGGAGTTGGTCGAACAAATCGTCGATGAATAGAAAAGGGTACTTGTTATTCATAGTCACACGATTCAGATGCCGATAGTCGATGCATAATCGCAGTGAACCATCTTTCTTCATCATGAACAAGACAGGTGCTCCCCAAGGACGGATGAAACCACGTTCTAGCAAATCTTCCAATTGCGTTTTTAGTTCCTTCATTTACATAGGAGCCATACGGTACAGACGAATGGAAATCAGATTCATACCAGGCACTAACTCAATGCCAAATTCCACTTACCTTACTGGTGGTAGACCGGCTATGTCTTCTAGAAATACTTGTGGAAATTCGCGAGCCACAAGGACAGAATCCAGACCCGAGGATTCTTTGGAAATATCATGTACATGCGCGAGATATGCAGTACATCCTTTGCTGATTGGTCACTTTGCATCAAGCCAGGATATCATGCAAGTTGGAACAACTTTCCTATCATCTTCAAAACAGTACTCAGCACCATTTGGAAAAATGAACCACACACGTTTGGTGAAACACTGCATACGGGCTTGATATTTTGCCAGACAGTCCAATCCTAAAATCACATCCTGCTCTCGGATGTCCAATGGAGTTAGATCCACTTCAAGTACATTTGGACCCATACGTACAGCACAGCCAAAGAAAACTAGATCACAAATAAGTTGCTTTCCCAAAGAAGTTAAAACTGCAATAGGAGGAGTCAAAGAAGAAAGAGGTCGATCCGTGCTAAGAGTTATCCTTGGACTTACAAATGATCTTTTGCTCCTGGATCTAATAATATTTTAGCATTTTGAGAAAAAACTGAAATAGTACTTATCACCATATCAGGACTAGCCTCGGCATTAGTTAGGGTGAATAGCCTTGTTGGTCTTGGTTACGTCTCACCTGTGGATCCGTTGGGAAGTCCTCCTGGTGAGCGTGTTGGCGGTTTGGTAGGGTTATTATACCCACCTCGGCTCGCACTAGATGTGCCTGTGATACATCTTGGCTTCTGGCATTCCCGCTGAATGTGCCCCATTTCGTCACAGTTGTAACATCGACATTGTTGAGTATTTCAAGTAGTTCCACTAGAATTCAAACCAGAAAAGTTCTTCTTGTTGTTACTTCCATTGCCGTTAATTTTTGCAAGCGGTAGCAGCTCCGGCTGAACTATTGAAATCTTTACATCTCAATTGTCGAGCTTCCTTCAATAGTTTTGTAATATTGATAGGAAGTCTCTCGGCCTCCTTAGGATGTGTCGGCTGTACAGGTTCAAGTGGAGGAATAGGTTCTTCCATAGGCGCGTGTCCAGAAGCATTCTGAAGTTGCGCCTCCATACATTGTTGATTTGCAGCAATTCCTTGCAATACGTTTAAGATTTGTGCCATCACATGATCGATGGCTGGTGCCTCAGGTTGGTTTTCGGGTTCAGCTTGCCCTCCCTGCTCAGTTTGTGCATTCGGCTCCTCTTGCTCAACAGGTTGCTGTTCGGCCTGAACCTCATACCTACCCCATCGATCCCTTGTAGCGTTCAACCTTGCCATACTATACAATCATACGATTGTTACTTAACACATAACTAAATACGATACTAGGAAAAGAAGTGGTACCTGGTGGAGAGGCATGCACCGGACGATATGCAGATGCTAGAAATCAAAGTACTTATGCACACGAGTATGGAAATTTTGGAAACCACATGCACACATGCAATGCACACTCGGCAATTACCTCAACACACACATAAGCACTCAACAACAATAAAAACCATACACAAAAATCATGCAAAACCATCTCATGCATTCGGCAACAAACATGTCTCACACATATTCACATTTGGCAAGCATAGGTTCACACAAAACATACTTGACTTGCATACAAATCAATCACATGCTCGGAAAACTTGACAACAATACATAAAAACATACCTTGCAATGATAAAAAATCACATAGGGATACTCAGCAGCATACACCAAGAAATACACAATCTCAACAATGATAAGAAACCCAGCTAAACACCCAAAAACACATCAATTTATACAAGACATAGAAATACTCATAGACACACAACAAGTTAATCAATCAGACACGACATCTAAACATTTATAACTAGGTTCTTAACATCTGATTAATTTTCGGTATTAGCCCTCTATGTAAGTGGGTGTGCGTGCATGTACCATCCAAAATCAATAATCTAGTTATCACACAGTAAATCATATACCCTAAACCATTCTCTACCAAACCTATAATGACCTCATTTCCTACTTACTAAAATTTTCTCCGATTAAAGCCATTACCGCCGTGAAATCCAAACAAACCCAAAGACAAATAGAACCTAACTGAATCCCAACCGGCTTACCCATTAAATTTTTAATAATAAATGGAGCATGGTATTGGACAATCATTCGGGAATCATACGGAGTGAATAAAACATCAGCGGATGTTTATAAATTTAATTATTTGAATAAAAACACACAAGTACCGTAGGGATCCAAATAACCAGCAAGAAATTCTCCAACATGTTCCAAAACATAACAAGCAAAAGGGGGATCTTGAAAAAACCAGAAAAGTAGTCCAATCTATGATCATATTATATGAGCAAGCAACTAAGGAAATAGGAATGCAAAGGTGATGCAATATCGCCCCGCCGTGCAGCCTTGATCTCACACACTAGTAACACGAACAGTGAATGTACCTATGTCTGAAAAAAAATGATGGAAAAAACAGAATGAGATTACAAGAATCTCAGTAGGGTCACAACATCATATGATCTGTAGAAACCATAAACACAAATCTCCCAAACAACGTCAGATCATTCCTAGCAACTAAAGGGGATCACTTAATTCAAGAATTCAGTTAAAAAGGTTAGGGCCGAATCTAAGGCTGAGGGGGGACTACAAATACTTCCGAAAACTCAGAAGTACACATGCATGTAGAACTCTTCAGATTGCTCTCGACAATGATGAAGAAAGGCCATCTCCTTCCACCTGTGTTGTCCAAGGCTTACTACACAAAAGGTAAATGGTTAACACATAAGCTATTTACTAAGCCTATTCATTTTTCCACCAAGGACACGTCATTCCAAGCCACACAAGGACAAAGGCTTCCTGCTACACAAGGACAGGGCTTTTGGCCACATAAGGACCAGGCATCCAGCGAGCTCATGCTGGGGATTGCCACCCATACGACTCCCATACTAGTAAGAACCTCCCCTCTCATAAGAAGTATTAGCGCTTACCCCAAATGGCCACCGAAAAAGGATCCTGACACACAACACGTACCAGCACACACAAGCAAGTACAAAACACAATATCACAATAAGGTATCCTTAATCATGTCAAAACGTAATCAACATGTTCAATACACACCACACATGCAAACTAAACCTTCATATCTTATCTTAAGGGATTTGGTATAGCCTAGAGGATCACATCTTTGTCTGTAATTCAAGCATTCCTACTACAACATATGTGTATACAACATTACATACAAAAGCACCGAAATTAGCAAGCAAACAACAAGGATCTCTGGAGAAACTGATGAGGATTAGATCCTACCACTCTTGTCTCTAAACAAGAAGTTATTCCCTTGTCTTTATTCAATAATTCTACACTACCTATAGCATCATAAAACAAAGCCAAAACCAAACTATGTATGCATATCCAATTAAATACCCTATTTCCTTAGTATCTTTATTTCACTGACCAAACCTATCAGAAACCAGTGATCAGATATCGCAGGTACCTCCCCCTTCGATGTGTAATGTGATAGCCAAGAACTTAATAAGAATCAACCTGAATTACCATCCCTAATTATCATATAATTTTCGGCACTAAGAATAGGACAATATGGCGATTTCATGTTAAGAAGTTGTAGGAGTTGCGATCTCATGTTAACAAGGAAGGATTAAGGGTTTACAACATGTATAATAAAAGAAACAATGTTAGAATCTAATAGGTTAATCAATTGATAATGATAGGCACAATAGGACAGTAGGGCAAAGGTAAGGCATACTGATTTCATGTATAGAAAAGATTCAAAGGATGAATTCATGATTTTTCATTATGAATGGATATTAAAAAATCATACGAATAAAGGTAACAACATCAGAGATCAATCAAAGGCAGAATTATAAATATTTGAAAACCTAATCCTGCCAAATTTTGATTTAACTTTAGAGAAAAAAATATTAACCTTCAAATGAAAAGCCAAAAATATTTGGAAAGAGAATGAAGAGAGCTTTCCAATAAGCTACTATTTTTCAGGAATCCAACAAACAATGAGAAAGTTATGCTTGTTTGAAGTTCAAGATGATTTTTTACAGTTCCGCAAAATTTCGATTCAACTTTAGAGAAAGAAATACTAACCTTCTGAAAAAAATCAAATATTTTTGGAAAGAGGATGAAGATAGCTTTCCAAAAAGCTATTATTTGTAGGAATCTGACAAATGATGAGAGAGTTATGCTTGTTTGAAGTTCAAGAATATTTGGCAGTTCCGCCAAATTTTGATTTAACTTTAAAGAATGAAATACTTTACTAATTGTTAGACAAAAAGCCAAAGATGGTTGGAAATAGCATGAAAAAATCTTTCCAACAAGCTATTATTTGCAGGAATCCAATTAACGATGAGAGAGTTATGCTTGTTGAAGTTCAAGAAGATTTTTGCAGAAATTGGGAGGTGTAGGGTTTTTAGGTCCTACGAATTTTGTGTGTTTTTTGTATAAGATTTTTTTGTAGCTGACTTCCTATTTATATAAGATGGTTATGAGATTATAATCCCTACCTTCAAGGCTTAATTAAAATAAAATAATTATCAAAATTAAATTCTGTAATTATCCCCTGTTAAACTTAGAGTTTTTATTTCCTAAGATAATTATCAACCAATAAAAAATCAATTTAAAGAGAATTAATAGCAGAAATAATTACTAGACATCCCTTACCAATTTCGGTCATCACACATCCTTTCCTTCAGGGGAAAAATGATCTTTTTCACCTGCATTGGCTTCTGGACTTCTAAAACTCAAAATTCAAGGTCTCACATATATTAAGTCTACAAGGCTCAAAATAATAATAGATAGCGGAAAAAGAACAATGAAAAGTGCAACAAAAATATAATGTACAATAGTACCGTTCAGGTGGCATTTGCTCTAAGATTAATTAGGTTAATTTTTTTTTACCATTACTGCTTTTACATTAGTACATGGCCAAACCACAACCATGAAATTTATATGCACAAGGAATATGATACAAGAAACTATGCATGCATCATACCATCATCTATAAAATGACACACTATATATATATTAACCAAAAATGTGTTGGGACTAAACTGATCTTTTAAGCCTTTTCCTATTAGTTCCCTACACTAACCATATCTATCGAGTTGGTAGAAACCTACCACGTGAGAGATTGGGAAATACAAATACATTCGATATGCAAAAGCATAATTTGCACCATTAATATAATCATAACCAAAAGTAGGGTAAACATAATGCACATAATTCAGTAAATAAACAAGCACAACCAATTATAATTATCCAATTATGGAATTTCTTCGTAAGTGAGCACACAAAACATGTTTGGGCTGGCATACTTTCATAGTCTTTTCGGACACTAAATAAGACTAAGATTTGTTAGTGGTAACCTAAGTGGTTTCCTTTGATCACTCTTTATTTTTAAACAATTCTAGAATTTGTCGAAATATTTCTACAACCCAATTCCATTAATAGTGCCGGGATGTTAGGTGATGGTAGCTCCACCTAAATGATTCCCCAAACCTACAAGAATGGTTATTAAGTGTATATTAAAATGATAAACCCCATCCAACCTTATTCCTCATAGTTTGGCATGTTCACGTCTCGCTATCGAACCCAAAGAGCTCTAAAGTGTTGCATAGATTTCCCTTATGCAGACACATGCTAACATCACATCATCATTCAACAAACTCATTATACGAGGCACACAATTATAATATTAATTCATAAAATTCAAGCAAATTAAGCAACCAATGGCAATTCATCACCTACCTAGTTATGCATGTTCATGCCAGCTCGATTATCCATTTATCCTACTTAATTTAGTTATAAATGTATGAATTTTATACACACTCATAGTTGATGGTTCCGGTTCTTCCTCGAGATCTGATTACTGAGCAGATACCCTTTCTTGATTTGGTTCTGTACCAGTCAACCAAAAAATCTGTCTTGTATTAATCTTAAACCATCGAATAATCTTTTAACCTACATTATCGATCCTTTAATCATATGAATGTCATCTAATCATTGACTCGGAACAATTTCCGATCCCTTTTTATTTTTCCCATATTTTCCATCAACTTCTTTGATTTAATTTACCTAACAAACAAACTCAGACTTTTATAAACTTGATACCATTGGAATCCTCATAATTTTTCATATTTTCCCCATTTATTTCTATTTTTCCCTTAATTTCTGACTTATTTGTTTAATTTTTATAAATTCTTCTAATTTTCTCACTGTCCGACACACGGCAACATGAGCACGTGCCAGCACTACACCAGAACCTCTGGGATGCTTACACGTGGCTCACTCTGGGCTTGCCATAACTCGGCCTAGCCTACATACCTATCCTTTGAACAACTTGTCGCTTGTTTGTCCCTTGAACTACGTGTCATTCATTTCATACTTAAACTATATGGACCCCATATCCTAACCTATTCTTATTTGCTCCTAATAAGACCCTTATCGCAGCGAAACCCAAACAAGCCCAAACACCAGGACCTATTTGAATCCCACAAGGTTTACCCATGTAATTTCCGATTTTAAAATGTTTATTCTTTGAACTTAAAACAATTGGAGCATGATATTGGACAGGCATTCTGGTATTATACGCAGTGAATAAAACATCAGTGGAAGTTTTTAAATTGAATCAATGGAACCACAACACACAAGTCTCATAGGAATCTAAAAATCTAATAAGTAAACCTCAAATATAATCCGGAAACAAACAAGCCAAGGAGGGACTCGAAAAAACAGAAAATAGTCCAATCAAAGTTTATGTTATATGAGTAAGCAACCAAGGAAACAAAAATGTGAATGTGATATAATATTGTCCCTCCATGCAATCTTGATTTCACACACTGGTACAACGAACAACGAATGTACCTAAACTTGAAAAAAAGGTGAAAATAACAAGATGAGATTGCAAGAATTACAACATCATAAGATCTATATAAATCTTAAAAAAACATCTTCCAAACAACATCAGATCAGCCAATACAATTAAAGGGAATCACGAAATCATCATTCAACCAAAAAGGGATAGGGCCGAAAGCTAAGGCTGAGAGTGGACTCCAAACACTTCAGAAAATCGTAAGTACACAGGCAAGTAAAAGTCATCAATCATTTCGGCAATAGGAAAAGGTCATACCCTTTCATTTGTGTTGTCTTATAGTTTCGTTGCACAAAGAATAAAGGTAAGCAAACAAGCTAATTAGCAAGCCTATTCGTCTTGTCACACAAGGAAAAGGCATCAAAGCCACACAAGGACAAGGGTATTAAAACCACATAAGTATAAGGGCATCCAAACCACACAAGGGTAAGGACATATTGCCACACAAGGCAAAGGCATCTAGCCACACAAGTAATAGGCATCCGGCATGTACATGATGGAGATTGCCACCAATACGACTCCAATACCAATAAGAACCTCTCCTCTCCTCAAGAGCATCACCGCTTACCCTGAATGGCAACCGAAAAGAGATCCTGACACACAAACACATACAAGCACACATAGGCAAGTACAAAGCACAATACCACAACAGGGCATCCTCAATTATGTCAGAACACAATCAACATGTTCAATACACACAATACATGAAAATAGGCACACATAACCTATCTCCAGGGTTCAACAATGCCTAAAGAGTCACATTTGAATTCGTAGTTCAAGCATGCACTATCCAACACATGCGCATACAATCATCAACAAGTATATACACCGAAATCAACAAACAAACAACAAGGATCTCTGAAGAAACCGATGAAGCATAGATCTTACCTTTCTTGTCTCTGAACAATAAGTTATTCTTTTACCTTTATTCAAGGGCATCGAACCACCTACAACATCATAAGGCAAAGATAAATCCAAACTAAGCATACATACTCAATAACCAAGCAAATACCTTATTTCCTTACAAATTCCACTCACCAAACCTATCAAAAACCAGTAATCAGATGTCGTAGCTGCCTCTCCCTCAGATGTGTGATGTGATAGCCTAGAATTTAATAGGATTCAACCTTATTTACCATCCCAATCAACCATACAAATTTCGACACTAAGAATAGAGCAATAGGGCAAATTGCCATTTCATGTTAACAAGCTATAGGTGTTGCGATGTCATATTAACAAGGAAGAATTAGGTGTTAATAATACATACTATGACGACTTCAGTGATCAAATGCTGTAGGTGCCTCCCCCTTGGATGTGTGATGTGATAGCTAAGAACTTAACAAGATTCAACCTGAATTACCATTCCAATTAACTATGCAAATTTCATCGCTAAAAGTGAGGCATAGGACAATTTCAATTTTAAGCTTAGAGAAGTTTAAAAGAAAGAAATTCATGATCATACATAATGAATAGTTTCTAAGCAATCATAAGAACACACGAAATGACAAAAGAAATCAACCAAAGACAAAAACTGTAGAAATCTAAAAAAAAAACTAATTCCGTCGCTGATTTTTTTTTTACTTAACCTTAGACAAGGAAATATTTATGTCCAAACAACAAAACATATATGATTGGAAAGAAGATGAAAATAAGTTTCCAAAAAGCTATTATTTGTAAAGATACAACAAGCGATGAAAGAGTAATGCTATTTTGAAGTTCAAGTAGATTTGGCAAAAACCTAATTCCGTCGCTTATTTTCGACTTATCTTATGAGAAAGAAATACTAATATTCTGAAAGAAAACCAAAAATGGTTGGAAAGAGGATGAAGGAAGTTTTCCTACAAGCTGTTATTTGCAGGAATACAACCAACGATGAAAAAGGTATGCTATTTTGAAGTTCAAGAAGATTTGGCGAAAACCTAATTCCATCGCCGATTTTCGACTTATCTTATGAACAAGAAATACTAATATCCTGATGGAAAAAAACGTTTTTTGGAAAGAGGTTGAAGATAGATTTCCAAAAAGCTATTATTTGCAGAAAGCCAACAAGCGATGAGTGAGTTATGCTGGTTTAAATTTTCAACGAATTTTGGCAGATATAGGGAGGTTTTAGGCTATACGATTTTTTGTGTATTTTTCATGAATGATTTTTGTGGGGGTTGGCTTTTTTTTAATTAAGATGGTTATGAGAATATAATCCCTATCTTCAAGGTTTAATTAAAATAAGATAATTATAAGAATTAAATTTTGTAATTATCTTCCACTATTTTTAGGGATTTTAATCTCTAAGGCAATTATCTATCTATAAAGACTTAGATTAAAGAGAATTTATACCAGAATTAACTACCATACCACTCTTACCAATTTCGGCCATCACATATCCTTTCCTTCAGGGGAAAAATTGTCTTTTCACCTGCACTGGCTTCTGGACTTCTAGGACTCAAAATTCGGGGTTTCACATCCTCCCCTCCTTATAAGAATTTCGTCCTCAAAATTTTAGCACAAGTCCCAAGACTGTTCCTCAAGTTGGCCATTACGCCAAATGACTCGTACCATAGGCACGCTTCGAATGCGAAGCTGTCGAATTGACCGATCTAGTATGGTAACTGGCTATACGGGATAGGATCGATCTTCATCAACTTCAACTGGCGGTTCTCTAAGCACATGAGCAGGGTTTTGCATATACTTTCTTTGTCTTGAAATGTGAAATACGTTGTAAATTCTTCCCATATTTGGAGGTAGGGCAAGTTGGTAAGCAACAATGCTGATTCTTTCAACGATGTCATACGGATCAATGTAGCGAGGTGCTAGCTTACCTCGCTACTGAAAACGAAGGACTCTTTTCCGTGGGGAGACTTTCAAAAACACTTTGTCACCTACTGCAAATTCTAGCTCCCTTCGTCAATTGTCGGCGTAGCTTTTCTGCCAATCCTGTGCTGTCTTTAGCCGTTGACGGATCAAGTTCAACTGCTCTGTTGCTTGATCAATCAATTCCGGATTGTCTAGGCGTCTTTCGCCTACTTCATTCCAGCAAATGGGAGTTCTGCAACATCTCCCATATAGTGCTTCATAGGGTGTCATACCGATGCTTGCATGAAAACTATTGTTGTAAGCAAATTCTGCCAATGGCAGGCATCGATCCCAACCAGTTTGCTGATCCAACACACTCGCTCGTAGCATGTCTTCGAGTGTCTGAATCGTTCTTTCTGATTGACCATCAGTCTGGGGATGAAATGCTGTACTGAAATTCAATCTTGAACCCAGCGCATTCTGGAATTTCTCCCAAAATCGTGAGGTGAAACGAGGGTCACGATCTGAAACAATAGAAACTGGTACTCCATGCAATCGAACAATCTCGTCCAAGTAACGAACTGCCAATCTTTCTGGTGTATCTGTCACACATATAGGAAGAAAGTGTGCAGATTTCGTCAGTCGATCCACGATCACCCAAATGGCATTATATCCCCGCTGCGATCTAGGCAAACTGGTCACAAAATCCATTGTGACGTGCTCCCACTTTCATTCTGGAATCAGAAGTGACTGAAGTAGACCAGTGGGTCTTTGATGTTCGATCTTTACTTGCTGACATACGAGGCATCGGGTAACGAATTCAGCAATGTGACGTTTTATGTTTGGCCACCAATACTACTCCTTCAAATCTCGGTACATCGTAGTGCTTCCATGATAAATAGCGAACTTCGAACAATACACCTACAATAGAATAAGGTTACAAATATCAACATTTTGTGGAACACATACCCGGTTTCTGAAGACTAGTACTTCGTCATCTCGTATTCTGAAATCATGAACTATGGCATCAACACCACCAGTAAGTTTCTTCCGAATTTCAGTAAATTTTGGATCCTCTAATTGTTGATTCCAGATTTCTTCAATTAAGGTAGGTGCGACTTCGATTCGTGCCAACAACAAACCAAAAAAATCGGTGCCAAGATGCACACGGTTAGGTTTCAATTCCAACATCATCGGCAAGTAATGGGTGCGGATGTAGGCCAAAACTGATGGGGAAGGAGGATGAAACTTTCGGCTCAGGCCATCAGCAACAACATTCGCCTTTCCGGGATGATATTCGATGATTAAATCATAGTCTTTAATCAGCTCCACCCATCTTATTTGTCTCATATTCAATTCTTTTTGCGCGCGGAGGTACTTCAGGCTTTTGT
Organism: Passiflora organensis; assembly: GCA_019739055.1. Lineage (NCBI taxonomy): Eukaryota > Viridiplantae > Streptophyta > Magnoliopsida > Malpighiales > Passifloraceae > Passiflora > Passiflora organensis. The sequence goes on from JAEPBF010000136.1 coordinate 6,151,923, forward strand.
GGTCAGTGAAGATTTGGCACGTCTCGCCTTATAAGTAATGTCGCCATACTTTTAAGGCAAACACCATGACTGCAAGTTCCAAATCATGCGTAGGGTAGTTGCTCTCGTGTGGTCACAATTGCCGGGAAGCGTAGGCAATGACTTTCCTATCTTGCATCAACACGCATCCAAGTCCAGATTTTGACGCGTAGCTGTAAACCACATACTCCTTTCCGCAAAAAGATAGGGTAAGGATAGGTGCAGAAACTAACCGATTCTTTAGCTATTCGAAATTTTGCTGGCATTTCTCGTTCCATACGAACGACTCACCCTTGTGTGTCAGTTTTGTCAATGTTCCGGCAAGTGATGAAAAATTCTCTACAAAACGACGGTAGTATCCTGCTAAGCCAAGGAAACTACAAACTTCAAACACACTTTACGGAGGTTCCCAAGCAATGATAGCTTCAATCTTCCTTGGATCAACTAACACATCTTGGACGGAAACACTATGGCCAAGGAAACTAACTTCACGTAACCAGAATTCACATTTGGAGTACTTTGCGAATAACCATCGATCTTTCAGGATTTTAAACACAATCCGCAAGTGCATAGCATAATCCTCTTCCAATTTTGAGTAAATCAGAATGTCGTCGATAAAGACTACCACAAATTTATCCAAGAATTCGTAGAACACACGATTCATCAAGTCCATAAACACACCTGGTGCATTGGTCAAGCCGAATGGCATAACCAGAAATTGGTAGTGGCAGTATCGCGATCTGAACACGGTCTTCGGAATATCAGCATCCAGAACTCTCAATTGATGGTATCCAGATTTGAGATCGATCATAGAGAATACGGCTTCACCCTGGAGTTGGACGGAAAAATCGTCGATGCGCGGCAAAGGGTATTTGTTTTCACAGTCACACAATTCAGCTGCCAATAATCGATGCACAATCGCAGCGTACCGTCTTTCTCTTTCACGAACAGAACAGGTGCTCCCCAAGGTGACACACTAGGTCGGATAAAATCACGATCCAGCAAATCTTCCAATTTCATTTTTAGTTCCTTCATTTCTGCAGGAGCTTTACGATACGGAGGAATGGAAATCAGATTCGTACCAGGCACTAGCTCAATCTTGAATTCCACTTCCCTTGCTTAATAGTCGACTGGCTATGTCTTCTGGAAATACTTCTGAAAATTTGTGAACCACTGGAACAGAATCAAGATTCAAGGATTCTTTAGAAATATCATGTACGTGTGCGAGGTACTCTATACATCCTTTGTTGATTAATCGCTTCACCTTAAGTTAGGAAATCATGCAAGTTGAAACAACTCGCCTATCATCTTCTCATATTCAAGCACCGAACGGGTGCCCTGTTCAAGTTTCTAAAAAGCTTGTCGCTGCTCAATTTTATGTAATCTCGTATAAAATCTTTCGTCGAATTTGTACCGGAATTCTTCCCAAGTTGGCAAACGATCGCCGAATTGCAAGCTAGCAGATGTCCACCATGCGAGGGCTTCTCCCTCAAGTAGGAATGTAGTAATGGCAGCCTTGCCATCATCCGAGATACGTATGAACAAGGATACTCGGCATAAGGTGTCTATCCACTCACGAACGGCTGGGGCTCCAGCTGAACCACCAAAATTTTTACTTCAAAATTGTCGAGCTTCCTTTAGCAATTTCGTAATCACGACAGGAAGTCTCTTAGCCTCCTTATGATTTGTCGGTTTTACAGGCTCAAGTGGAGGAATAGGTTCTTCCACTGGTGCAGGTGTAGGAGCATTCTGAAATTGTGCCTCCATACGCTGCTGATTTGCAGCAATTCCTTGTAATACGTTTAAGATTTGTGACATGATAGGATCAATGACTAGTGCAACTGGTGGCTCAGGTTGATTTTCGGGCTCAGCTTGCCCTTCTTGCCTACAGTCACCAAAATCAACAAATAAGTTAGTATATAACAAATTATTTTCCCTAAACCATGCTCTGCTACCAAACCTGTGACAACACCAATTCCTAACTATTACTATTTGCTCCAATTAAGGCCATCACCGCCGTTAAATCCAAATACGCCCAAGTGACACGTAGGACCTATCTGAATCTCACCAGGTTTACCATTAACTTTCGATTTTTATAGCATGTTTATTTCAATTTTTAACAACAATTGGAGCATGATATTGGATGAATATTATGGTAACATACGGAGTAAATAAAACATCAGCGGAAGTCTTTAGATTAAATCGTTGGGTTCATAACACACAAGTCCCATAAGGATCCAAACAATCAGCAATAAATCCTCCAACATATTTCAGAAATAGCAAGCAACGGAGGGATTTAAAAATAAACCAGAAAATAGCCCAATCATTCATGTTATATGCATAAGTAAACAAGGATCAAGTATACAAATGTGATGCGATATCGCCCCGCCGTGCAGCCTTGATCTCACAAGCTAATCAATAAGCCTAGTAAGTCGTCTTTCTACACAAGCACAAGTCTTTCCAAGCCACACACAGACTTGGGCATCCCAAACCACACAAGGATAAGGGCTTCCTGCCACACAAAGACAGAGTTCTGGCCAAACAAGGACCAGACATCCAGCGCGTGCATGCTGGGCTTTGCCACGCATACAACTTCCATACCAGTAAGAACCTCTCCTCTCCCTAGGAGCATCAACGCTTACCCTGAATGGTCACCAAAAAAGGATACTGACATACAAACATGTACAAGCACCCACAGGCAAGTACAGAGCATAATACCATAGCAGGGTATCCTCAATCATGTCAAACACAATCAGCATATTCAATTCACATATCGTATGCAACCCAGGAACTCAATACCTAACTTAGGGGTTCGATATAGCCTATGAGATCCATATCTCAATCTGAAATTCATACTCTCACTCTATAATCAAATCGTATACAATACAACAAGGGCAGGTATCAAAAATATCAAAAAAATAACGGAGGTCTTTGGAGAAATCGATGAGGTATAAATCCTACCTCTCTTTTCTCTGAACAAGAAACTACTCCTTTGCCTTTATTAGGTAATTCCAAACCACCTATATTATCACCAGGCAAAGACGTAAACAAACTAAGCATGCATACTCAATAATCAATTGAATACCCTATTTTCTTACCAATTCCACTCACTAAACCTATCAGAAACCAGTGATCAGATGCTGCAGGTGCCTCCCCCTTGGATGTGTTATGTGATAGCAAGGAACTTAACAAGATTAAACCTAAATTACCATTCCAATTAACTATGCAAATTTCATTACTAAAAGTAAGGCATATGACAATTTCAACTTTAAGCATAGAGAAGTTTAAAAGAAGGAAATTCATGATCATAAATCATAAATAGATTCTAACTAATCATAAGAACATGCGAAACGACAACAAAAATCAACCGAAGACAAAAACTATAGAAACTTTAAAAAAAAAAACTAATTCCGTCGCCGATTTTCGACTTAACCTTATCCAAAGAAATATTTATGTCCAAACAACAAACAATATATGGTTTGAAAGATGATGAAAATATCTTTTCAACAAGCTATTATTTGTAGAAATACAGCAAAGGTTGAAAGAGTTATGCTATTTTGAAGTTCAACAAGATTTGGCGAGAATCTAATTCCGTCACCGATTTTTGACTTATCTTATAAGAAAGAAATACTAACTTCCTGATGAAAAAAAAAATAGTTAGAAAGAAGATGAAACGAACTTTCCAACAAGCTGTTATTTTAAAGAATAAAGCCAACGATGAAAGAGTTATGCTATTTTGAAGTTCAAGAAGATTTGGCAAAAACCAAATTCTGTTGCTGATTTTTGACTTATCTTATGAGAAATAAATGCTAACCTCCTGACAAATCCTTACCATTTTCGGCCATTACATGTCTATTTATTCAAGGGTAAAATGGTTATTTCACTTGCACTAGCTTCTGGACTTTTAGAACTCAAAATCGGGGTCTTACATCCTCCTCTTCTTATAAGAATTTTGTCCTCGAAATTTCAGCATAAGTACCCAAACAAATAGGTAAGGAAATTTTGCACCCATAGATTCCTCAGTCTCCAAAGACTGTTCCTCCATTTGGCCATTACGCCAAACAACTCGTACTATAAGTATGCTTTGACTACAAAGCTGACAAAGTAATCGATCTAGTATGACAACTGGCTGTATGGGATAGGATAGGTCTTCAGCAATCTCTACTGGTTGTTTTTCGAGCACATGAGAAGGGTCTCGCACATACTTTCTCAACATTAAAACATAAAACAAATTGTGAATTCTCTGCATACTAGGAGGTAAGGTTAGTCAGTATGTAAAAGGGCCGATCCTCTTGACAATGTCATACGGACCAATGTAATAATGTGTTAGCTTACCTCGTTGCTGAAAACGACGGATACCTTTCCACAGTGTGACCTTCGAGAACAATTTTTCACCTACCACAAATTCCATCTCCCTTCGTTGATTATCGGTATAGTTTTTATGCCGATCCTGAGCTGTATTTATCCGTTGTCGAATGAAGTTTAATTGCTCCGTTGCTTGATCAATCAATTCTAGATTATCTAGGCGTCTCTCGCCCACTTCATTCCAGAAAATGGGTGTTGTACAATATCTCCCATATAGTGCTTCATAAGGTTCTATATGGATGCTTACATGAAAGCTATTATTGTAAGCAAATTCTGCCAATGGTGGGCATCGCTCCCAACCGGTATACTTGTCCAATACACTCCCACATAGCATGTCTTCGAGTGTCTGAATCGTCCTCTCTGATTGACCATCAGTCTGGGATGAAATGCTGTACTGAAGTTTAGTCTTGATCTCAGCTCATTCTGGAATTTCTCCCAAAATCATGATGTTAAACGAGGGTCACGATCTGAAACAATGGAAACTGGCACTCCACGAAATCAAAGAATCTCGTCCAAGTAATGAACAATCAATTTCTTAGTTGTGTCTGTCACACAAATAGGAACGAAGTTTGCAGATTTTGTCAATCGATTCATGATGACCCAAATAGCATCGTATCCTTTCTGCTATCTAGACAAATGGATCACAAAATCCATCGTGACATGCTCTCACATCCATTCTGGAATCGGAAGTGACTAGAGTAAACTAGCAGCTCTTTGATGCACGATCTTTACTTGTTGACATACAAGGCATCGTGCAACGAACCCAGCAATGTGGCACTTCATGTTCGGCCACCAATACTGCTCCTTCAAGTCTCGGTACATCATAGTACTCCCAGGATGAATAACGAACTTTGAACTACGTGTCTCAGTTAAAATCAGATTACAAATATCACCATTTTGTGGATCACATATCCGGTTTCTGAAGACAAGAACTTCGTCATCTCCCACTCTGAAATTGCGCGCTATGGAAATCAGATAGTTGCTTCTGAATTTCAGCCAACCTTGGATCTTTTGTTTGTTGATTCCAGATTTCCTCAATCGAGGTAGGTGTGACTTCAATTCGTGGCAACAACGAACTAGAAATATCAATGCCAAGATGCACACGTGTAGTTTTCAAATCCAGCAATATTTGTATGTAATGGGTGTGCATGTAAGCCAACACCGATGGGGAAGGAGGATGAATTTTTCAGCTTAAGGCATCAACAACAACATTCGCTTTTCTAGGATGATATTCAATGATCAGATCATAGTCTTTAATCAGCTCCACCCATCTTCATTGTCTCATGTTCAACTCTTTTTGCATGAGGAGGTTTTTCAGGATTTTTGGTCGGTGAAGATTCAACATGTCGAGCTATACAAATAATGCGTCATATTTTCAACACAAACACCATGGATGCAAGCTCCAAATCATACGTAGGATAATTGCTTTCGTGTGGTCGCTACTGTTGGGAAGCATAGGCAACGACTTTCTTATCTTGCATCAATACGCATGTAAGTCCGGATTTTGATGCATCACTGTACACCAGGTATTCTTTCCCACCGACTGGTAAGGTGAGGATTGGTGAGGAAACCAGTCGGCTTTTCGATGCTATGAAACTTCAGTGACACCTCTCATTCCATACAAATGGCTCCCCTTTGCACGTCAATTTCGTTAATGGTCCAGCGAGTGATAAAGAATTCTCCACAAATCGATGGTATAGGCAAGGGTAAGGCATACTGATTTCATATATAGAAAAAATTCAAAGAATGAATTCAGGATTTTATAACATGAATAGATACCAAACAATCATACGAACAAGAAAAACAACAACAAAAATTAATTGAAGACAGAATCACACAGTCTTGAACCCTAATCTTATTGAAATTTGACTTATCTTATGATAAAGAAAAAACTAATCTCCTGAAAAAAAACCAAACGTTTCTGGAAAAAGGATGAAAAGAACTTTCCAACAAGCTATTATTCGCAAGAATTCGACAAAGGATGAGAGAGTTATGCTATTTTGAAGTTTAAGCAAATTTTGGCAATTTTTCTGAAATTCGATTTAAATTTTAACAAAGAAAAAACTAACCTCCTGACAAAAAATCAAAGATGGTTGGAAGAGGATGATGAGAGCTTTCCATAAAGCTATTATTCATAGGAATCCGATAAACTATGAGAGAGTTATGCTTATTTGAAGTTCCAGCAGATTTTAGCAAAAATTGGGAGGTGTAGGATTTTTAGGTCTTACGAATTTTGTGTGTTTTCTGTATAAGATTTTTGTGTGGCTGACTTCCTATTTATATAAGGTGGTATGGGATTAAAATACCTACCATAAAGGATTAATTAAAATAAGATAATTATCAACCAATAAAGAATCAATTTAAAGAGAATTAATACCATAAATAATTACTAGACATTCCTTACTAATTTTCGGCCATCACACATTCTTTTCTTCAGGGGCAAAATAGTCTTTTTCACCTGCACTGGCTTTTGGACTTCTAGGACTCAAAATTCAGAGTCTCAAATAACGAAAGGATTGATAATCAATGTGAGAATCCACATGTAAGAGTGGAAGAGAATGTTAACTTGGAAGTGCATGGTTATAATCCGAATGCCAGGGATGGAAGACTAGAAGGGAGACAACAAACTATTATGGATTTCACCACTCGAACATTGGAAGTGCTAAGGGGTAGTATTAGGAGGCCATCTATATAAGAAAATAATTTTAAGACTAAGTCGGCTATGATTCAAATGTTAGAGAATCATTAGTTCTGTGGAACAGAGAAGGAAGACCTGATGAAGCACAAAAAGTCATTTGTGAAGTTGACCGAGACTTTTCGGTTTAAGGGTTTTCAACTGAGGCCATCAAATAGTATTTATTTCCATTATCATTATCTAGGATAGCAACTGATTGGTTGGATGGTCTTGGATTTGAATCTATTACTACATGGGAAGAATTCATGAATGCATTTTTTGGCATGATTTTTCCCTATATTAAAAACATCTCAGTTGTAGAAGAAGATCATTAATTTCTAGCAGCAACCTAGGGAGTACTTGTATGAGTCATATGAATGATTCAAAGGGTTTTTGAGAAGATGTCCGCATCATAATATCGTTGAATTTTTGTAGTTGGAGATTTTCATCAAGGGCCTGACAAAGATGGACGAGGTGATGCTGAATGCTATAGCAAATGGTAATATCTTGAATAAAGATACTGTTAAGACGTTGAAGTTAATTGAGGAAACAACTTTGGGAGGACATAGTTGGCATAGTGATCCTGATTTGGATACATCCAGGGGTGATTAGAGTTATACGGCATCACAAAGTTGAATGTTGAAATGGCAGCCTTTAGAAGTGAAATGATTCAAAGCAAGAAAATGGTTGCTTGTTCGAGTTATGTTCTAGACAATAAACCTATATTGGTTGTTTACGACTTTTACAATGGAAATCATAATCATTTCTAGTGTCTGACCATGATGGAAGAGGCAAGTTATCTGATTGATAGAGGTAAGCAAGAAATGAACTACTACGGAAACACCTATAACTTGAACTGGAGGAATCATCCTAACTTCTCATAGAGAAATCAGGATGGGAGGAATCAAAACATGTCGAGTTCAAAATAACAAGGGTAGAGCTCTAGGGAAGCAGGTTCTTCTAATTATAACCTAGGATAACATTAGCAGGGAAATGGTTAGCATCTGCAACAAAACGAGAGGAGGAGCAATCTTGAGGAATTAATACAATAGTTTATTATATCATCTGACTCAAGAATGAAGAATTTAGAGATGCAAATGAGTAAGATTTCTCATCTGCTATATAGTCGGCCACAAGGAGTACTATCGTTTGACACCAAGCCCTCTGTAGACCTAAAATTTATTATACTTCATAGGGGAAAGTTTTATCTGAACCAGTAATATCACAAGCAACTTCAGCAGAAGTAGGTGAAAGTAAGTTTGAGGAGGAACCAACTTTAGTGCCACCAGCAAATGTTGATCAGGATTTTGAGAAGAGGAAGCAGCCAATGATCAATCAGAAGGAGTTAGAGGATCCTCCACCACTATTAACGATAAGATTACATAATGCAAAGTTGTATAAGCAGTTTATTCTATTATTGAAAGTGTTCAAGAAACTACAAATAAACATTCTATTTGCCAAAGAATTGGAACAAATACCAACTTATGGAAAATTCATGAAGGATATTCTTTCAAAGGGAAGGAGGATCGGGGATAATGAGGTGGTTTCACTTACGGAAGAGAGTAGTGCCATAATTCAGAGGAAGCTTTTGCCAAAGTAGAAAAATCCAGAAAGTTTCACAGTTCCAGTTGAAATAGGTTTTGAGTACTTCTGTAAAGCATTATATGATCTAGAGGCAAGTATAAATTTGATGTCATTGAGTATGGCTGAGCAACTAGGACTATGGGACATTCAGCCAACATCTTGTACTCTTTAGATGGCAGACAAGACTTTGTAATTTTATTGGGGAATAATTGAAGAAGTACTTATAAAGGTCGATAAGTGTATTTTTCCTGTAGACTTTATTATGCTAGAGATGGAGAAGGATAAGAAAGTCTCATTAATTCTTGGTCGACTATTTTTGGTAGTGAGAAGGGCACTAATTGATGTATATACTGATCAATTAACCATGAGGGTTGCTTATCAATAGGTGACATTAGATATTTTCTCTTCTATGAGACGCCATGATACCGAGCAAATCAATGTGGTTTGGGTATTAAACGAAGAGGAAGAGAGTGCCGATCAAATTCCAACAAATCAGGATGCACTAGAAGTGGCCTTAACATAGTTTGAAGATGTGGAGGAAATAGAGGTGTCGGCAACCATCCATAGTATGGATTACATGCCAAAATAGAAAAGAAGAACTTTGAGTCATTGGAAACACCGATAGATAAATTTAATACAACTCAGCTATCAATTGTGAAGCCACTGGAGTTGGAATTGAAACAACTACCAAGCAATTTGAAATATTAGCTTTAAGGGGAAGGCGAGACATTAACAGTGATAATTTTGTCTTCATTATTGCCACTTCAAGAATAAAAGTTATTACTGGTATTGAAGAGCGATGTGATTGCGAGACCTCGTCTCTCTAAGTGCCTAGTTAGTGAGACCATTCAGCGAGAGTGGCCAATTTTGACCTAGTTGACCAGTTTGATTCGAGAGAATTGACTTTTAACTTGAGAGAGTTGACGATTAACCCGAGCATTGATCTTATGGGGGACACAGTCATAGAAAGCCTAGGTTTGTGTCTAGGAGTTTTATCGAGTGTTTTAGGTTGAGTGCCAAGGTTCGAGTTTGTGGAAATCGTGTTTGGCGGTTTCCGGGTCTGTTTTGAGTGACCAAAAGCTTTTGAGCCTAAAAATCCATTGTGGGCCTGTTAGTTATTTTCCGGTCCAGATTAGCCATTTATGAGCCTAATTTATTATTTTAACCCATTTATGGTGTTTATTGGTTTTAAAGCCGGTTTTGGCCCACTCAGGGCATATCGGGCTTTCAAAACATTTTATATTGGTCGTTTCTGAGATTTTGGGCCCAGGGTATAAATACCAGGCCTGACCAACCCTTAAACATTGTAATTGTCAGAGTTAGACCCAGCCCTCCTTTTCTCTCTCTTTCTCTCGCTTATTCCTCTCTCCTGCTTTCCTCTCAACAACACCATTCAAAATCCGTTGATTTTTTTCCAATGAAAATTACCGGACATCGACCCTAACCCTAATCCTAACATTCCCCGGCCGATTTCCACTGCTAGTTGTCTCTTGAGAAGCTATAATCTATCAATTTTTTGTTTCAATGCAATTTTAGAGATTTAGTGGTAAGTGTTATAGATTTATGTTTCTTTCGTCAATTGTTGATTTCATTATTCTTATGTTGTCGTTCCTATGTCTGTTTGTTGGTTTTGATCCATCAAAAATGTCCCCTGATCAGTGGGTGTATTGTTTTCAGTTCAGTGGCATTTTTTGTAAATTCAGGTATTTTATGATTTTAAGGAAATTGTCATTTTTGGGTGTTTTTGATGCTTAGGATAGTTGATTTCTGTGTTGTGGGGCGTAATTGTGGATTGAGGAACCGGATTGTGTGATCGGGTGTGCTAGTGGGTCGTTAAGGAGTCGAGTGAGGCATGTGTGCAGTTTAGGCGTTTCGCTCATTGGTTGGTTTTTGGAAATCCTAAGTGGTGTGCATGTTCGTAGTATGAGTTGTGTGTTAGTGAGCATGTCATTGGGCTGTTTAGGGTTCGTTTTTCCATTTCGAGTAGTTTGGTTGATTTTCATTCGGTTTAGTACTTATCGTGTATTGTTCGATTTGTATGTATATGCGGTGCTGGTGCAGTTGATAAGGATAAAGGTATTGCCGCTGAGTTCTCCGTTTGTCAAGAGGTGGGAGTGTATGTTTCATTTGCATATGTGAAATCATTTAATGTTTTTTATTTAAAATATGGTAAATGTATGGTTTTCAATGGAAGCTATGCAATTGATGTTTGATTGACAAACATGATAGTTTTATGGACTTGCTTGACATGCTTTGAATGCATGGATTATGTGCTTGAACTATTAAGTATGTTGAATGTGTATCGATGCATGTAAATAGGCATATGAACCTACCCTTGAATCCATTTTTGAACCTTGTGTTTATGCTTGTGCATTCGATCATGTATGAGCCCTTAAATTCAAGTATTTGATATATTGTAACGTATTTTCAATTGTTGGAAATCCATAAAAAGGTTCCCCGAAGCTTTGAGCAAGATTCGGAAGCATTTTGGGTCTGTTTTGGGGCGCGTACTGTTGCTGGAGAAGGGTACATGCTTGTGAGACCCAGCCCGTAGGGGGGGTCAGGTTACCCAATCCCACATCGGAAAGGAGCGGGGGAGGTCTTGGGCTTATATGTGTTGTGTGAGTGGATCATTTGTAACAAGATGCATCTTTTGGGCCCTGTGGTTAAAAGCCCAACTGAGCGTTGCAGTTGTGATCCATCACACGCACATACACGTCCGGGCCCGCTGGGCCGAGGGTCCGGGGGCCGGGTCGTGACAGATGGTAGCGGAGCCGATCTCGCTCCCTCTTCCGGGTGGGCTTGGGCTGTGTTGTGTGTTACGTTTGGGCCCGTGAGTTTGGGCCCAAGTCAGTTACGTTTGGGCTCCCCTCGTGAGGACACGAGGTCTATAAGGAGGGGAGATTGTGAGACCCAGCCCGTAGGGGGGTCAGGTTACCCAATCCCACATCGGAAAGGAGCGGAGGAGGTCTTGGGCTTATATGTGTTGTGTGAGTGGATCATTTGTAACAAGATGCATCTTTTGGGCCTTGTGGTTAAAAGGCCAACTGAGCGTTGTAGTTGTGATCCATCACACACACATACACGTCCGGGCCCGTCGACCGAAAGTCCGGAGGCCGGGTCGTGACAATGCCTGTGTACCCTTTCGGACGGAATGGTACGTGGCTGTGTGGCAACACACGACTTATCTAGCAGAGGTACATAACCTCCCCTAATAGGGTATACGACCATGTACTTCAGTATATAGGCCGTTTACCACTCTGTCTGCTTTACCCGTTTTGATTCCAATCACCCCTGTTTCAATTTCAATTACCCCTGTAACCGTCCCACAACCCATGTACATCAAATTGTGACCCCCAAACCTACCATAAACCTATTCCACTCGATCAAATACCAAGTCATACCCCAAATCAACCTCCTTGTGAGTACCATTCATAGTGTTCACTTGCATGACGTTTCAGTTTTGGGTTTTCATATGAAATTATATATGTATGTTCTTAGGAACACTTGGAATTGATGATTGATGTTGCGCAAACATGGTAAGTGCTTGGAATCCTAGGCTGAGGGGACTATGTCTTACCTAAGGGTGTTGTATGGTTGGAATATGTGTGATTGCCTGATGTTTGCGATGGCTTAGCTGGCTTGGTTATACCGATATATGTGTGAATTGAGGTTGCGTGTGATAATGTAATTTCTCCACTCGATTTCAGATAACATTGGTGGTAGGGGATCAATATGTATTTTATAAATGGAAATTAACCGCAAATGGGCTTTCGGTGTCCCTTAGCGTTAGGGATTTCGAGAGTGATTTACAATCCACCCTGATAGGTTTTGAGGCATAATATCTATTTGAAAATGTGTGATTTGTTGAGGTGATAAAACCTATTGGGTTGTGCATTGAGTTTCACGATACATGCATTGTGCTTAATTACATGTAAAACACCATGAGTGCATGTTAGTATACATGGAAGACAAGTGCGCTTTAAATAATGGTTTTATTAAATGTTTTTTTGTATGCCTCTATTCCCCGTATGATGTTGAAACTCCCACTGAGGTCTTTGATCTCACCCTCGCTTGTTGATATCTTTTCAGGGCTAGTCTGTGAGAGTAGCCGTTCATCATTGAGGTCGCGTCTTTCTCGGTGTTGGGCTTAGGGTTGGACTATTACACTTACACGTTTTAGAAATCGACATGCTTTATGCTTTAGGATTTTTGCACATTTCTGATTTATATTCTTGTGGTTGGATTAGGGTTATAATATAAACCCGTTATGTGCTTAGTTTCCGTTTGACTGTTTCCAAGTATATATGACCCATATTTTGATTATAGTATAAGATGTATGTCTTGAGCACTTTGTTGTGGATCCTTATAGGACTTATGTGTATGGAATTGTATATTGCATATTTGGGACTGTGAGGCCTCTTGTACATGATTTAAAGTCTTTTACTGATTGTGTGTGTACTCCAATGTTTGTTATGTCGGGTATGATTTGTGACGTGCTACGTTCCTAGTAAAAAGAAAATTTTAATTTATACTCAATTTTTGGGAAATTGGTTTTAAAAAGTTAACGAGAGCTTTATGTGGTTTCAATCGATCCACGTGTTGGTTTGATTGCCAACTATTTGGTAATTCAAACAATACCCACTGATTTCAGTTTTTAGCAAAAGAATAGGTTCTTCCATAATGTTAAGTTATATTATTGGGAAGAGTCATTTTTGTATCATTAGTGTAGTAATCAAGTGTAGTGATCAAGTCATATTACTGTGGGATCTCGTCCCTCTGAGTGCCTAGTCAGCGTGATCGTTCAGGGAGAGTGTCTGACTTTTGATCCGTTGTGAGCCTTTGATTGGTTTGATCGAGGTTGACCGTTTCACCCGAGAGTTAACCAGTTTGGTGGATATAGTCATAGGAGCCTAGGAGTGTGTCTAGATGTCTTAACGAGGGGTCTAGGTTGAGTGTTGAGGTTTGAGTCAGTGAAAATCGATTTGGGCCGGTTTCAGGTCCGTTTGGAGTGACCGTGGGACTTAGAGCAAAAAATTCCATTTTAGGCCCAATTATTATTTCTCGAGCCTATTTATTATTTCTTGAGTCCAAATAATTAATGAAGCCCATTATTGATGTTTTATGGTTTTAAACCCCTTTATGGCCCCACTCGAGACCTATCGGGTTTTTAAAATGTTTTGTTTGGGTTTTTCCGGGATTTTGGGCCCGAAGTATAAATAGCCAGCTCGATCCAACACTTCAAATTTTTCTATGTGTTGGACACTAGCAACCCCATCTCCTTCACTCTTTCTTTCCCTTATCTCTCTGATTTACACACCTCTCCCCCCCCCCCCCCCCCCCCCCCCCAAAAGAACCCGATCGTCTCCTTTTCATTTTCTTTAAAAAAAAACCACTGGTCATCGACCCTAAACACATTCCTAACCTCCTAGAATAGATTTCCACTAATAGTTTCGGATCGAGAGGCTAAAATCTGATCATTCTTCGTTTTAGGGCATTTTTGGGTGTTTCAAGGTAAGTTCCCTAAATCTTCATTTTCGTTGTCAATTTTTGGTCCTTTAGATTGCTTTCGATGTTTCTAAACTGGTTTTGTGGTTTAGATTTCATGTAAATACCCACTGATCCGTGAGTGAGCGTTTTGGGTCTTGATGGCGATTTTGGTAAGTTTGAGAGTTTTGTGATTGTAGCTGAATTGATGAAATGGGTTGGTTTTGTTGCTAGGTTTTGTTGATTTGTGTGTTATGAAGCAATTATATGGGCTGAGTAATCCAATAGTGTGATCGGTTGTGCTTGGATGTCGATTTCGAGCATTAAGCGGCTTGCATGTGGAGTGGGTGTTTCACCGTTGGTTGAATTTTTTGAATTCGTGAGCTGAGAGTGTCTCATTAGAGTGAGATGAGTTATTTTGAGTGTCATTGAGGTCTCTTAGGGTTGTTTTCCAATTTTGACATCTTTTGTCAATTTTATCAATTTTGAGCTTATGTGTGTTTTCGTTCGGTTTGTGTACTTAAGAGGTGCTCCAGCACTCGATAAGGGCAAGCATATTTCCGTCAAGTCATCTATGCGATAAGAGGTAGGAGTTTGTATTCGATTTGGTTATACGAAAAGGTTTTGTTTTGTTGAATTAAAATAAAGAAATTGCTTTGTTTTGAATGGAGGCTATACTTGCATTGTGAATGATGTTCATACTAGTTTCACGAAATTTCTTACTATGTTTTGGGTGCATTAACTGTATGTTTAAACTCCTAAGCATGTTGGTTGCATGTTGATGCATGTTGGGAGGGTATGCGATGTGATGTTTGTACCCGTGTGATTGTTTGAGCTTGGAGCTCTTTGAACTATGAGTTTGGTGACTTGTGTGGTGTTTTCCATAAGTGAGAAACCACAGCACAAGCTCGGCTGTCCTGCTCATTTTGTGCATTTTGGCTCCTCCTGCTCATTGGGTTGCTGTTTAGCTTGGATTCCATACCTACCCCGACGATCCCTAGGTACAATCTACCTTGCCATACTAAACAAACATATGAAGTTACTTAATACATAACCCCAATTATGAAACTAAGGAAAGAAAATGGAACCTAGTGAAGAGGAATACACCGAACGATATGCATATGCTGAAAAACTAAACACGCATACACACAAGTACACACAAGTCTCGGAAATACTTATATACACTCAAAGACATACTTGGCACTCATATAAAACACACACATGCATTCAGCACACATGCTGGCATACATAAGCACTCAGCATCACACATCAAAGGATCACAATCAACATGCAACAAATCACATATGCATTTGGCAATTAAAAGGGTAATACAGGAAAACACATCAGAACATAATAAGTCATATAATACATAAGAACACACAAAAACACACAACAAATCACACAATCAATCATAGCATTTAAATATTACAAACTAAACATTTTATCATCAGAATACTTCAGGCATTAACCACTAAAGGTGTGGGTGTGTGCGTGTCTATTTCCTACAAACACAAAACCAAAAAATATGTCAGCACATAACCAGTTATATTTCCTAAACCATGTTCTGTTACCAAACTCGTAAGGATCCAAACCCAACCTATTAGGACCCTTCCCACCATGAAACCTAAACAAGCCCAACCATGGACCTATCTGAATTCTAAAAGGTTATAATCATCCTAATAACATATTATTAGATTTATTTTTTTATGGTTTTTAAGGTTGGAAAATGATAATGATGGACAAGCATTCTAGTAACATACGAAGTGAATAAAACATTAGCGGAAGTCTTTATAATTAACCAAAGGAACCATAACACACAAGTCTCATAGAAATCTCAAAATCCAATAAAATGCTCTCCAATAAATTCTGGAAGTAAACAAACAAATGAGGGATTTAAAGAACCAGAAAGCAGTCCACTCAAACTTCATGTTTAATGGTATATATGCAAGCAATCAACAAGGAAAGAGTTATGAGAATGTGATGCAATAACGTCCCACCGTGCAGCCTTGATCTCACACACCAGGACCACTGGCAGATGATGTACCTAATCCTGAAAAATGGAGAAAACACAGGGTGAGATTACAAGCATTTCAATAGGGTCCCAATATCATAAGATCTGCAGAAATCTAAACAAACATCTCTCAATCAACATCAGATTCGACTATACTATTAAAGAGGTATCAAACAATCATTAATCAACCATAACAGGAATACTGCCGAAAGTAACAAGCTGTGGGTAGACTAAGAACACTTCTGAAAATAGAAGTACACAGGCAGGTAATTCATCATTCGATCTCATCAATAGAATTGTCCCCTTCCACCTGTGTTGTCCAAGGCTTAGCTGCACAAAGGGTAAATGGTTAGCAAACAATCTAATCAGCAAGCCTATCCATCTTGCCACACAAGGACAAGGCATCCAAGCCACACAAGGACAAGGGCATCCAAACCGCACAAGGATAAGGGCATCTTGCCACACAAGGACAAGGCATCCAGAGTGCACTTGCTGGGAAATTCTACCCATGTGACTCCCATACCAGCAAAAATCTCTTCTCTCCTCAGGAGCATCAGTGCTTACCCCGAATGGCCACCGAAAAAGGATCCTGACACACAATCATGTACAAGCACACACAAGCAAGTACAAGGCATAACACC
Source organism: Passiflora organensis (assembly GCA_019739055.1). NCBI lineage: Eukaryota > Viridiplantae > Streptophyta > Magnoliopsida > Malpighiales > Passifloraceae > Passiflora > Passiflora organensis. The sequence continues at coordinate 6,168,703 of JAEPBF010000136.1, forward strand.
ACAACAAGGCATCCTCAATCATATCACTACACAATTTACATGTTCAATGCACACAACACAACCAAAATAGGCACACACATCCTATCTTAAGGATTCGAAACTGCCTAGGAGATTCTCAAACCAATCTGCAATCATGCATATCAATTCTAAGCATGTGCATACAACAAGAGACACAAACTGAAACACCAACAAGTAAAAAGGATCTCTAGAGAAACCAATGAGGTATAGATCCTACATTTCTTTTATTTGAACAAGTAGCTAATTTTTTTCCTTTATTAATAGGATTCGAACCACCTATATGATCATAAGGTAAAGAAAAAAACCATACTAAGCATGCATATATAATAACCAAATAAACATCCTAATTCCTTACCAATTCCACGAACTAAACCTATCAGAAACCAGTGATCAAATGCTGCTGGAACCACCCCCTTGGATGTGTGATATGATAGCTAAGAACACAACAGGAATCAACCTGTTTGAAAATTTACTATACAAATTTCGGCACTAGGTTAGAGAAATAGAGAAAATTGCGATTTCATGCATATAAGGTTTAGAGGTTGTGATTTTATCATAACATAGAAGAATTGGGTGTTAATTACACATATGATTAAAAGGAACAAGATCAGAGACCAACAAACATGTTAATTGGTAAAAGTCGGCAGCACTAGGACAAAAGAGCAGGGTATGCCAATTTCACATATAAGGAAGATAGAAAGTATGAATTCATGATATTATCATAAGAATAGGTGTCAAACAATCATTAAGAAAAAGGAACAAAAACTAAAACCATTGAAGGAAGAATAAGGAATTTCAGCATCAACACCATGCAAATTGCGATAGAAATAAATAAGGGGAAGATCTAACCTTCTAATGATGAAAACAAGATCGAAAGATGAAGGATGTAAATCACATGCACACATGCACACAAGTATGCAAGTTTCAGAAATCACATGCACACATGCAATGCATACTCGACAATTAAAATAACACAATATAAGCACTCAACAATCATCGTTAAGCATTCGGCAATACATATATTCATTCAAATCACACTCGATAGTACACATTAATAACTCACACATAATTGGAAGTCATGACCTTCATACACATACATATCCAGCAACACTAGTAAACACTCACAATAAGAGATTGCAACCATCATTCAGTGATTACACACATATTCGGAAACATAGAAATCACACTGGGACATTCAGCAATATACTCGGCAATAACAAAGAAATACAACAAAGCGTCAATCAACCCAGCAAAACACATCAAATCATACAATGCATAAAAGCACACATAAACACACAACAAACTAAAAGATCAAACACAACACCTAAACATTCTAAACCAGATTTATTACTTTCGGTTTTTAGCCTTCTAAGTGGGTGTGTGTACATGTAACTTCCTACAAACACAAAACCAACAAAACAGGTTATCATGTAACTCCCTACACCATGCTCTGCTACCAAACCTATAAGGACCCACATTCCTGAATTGCTCCTAGGTGAGATCCTGACCACAGTGAAACACAAAAAAGACTAAAACCAGGACCTATCTAAATCCCACAAGGCCTAACCATCTAATTTCCGATTTTAGTATATTCATTATTTAAGTTTTTGAAGTTTGGAGCATGATAGTATTGGACAAACAATCTGGATTCATACGGAGTAAATAAATCATCAACGTAAAACTTTATGAATAATCAAGGGAACCACAACACACAAGTCCCATAGGGATCTAAAAATCCAACAAGTAAATCCCCAGTAAGTTTTCAAAACAATCAAACAAAGGAGACATTTTAAAAACCAGAAATTGGTCCAATCAATCTTCATGTTATATGCGCAAGTAGACAAGGAACAGGTATGCAAATGGGATGCAATATCGTCCCGCCATGCAGCCTTGATTCTCACGTACTGGTACCACGAATAGTGGATGTACCTAAGCCTGAAAGAAGGTGAAAATAACCAAATGAGATTACAAGGAGCTCAGTAGGGTCACAACATCATAAGATCTACAAAAATCTTATACAAACATCTCTCAAACAACTTCAGATCATCCCTACACAATTCAAGGACATTACGTAGTTTTGGACTACAAACACTTCCAAAACTCAAAAGTACACATGTAAGAAAACACATCAAACACTCTCGGTAATAGGAAAAGGAAAGAAGTCATTCCCTTCCACCTATGTTGTCCAAGGCTTTGCTGAAAAATGGGTAAAGGTTAGCACACAAGCTAATCAGCAAGCCTATTCATCTTGCCAGCACACAGGACAAGGCATCTAGCCATCACATAAGACTAGGCATCCTAACCAGCACATAGGATTAGGGCGTCTTACCAGCACACAAGACAAGGCATATAGCAAGTACAAAGGAGTAGGCATCTAGCCAACACAAAGGACTAGGCATCTAGCCAACACACAAGACTAGGCATCAATGGCACATGAGCTGGGGATTTCCACCCATATGACTCCCATACCAATAAGAGCCTTTCCTCTACTAAGGAACATCAGTGCTTATCCAAAATGGCCATCGAAAAAAAATTCTGACCCACAAACATGTATAAGCACACACAAGCAAGTACAAAGCATAATACAACAACAGGGTATCCTCAATCATGTCAGAACGCAATCAGCATATTCAATGTACACAACACATGGAAATTAGGCACACATAACCTATCTCGGTATAGCCTAGATAAACCTCAAATCAATTCGCAACTTATGTATATATCATCTCACATATATGCGCATACAATATCACAAGAATAGGTACTGAAATCAACAAGCAAACAAAAGGATCTCTAGAGAAACTGATGAGGCATAGATTCTACTTGTCTTGTCTCTGAACAATAAACTATTCCTTTGCCTTTATTCAAGGGATTCGAACCACCTATAACATCATAAGGCAAAAACAAAACCAAACTAAGTATGCATACTCAATTAACCTAGTAAATACCATATTTCCATACTAATTCCACTCACCAAACCTATCAGAAACTAGTGATTAGATGTCACCAAACCTATTTCCATATTTCCATATTTCCATACTAATTCCTCCCCCTTGAATGTGATGTGATAGCCAAGAACTTAAGGAGATTCAACCTGAATTACCATCCCAATTAACTATGAAAATTTCGGCACTAAAGACAAGGCACAAGGCAAATTGTGATTTCATGTATAGAAGGTGTAAGGGTTGTGATTTCATATTAACAATGAAGGAATAAGTATTAGTAACACATTCAAACAAAAGGAACAAGATCAGAAACTAATAGGTTAATCAATTAATCAAAATCGGCAATATTAGGGCAAAAGAGTAGGACATGCTGATTTCATGTATAAAAAAGATTTAAAGTATGAATTCATGATTTTACAACATGAACAGATGCCAAACAATCATACGAACAAGAGGAACAACAAAAGAAATCAATTGAAGGAAGAATCACACAAGTTTGACATCAAAACTGACAAATTATGACTTGGATTTTGACAAGAAAAAACTAACCTCCTGCTGACAGGAACAAGATAGTTTGATAGAAGATGGAAAGAACTTTCCATCAAGCTATTATTTTAAGAATTTCGACAAAAGGATAAGAGAGGTATGCTAGTTTGAAGTTAGAAGAAATTTTGGCAGCAATAGGGAGGTGTAGGGTTTGAGGTTTGACGAATTTTGTGTGTTTCTGATGTGGGATATAAGTGTGGGTAGCTACCTCTTAATATAGGGGGTTTATGGGATTAATTTTCCTACTTTAAAGGCTAGATTAAAGTAAGATAATTATCAGAACTAAATTGTGAATTTTAGGAATTTAATCTTCTAAGGTAATTATCAACCAATAAGGAACCAATTCAAAAGGAAATGAAACCAGAAATGATTACTAAACATTTCATACCATTTTCGGCTATCATACATCCATTTCTTCAGTGAGAAAATGGTTATTTCACCTACACTGGCTTCTAGACTTCTAGGACTCAAAATTCGAGGTCTCACACTTCGTACAAGTTGCTTCAAGTTAAGTCTTGCTAAAAAATGGGAGATATTCTAGATTGAACTCTTAACCAAAAATAGAGAACCCTCACCAGATCCTCACCGGAATATGGGAAGAAATAACTTAATACATGCATGCACATGTTCAAGGAGGTGAGGCGAGTAGTTTTTTGGGGGAAAGGAACAAGTTTCGGTACTAGGTATCAAATGCCTAGAACTCAAATGAAGTCGAGGTTTATCCCCTTCATTTAGTGGGTTTTCGGACAAGACAAACCGGCAACCTTTCCAAGAGTAAACGGTATCGTTTCACCCTTTTGGTGAAACGACATTGTTTTGAGTGTGAACGAAAGCCAAGCTCGTCAAAACGACAAGGCATTCTACCATTTTGATCATCTTGGTCAAAACGATAGGATGACCCGCATTTTAGTTTTTTCTGTTTATTTTTATTTTGGTATTTATATTTTTTATATATAATAATATAAATATTATTTCTTTTTAATATAATAAATTTTTAAAAATCCGTAATAAATAGCATATTAATCAGAAAAATATCTCAAAAATACTGTAGACTCTTTATAACAATAGAGTCTACTCAAATTGAAAAATTATATTTTTCTCATATACATAATTTATTAAAAACCATAATACCATATAATATTTTTTAGAAAAATACTAATAATTAGAAATACCTTTCTAAAAATTTCCCAAAAAATTCTAAACATTAATATTTTATCTAGAGACCTCTTCATGGTTCTAAACTACCCAAAATTACTCTTGTATCTTATCATTTTCATTTTTATATCATATATATATAATCCTATGTATATGATTTCCAAATTATTATGTAATTATTCTTTCAGAAGAATTTAATAACTCATAGTCATTTCTTATTGTGTAAACTATTTCTTTATAAGTCTCAGAGGATAAACTCAAGAGTCTTAGTCATTAAATGACTTGGATTACAAGATTGATAGGTATCGGAGCGTGAAAAGATGAAATTACCCATAGATACTGAGTGTCAAGAGTTAAGAAGCACACCTGTGAGTCCAAATAGCTCAATAGTAAGGAATATGATTGTAGTTTCTAAATCACCTTCTTTCAAGTCGTACACTTACATTATAGTCTAATAATTATTAATTTTGGTCTTCACCAATTCATTATTTATAATTATCCATCTCAATTGTATCTATACCCTCTCATACTATTGGCCTATAGATCATGGGCTTACCAAGTTACTATTTATCAGATTTTTTAGTTTAAAGCCCAACCTTCTAAGTTAAGAAACCTCACAATTTCATTGGTGGAACTAATAAAAATTACATAAATTAAGAAAATGGCCAAAAATGAAAAACAAATTGGGAAAAATAGCAAAAAAAGAGAAAATTTCTAGAATTAACAAGGAATCTAGTGATACCCAAAATGTTTGAAATTATAGTTTATTTAATATGTCAAATAATTAGAAAAAGATTAGGAAAAATAAAGAAAAATACGAAAAAAATCCGAATCGGTTCCGGATTGGTTATCGGATAGAATGCATTAGATTAAGGATATAAGGGCATCTTTTATGTATATTTATGAAATATAGCATGTGTTAATGAGGAATTGGTCATGAATGTATGTGTTGGTGGATACCTACTGGTGATGGGCCTCGAAGAATCAGTCCAACAAGCAAGGAAGAGTTTGTGGGCTAATCGAACTCCAAACCCATTAATGGATGAATTTTATTTACATGCTTTATTACTGGCATAAATTATTAATATGATTATCAAAGATGTAATTAATTAATTGATAACATGAAATGTTATGCATGCTATAATTAAACAGTATTGTGGTTTGCTCAGTATGATATGATATGCTATGAACTGAGTGTTGATACCATGCATGATATGATACTTGGAATGTATGCAATGCATTGAGTGCATTGGATACACGAGATATGAAATATACATGCATAGCATAGGGTAACCTATGCTACTCTTGAGAGCTCTTTGAGTATGGTAGCGTGACGTGGATATGCCAATAATACCGAGGTTATAAGAAGGGATGGGAACTGCACGAGCAAGCCAATGAATGCAAGACGGGTACTTGTAGTGTGGGGACTACTTAGGTAGAGCTCCCATCATCTAACACCTTGACAATGTCAATGGAACGGGCAAAGATATAAAATAAGAAAATGGTAAGTTAGAGGTACTATCGATGTATCTCAGTCCCGATCCCGGAAACTCAATGGACTGAGAGATATTGCCAGTCTAGTTATGGTTGTAATTCTTAGAATGTCATACTCATATGTTATGTTTTGACTGTAATTATGTTGTACAGTCTTTGACTCAACGAATCTTTATTTGCAAGCTAGTATGTCTATTTATTGTATGCATGATTGCATATGTTATGTTGTATACATTTTTCCCATCCGCTTACCTGGCAGGCTTCTGCCAAGCTATTTGCATGAATACAAGACTGAAGAATAGGAGTTTGCTCCCATGCATAACGTAAAGACTATATTGGATCTAAATGAAATCAAGGTTTATTATGAGGATTTATATTCATAATTGTTTCTCCTAAGTCAATTTGATTGTGTCGAGATACTAGTATACCACTATTAATGAAATTAGGCATATACACTATATAATCTGCTGGTTCTTGAATAATTTATTCTTGGGGTTGTCCGATGTCATCCGGAGACATGAGCACATCTTTTATATCCGTTGTGCATTAATTTAAATACTAATTCTAATGTCAACTCTGTTATTTTTTGTTATACCGTTAGCCTCGTAGGCTTACTATATGCATTTTTGTGAGATGTAGCAGTGTATATAGCGCGGGTATGGCGATTATCGCATATAATTTTTGGGTTCTGGGGCATGACAATTCTTGTGGTAGCGAAGCCTGTTTCCTTTCTATGGAACATTATCTGTTATCAAGTAACCTTGATAAATAATTTGTTCTCTATTCTTTGAGAGAACACTAGTGAGTCAGTTATCTAAAATCATTTTGATAGTCATTGAGTGTGTCTATATCTTATAGGTCCGTTTCTTTCCAATTTCCAAGGTCAAGCAATATTCAATCAGGAAAACACCTTATTATCATAATTGACATCTCTGGATTTGCTATACCCTTCTATGATGTAGTATCTCTTGCATGAGATCTATTTAAAGACCTTATCGATTCCTGTGTTTCAGATTGTGAGTTGTTATCTATGTGCATTGCATTTTGACAGCAATGTCACCTTGCAATATCACCTGATTGGATAATATACTGGTGCCAGATAAGCTTGAGTTCTCATTTGTTTGCGTAAAGGATTATTGCATCTAATTTCTATAAGCTTTAAAATTAAGATTATGGTGCCATATAAATGAGCTTGATTAGTTTATTGTGAATTTTCAAGTCAGGGAAAATTATGAATATATACACTATACTAATCTTGATTTCAGATTGAAAGACCATGGACGAGAAAGAAGAACTGTTTACATAATTTTATGTGAATGCATGAATTTTATTCAAGCAAAAGAGAATGCAGTAAGATTGAGTATTCACCTAAGTTGTTGCCCTAGAAAAGAATAGTTTGTTGGGATTATAAATGATATTTTTCTATTGAGTTTTAGTTGATTTAGAAGGGATTAAGAGTAGTTGCTTAATACTCGTTGGATTATTAATTCACATAGTGCATATGGAATTGGTTAGTGTACGATTGGAGTTGAGTATTTTTTTAAACTATATTTGATGTGGGATATAGACTGCTATAAACATAGGTATTATCATTCTCTAGACATTAGTTGTTGAAGTGTTGGCTGAGAAAAATATTTGATTATTTATTATTAAGGTTAATACACAGAGAGCATACAAATATATTGGGTACATTTATAGGCATTGTTGTTATTGAAGTGCATCATATATAATAAACTGTACTGTATATGAATCACATAAGATGTCCAATGTTATGTGATCGAGCAAAAATACTTGCTCTATAAATTTATATGGTATTTGTTAAGATAAAGTTTCTAATTATTGTGTTTGAATTATCTAATTGACTTAAGAGCTGAAGTTGTATAAAGATGTTTATGGTGAAAAAAAAGAAGAGGTAAAGTGACATTTGCTACACCCTAAGCAAATCAAGCATGAGTTTATTGACTTTATACTAAATCATAATTAATATGAGACTAGAGATGTAAATTTTAGCATTATGCGGTATGCTTTGATTTAAGTAGTTTACCAGGTGCAACAAAATCATGAGGTTCATGTTAATAACTTGAGGGGTTAGATGTGAAATTGTAATATTTTCTTGTTTTCCCGAGTCAAGGGATATAAATTATAGTATCTCATGATAAATAGATTCAAAATGAATCTTTGTAAAAGTATTTTCGAGTAACAGATACTCAAACAAACTAAATGAGGTTTTGATGGCTATAGCCCCATTGTTATGGCTAGAGAAGATTAATATGTAGATGTTGATTAATGTATATTATTCAAACGATGAAGATGTAAGCATGAACCATAGATGTTGAGGATTTGAGTAGTATCATAGGATACTATATTTTTGTTTGTGGTTTAATCGATATGGAGTATACCTCTACCCTAGAACTATGGTTCTTCAAGGAATATTTGATTCAATGTTATGGTGTGAATGTAAATTCATGAAAGACTAGGTTAAATACTGTATACTCAAGAGATTTGATTAAAATTAAAGGTCAGGGCAGAGTAGTGTAGTGGAAGCGTACTATGAGACCCTGATCCTTGGTAGGATAGATGTTCTATAAGTTTGTGAATAAAAAATGGCACCTAGGGATCGGTGCAGCAAAAATGACCATTTTTTCCCTGATGATTGAATGCCTGATGACCTTAAAAGTTATTTCCAATTTTTCTAACTATTATTCAGGCATTTTTGTGTTAATTATCCTTATTTTAAATCCCTATTATCTAAAATATTAGATAATTCATTTAACCTATATAGATAATTATCTATTTTTATCTTTTAAGATTATCTATCCTTTAAACCTTATCTTATCCTTTAAGCTTAAAACTAGGGAAAATCTATCCTTTGAGCACATATATAAGAAAAGGCCAGCCACCCTTGTTTCCCACTCTCATTCTCTCTTTTATTTCTTCACAAACACAAGTCCTCTTTCTCTTTCTTTCCTTGTGGCCGAAACCTATACCCTCACTATCCAAAATTTCCAAAATTCCCCTCCTTCATCAGATTTTTGTTTATGATACTTTGTTGGATTCCTCTCTTCGTGCTGCATCTTTCTTGCTTGAAGCCACATTCAGAAGGTTAGTGGTTATTTATTAAATAGATGTCGAGTTTGCCTATACCTATGCATATGCCGATTTTCTTCTTCCATCTTCTAGTGTTCTTGAATCTTATTCCTCTTGTTCGTATGAACATCTGACACCTATTTCCCTCTTTTAATATTACAAAATCGCACATATTCCCTTGTTATTCTTGAAATTTGTGATTAGCCTCCTAAATCCTAAGTTTTGCCGAATTGTGTACATTTAAAGGGATTTAATAATCAGGTTGAAACTTAATGGGTTCTTGACCATCACTTCATGCATTCAGAGGGAGGCTATTGCTGCATCTGGATTGCTGGTTTTGGTAGGTTTTGCTGAGTGAAATTGGTGAGGATCATAGGTTGTCTCTATTTTCGTATTGCATGCTTAGTTTTTGTGTTGCCTTTGCTTTATAATTGTTTAGGTGCTTTTGATCCTTGTGATAAAGGCAAAGGAGTAGCTTCTTGTTCAAATGCGTGAGAGGTAGGATCTATACCACATTGGTTTCTCTAGGAATCACCTTGCTTGTATCTTTTGATTTTGGTTTCTTCTGTAGTACTATACATGCTTGTGGATTGTGCTATTGATTCTTGATACTTCTGGAACATGTAGGGGGTAGGAGTGCCCTATTTCAGAGTGGTTTATTGTGTATTGTATTGTGCACTGTGTTATGATTGGATTGAGGATACCCTATTGTATTCCTATATGTGTGTATTGTGTGTATTGTGTGTATGCGTGTTTGTTTGAAGGATCCTCTTGTTGCTGGCCATGCAAGGTAATTGTTGATGCTCCTGAGGTAGAGAAGAGGTGCTTACCGAATAGGGAGTTTTATGGTGATTATTTCCCATCAAGTGCTCATTGGATGCCTCGTATCACATATATCTAGTAATTTAGAGGATGCCCTATATCTAGTAATTGACAGGATGCCCTATATCTAGTGTTGGTGGGTGGAAAAAGACATGCTGTAAGTTTGTATGCTAACTGTTTTTCTTTTTCCAGCACAGCCTTTGGACAACACAGACAATAGGGGATAAACCATATGGTTTTGCAAATCGTATAGTACATTGAGACTGTCTATATACTTCTAGTTTCTATCTTATGATGGTTGTCTACGAAGTGTTTTGAGTCCTCCACGTGGTTTGATAAAATCAGCCCTATGATATTTGTTTGCTGATTTGTTTGGTCCTATTATATATGTTATTCGAAAGATGTTTGTTGAGGGTTTCCACAGATCTTATGATGTTGTGACCCTACTAAGATTCTTACAATCACATTCTGTTGCTTTCCTGTTTTTTCAAGCTTAGGTTCATGTTTGGCTGGTAGTACCGAGGTGTGAGATCAGGGTTGCACAATGAGACGATTGCATTACAAATTTCAGTTTGGTTTATCTGGATTTTCGTTTTCTGTTCCTATTCCCACATGTTGCAATGAACAGATACTTGTTGATTGGGTTTCCTTGGAGACTTGTGTGTTATGTTTCCATTGGATTTTGTTTGCTTAAATTGACTTCTTCCGGAGATGTTTCCTTTAACTCCTTTTTATGCTAGAATTTTACTTAATGAAACTGTATGCTCCAACCTTAAAACCAACTTGTTTAACTAAAAAATTTTGTAACAAGTCGATTAGAGCCTTGTAGGATTCAAATAGGACCTTGAGAAGATTTATTCAGGTTTCACGGCTGTAAAAGTCCTTGTAGGTTGAGTTCGGGTCCATAAAAGGGTGGTAGCAGGGCATGGTTAGTATATTTAGTATGGTTATGTGTTTATGAATTTTCGTATGAATTGCATGTTGATGTGTTTCAATTATATGTTTTGGTTTTCTATGTGTTTTGTTGTGCCAAGACATGTTATAATTTGTTGTGCTTTGTATGCATATGTGTGTTCTATTTTCTATTTGCATGTATGCATATCGTCCAGTGTATATCCCACCACCAGGTACCATTTTCTTTTACTAGTCATGCATTTATGTTTATGTATTGGATAGTTATATCTTGTGTGTGTTTGTTTAGTATGGAAAGGTCGACTAGGACAGGTAATGCTGTGAGGGTTCGTCGGGATAAGAATGAGGAAAAGGTTGAGTAGGTTGAGCAGGTCGAGCAAAATGAGCAGGTTGGGCTAGTTGAGCCCGAGGAGCTAGGCAATCAGGCCATATTAGTTCAGGAAGAGAACCAAGCCGCACTAGTTCAGTAAGAGAATCAAGTCGCACCAGCTCAGGACCCCAATTTTAGCTTCGATACAAGATATGTTGTGTGGTATCACTGAGCACCAACAACATGTTGAGGCACCGGGCCAACATGAGCTTGCACTGTCGGGACCAAACCCTATTCCACCTCTTGCCCAATTCAGCCAACAATTCTAAGAGAAGATGAGAGACTACCTGTTGTGATTACCATGTTGCTGAAAGAAGCCCGTCAATTGGGTTGCAAAGATTTTAATAGTTCAACAGGTGCTACTATAGCCCGAGAGTGGATTGATACTTTATGCTATGCAGCCTTGTTCTTGTGCATTACTGATGATGATAAAGTTACCATTGCCACATTCCTGTTTGAGGGAGAGGCTCTTGCATGGTGGACTGCGGTTAGCTTGAGATTCAAAGATTATTTGCCAACTTTGGGATGAGTTCTTGTACGAGTTCATTGAAAGGTTCTAAACCATGTTTCACAAGAATGAACAACGACACGTTTTCTATAGGGTTGAAAAGGGTAACTGCTCAGTTATAGAGTTCAAAAAGGAGCTGAATGAGTTGTCCCATTTTGTACCTGAGGAGGACCACACTTTGTCCCAGCTTGTGTGATGTTTTTAGGATGGTTTGAACATTGATATCAAAACCATCGTTGCCACAATACACGTGCAGAATTTTCAAGTGCTGATTTGCAGCCTATGAAGTTGAGAAGATGTTTTTGAAAAACAAACCTCCTACAACGAACAATGGTGGTCCGTTCCATCGCGATTCAAAGCTTGGCCACTATATGGGACCTTATCCTTTGAAATCATTTCATTAAAAAGGAAGTGGAATGGAAATTCCAAGATGCACTCAGCAAGTTCCAGCCTGAGTGTGAGTAGACCTCTGTGGTGTAAAAATTGCTGACAACATCATGTCCCTCCTTGTTCGCAACTGTATAGTTGTTTCAATTGTGGAGAGCTTGGCCATATACAAAATCAATGCCCTAAGCCGAGACGTGACAGTTTGTAGACTACCGAAGCATCAAGTTTGAATGGTGGGCATGCTAATTCTTCTAAACCAGCAGCCCATGCACCTGGTAGACCTCTTAGTGGAACCGAATCAGGTTCATAGACCAGAACTACGAGACTCTTCACTTTGACGAACGTTGAGGCCTATGTAAACCCCGACATGGTGACAGGTACCGTCTCTGTCTTTTCTCAAAATGCAAGAATTTTGTTAGATCCCGGAGAGAATAGATCATTTGTAAGTCCAAGGATAGTAGCTAGTTCGGATTGGCCCTTGTCCCCTTTGGTTCCTCCAGTTGCGGTATTAACTTCTTTGGGAGAACAATCGACGTGTGATCTACTGTACATTGGCTATGCTGTACGAATGGGTTCAATTGTGATTGAAGTGGATCTGATTCCATTGGACATCTGAGAGTTCAATGTAATCTTAGGCATGGATTGTTTGGTGAAGAACCAAGCCCGGATGGAATGTTTTGCAAAATGTGCATGGTTCAGCCTTCTAAATGGTTTCGAGTACTATTTCAATGGTGATAGGCGAGTTGTTCCGACTTGCATGGTTTCCTAGCTTAATGCGAAGAGATTCACCAGCAAAGGATGCACAACATACCTTGCACATGTTCGTGACACTTTCGTGGAGTCTTCAGACCTGAGTTCTGTTCCCACAGTTCGTCAATTCCTAGATATATTTCCAGAAGATGTAGCTGGTTGGCCAAAAGCTAGAGAAGTCGAGTTTGGTATCGAGATGTTACCCGGTATGAGTTCTATCTCTATTTCGTCATGTCGTATGGCTCTAGCAGAAATGAAAGATTTGAAGACGCAGTTGGAAGATTTGCTGAATTATAGTTAAATTCAAACTAGAGTGTCACCTTGGGGAGCACCCCTTTGTTGGAAGAAAGACGATTCGTTGCGATTGTGTATTGATTACCAGTAGCTAAATTGTGTGACCGTGAAGAACAAGTACCCCTTTTCATGTATAGATGATTTGTTTAAACAACTATAGGGAGCAGTTGTGTTCTCTAAAATTGATTTAAGGTCAGAATATCAACAGTTACGTGTTTGTGAGGCAGATATGCCAAAGACTACTTCAGATCACGTTATGGCCACTACGAGTTCCTTCTTATGCCATTCGGTTTTACCAATACACTAGCAGTGTTCATAGACTTGATGAACAGAGTATTCCATAAGTTCCTGGATAGATTTGTGATAGTCTTCACTGATGATATTCTGAATTATTCAAAGTTGGAAGAAGAACACACCGAGCAATTGCAAATTATGTTACAAATTCTGAATTTCAATTGTACGCAAAGTACTCAAAGTGTGAATTCTGGTTACGTGAGGTCGATTTCCTAGGCCACATCATTTCTTCCCGTGACGTTCTTGTTGGTCCTAAGAAGATTGAATTTATTGTTTTGTGGGAACCTCCACGAAGTGTGTTCGAAGTTCGCAGTTTCCTTGGCCTAGCTGATTATTACTGTCGCTTTGTGGAAAACTTTTCATCGCTAGCAGGTCCTTTGACACGATTGACATGCAAAGGTGACCTGTTTGTGTGGTCCAAAAAAAGTCAGGAAAGTTCTTAGGAGCTAAAGACCAGGTTGGTTTCCGCGCCTACCTTACATTGCCGGTGAGAGGAAAAGGACTACGTGTTGTATAGCGATGTATCAAAATTTGGCCATGGATGCAAGTTGATGCAAGATGAGAAAGTTGTTGCCTGTGCTTCCCAAAAATTACATCCGCATATGAGAAACTATCCTACACACAATCTAGAGCTTGCAATCATGATGTTTGCACTGAAAATTTAGCGTCATTACCTATGCAGAGAGACTTGCAGAATTTTTACCATTCATAAAAGTTTGAAGTACCTCCTTACCCAGAAAAAGTTGAATATGAGACAATGAAGATGGCTAGAGCTGATTAAAGATTATGATCTGATTATCTAGTATCATCCAAGAAAGGCTAATGTTGAAGCCGATGCTTTGAGCCGAAAGACCCCTTCTTGTCTTGCCTACATTTGTGCGCATTACCTGCCTATGTTGCTGAGTTTGAGAGCTTCTTATGTCAATGACTGTACAAGATCATTATTAGCCCAGATTCAAGTCAAACCTACCTAGCTGGAAGAAATCCGTGATCAGCAATCTGAAGATCCAAGATTGGTTCAGATTCAGCAGCAACTAGTTCATGGTGTTGATGGCGCAGTTTGTGATTTCCAAGTCCGGGATGATGGAATCCTTTGTCTTCCGAGATCGTGTGTGCGTGCCACAAGATGTTGATGTGTGTAATCTAATTTTTTCTAAGCCGTACAGTTCGAAGTTTTCTATTCATCTCGGAAGTACCAAGATGTATCGACACTTGAAATAACAGTTTTGGTGACCAGGTATAAAACACCAGATTGTGGAATTCGTAGCCTGATATCTAGTATGCCAGCAGGTGAAAATTGAACATAAAAAACCTGTAGGTTTATTATAGTCATTTTCGATTCTAGAATGGAAGTGGAAGCACATTACTATGAATTTCGTGGTTGGTTTGCCAAGATCTCAGCGAGGATACGATGCCATTTGTGTGATTGTGGACAGATTGATGAAGTCCGCACATTTCCTGTCAATTTTCCACATATTATGACTCTACTGAGTTTCTTGCAATCTCATTCCATTATTATCCTTTTTTTTCAGGCATAGGTTCATGTTTGGCTAGTGGTACCAAGGTGTGAGATCAGGGCTGCATGACAAGACAATTGCATTACAAATTTCAATTTGGTTTATCTGGCTTTTCATTTTATATTTCTATTCCCACATATTGCGATGAATAGATACTCGTTGATTGGGTTTCCTTTGGGACTTGTGTGTTATGTTTTCACTAAATTTCGTTTGCTTAAATTAAAGTCATCCACTAATGTTTCTTTTTACTCTATTTTATGCCAAAATTTTACTTAATGAAACTACCTACTTTAACCTTAAAACCAACTTGTTTAACTAAAGAATTTAATAACTAGTCGATTAGAGCCTTTTAGAATTTTAATAAAACCTTGCGAGGGCTTATTCGGGTTTCATGGCAGTAAGGGTCCTTACACATAATGCTCCTATTTATGTGATTAACTTTATGTTTCCATGTTGATATACCTCGAGCTGATAAAATAGACTATGAAAATTTGGGCTTAGAAGCCGATCGGTATAAAGAAAAGAATGAAACAAATGTAGTCAGATACTACATTCCAAATAGAATTTGGATGTGAAATGAAAGATATTCTGATTGATTATTGACTCCTAAAGCGATCATAGTCGAGAAAGAATATGAAATAGGTTTCGATATGAACCATCAGTGAACAATCTTAAGGATATGACTATTAAGTGCATGGCTTTAAGAATATAACTTTGCGTGTTTAATGTTAACATGTGATAGTAGTCGTATCGTCAAATATGATGAAAAAAGTGAATATGATTGATGTGGAAAATGAAGAAAATGCAATTGAATATCATATTCTAAACTAAGTGATTGGATATTGCATTGATGATAAATGTGAGGATCTTGTAGAAAGTAATTCTTACTGATGAGAATGAAGAGAATGCAGTTAAATACCACGAGTTCGTGGTGATTTTGAGGATGTGAAATTCCCACAATAAGGCTGATCTTGGTGTATGTGAGTTTTTGTACCGTAGAGAGTTAGGATTTAATCCCAATAACTCGATAAACCGTAGGTCCTGACATTGAGAAGGGATAGATGATATTGAAATGATGAAGTATAGATAAGGAATCAATGAAGACTGAAATTAATAGTTGTCTGGTTATGATGTAAGTGTACAACTCGAATGTAGTCGTTTAGATAGCATAATCATTTTCCTTCTTGTCAAGTCATTTGGACTCGCAGGTGTGTTTTCTGGTTTTCGACACCTCCAAAAGAACCTCGGATGATGTATTTCTTGGAATTTAGTATTTGGGGGTAATTTCATCTTTTCACACTCCGATACCTGTTAACCTTGAATTCGAAGTCTTCTGATGACTAAGACCTTTGAGTCTAGTCCATTCCGAGTCATGGAGAAAATTTTTATCATAAGGAAATAATATGAACTACTATTGTTATAAAGTAATTATAAATAAGTAAGATAAGATATACATGGGAATATATATATATATATATATGTATATATATATGTTACAACAATGGAAAGAAAGGGATAAGAAAATGATTTTGGTGATCTATGACTATGGATAAGTCATGTGATGGAATATTACTATTCAGATATTTTAAAAAAAAATTCTTGAAAATATTTCTAATTATTAGTATTTTCAAAGAAATATCATTATATATAATTTTTAGTAAATTATGTATAAGAGAAAAATAAAATTTTTCAGCATAACTAGAATCTACTATTCTACAATTCATAAGGAGTCTATAGTATTTTTTAGGGTATTAAGACGAAAATACGGATTTTTAGGGAATCTGGTATTAAAGGAAAAATATGAAAAGTATCTGGATTGAATCCGAGGGTGATTGTGAAACTTCTACGGTGAGTCTAAGGACCTAGAAATGTGTAGTATGACAATATTGAGACTCGTATGCTGTAAAGATTTGATGATTTTGATATGCTTTGATAGGTATAAAAATGAATAAAAGTATCTGGTAATAAAGAAAAATACGGAAAGTATCTGGATTGAATCCAAGGGTGATTGTAGATGTGAAGATTTGAATTTTTAAGGATGGTAATTTAGGAAAATGACATATACGGATGAGCATGTCATTGCGGATGCTCTCAGTCGTAAGTCTTCAGCTTTTTTATCTTAGATCATGGAGATGTATCTGCCATTGCTTGCAGGTTTGAGATCCACAGGTACTTCATTGGCAGTTGATCGGAAAGGAGTATTATTGGCTAGCTTATCACTTCAGCCTATTTTGCTTGATGATATTCTGGATGCTCAGAACCGTGATCCAATATTGACAAGAGTGAGGAATGGTCTTTCAAAGCAATCAGACTCTGATTACCAAGTTTGAGATGATGGTGTATTGTTATTCAAAGATCGGATTTGTGATCCTATGGATGAGAGGTTATGGGAGACAATATGTTTTTAGGCTCACTCTTCGGTATATACTTTGCTATAGGAGGTACGAAGATGTACCAAAATCTTAGAGAAATGTACTGGTGGGCTGGTATGAAGAGGGATGTTGCTCAGTATGTTGTGCGGTGCTTGATGTGCCAGCAGGCCAAAGCAAAGAGACAACGACCTGGTGGATTGTTACAGCCTCTCCCTATTCCTGAGTGAAAGTGGGAGCATGTGACTATGGATTTCGTTTGTGGCTTTTCTAGATCTCAGAGAGGGCATGATGCAGTGTGGGTAATTGTGGATCGACTCACTAAGTCGTCCAATTTTCTACCTATGCGGATGGGTTTTTCGTTAGAGCGCCTTCCAGAATTATATATTCAAGAGATTGTCAGATTGCATGGTGTGCCAGTGTCTATTGTGTCTGACAAAGATCCCCATTTCATTTCGAGATTTTGAGGTCAATTACAGGAGGTTTTGGGAACTCGGTTGAGTTTCAACACTGCCTTTCATCCTCAAACAGACGGACAATCTGAGAGGACTATTCAGACACTTGAGGATATGTTGAGAGCTTGTTCTTTGGATTTCCTGGGCAATTGGGATCAATACGTGACGTTGGTTGAGTTTGCATATAATAACAGTTTTCAGGAAAGCATTGGCATGGCACCATATGAGGCATTATATGGAAGAGCTTGTCGCACTCTGTTGTTGTGGAGTGAGGTTGGGGAGAGGAGTTTGAGTGGAGCAGAGTTGACTGATTCACCTTGGAGAAGGTGAAGTTGATTCGAGACAGGTTAAGAGCAGCCCAGGATCGCCAGAAGAGTTATGCGGGTAACAGACGTAGACCTTTGGAGTTCTCAGTCGGAGATAGAGTCTTCCTGAAGGTAGCACTCTGGAAGGAGGTAAGCTAGCACCTCGGTACATTGGCCCTAATGAGGTGATCGAGAGGATTGGTCCTGTAGCTTACCGTTTGAGTTTACCTCCAGAGTTGGAGGGGATACATGATGTGTTTCACGTATCGGTGTTGAGGAGGTACATACCAGACCCCAATCATGTATTGGAAACGCCTCCCTTGGATATAGTTGAGGACTTGTCTTATTCTACCCAGCCAGTGGCTATTCTGGATAGATGTGAGAGGGTCTTACGGAATAAGACTGTACCTATGGTTCGTGTTCTTTGGAGGAGCTTTCAGATAGAAGAGGAAACATGGGAGACCAAGGTTGAGATGAAGAGTAGATTCCATCAGTTGTTTGCCTAGTAAGTGTTCTGCACTTCTCTACATATTTCTAGTTCCTCTTAGAGCTTTTGCTTATGATGTTTTTTTCGTTTAACTTATTTGTGCTTGAAAGAAAGTTTCGGGACGAAACTTTTCTTAAGGAGTGTAGAATGTAAATCCTCGATCTTTTTTGACACGTGTAATGATACGCGTGAGGGTAATTTAGTAACAATTTTTATTTTATAATATAGGATTCAAATTGAATTTTGGATTTAGAGTGACACAATAATATTTCTGGATAAGATTTTAAAAAAATTATTGGATTGAATTGATTTTTATGATTTAAAAATATTATTTTTAAATTATCCAGAATAGTATTTTATTTTTAATTAAATTTTTTTTATTCAGAAAAATATAATTTTTAGTTCATTGGAAAGATCTCATTTTTCTGAATTTTTGGTGTAACTTTCATAATTTTTGAATAAGTATATGATTTATTATAAATTTTTAAAGTTTATAAGTATTTTATGATTAATTTAATAATTAATTAATGATATTTTAATATAAGTATAAATTAAACGACATCGTTTTAGGCAAGAGCCAAAATGATGCCGTTTTGTTGTCAATCAAACAAATAAAAAAAAAGGTTAGCGAAACTACGTCGTTTTGAACAAACATCAAAACGACGTCATTTTTGCTTAGGTTTTAAAAAAAAATTTCTTTTCTTTTTCTTTTTCTTTTCTCTTCTTCTTTCCCATCTCACCGTTGGTCACGTTTTGTTCCTCGTCTCGGCAGCAATCATTTGGTGTAATTTTTGTTGGGATTGGAGCTATGAAACGAGCTGTAGAAGCTCAAAAATAGGGACAATTTCGTCGTTGGAAAACTGCTTTTTCCGGCCAACTTCTGTAAGCTATCGAAAAACAAATGGCATATTTGAGTTCCTCTCGTCAAGAGCTTTCTTTTGACACAGCATGTTAAAATTCATTGAGTTTTCATGCTGGTGGAATTTTCGCCGCCGCTGCCAGGAGCTACCGGACCACCACGCGCCACTGTCGGATCACCGCCGATTTTCCGAAAAATCTAAAATTTGCCCATTAAGTATTTTCAACGCTCTGAACGCAATGGTGTCGTCTGTTTCTTGATCGGACACACAGTTTATGAGTTACAAGCTTATGAATAAATTGATTAAAATATATTTTTTAAAAAATAATAAATTACAATATTCTAAGTAATACTATCAAATTAAACATGTAATTAGGGACCCAAGTATGCGGGTGTTAGTACCTTAGCATGCTTGACATATTAATACAGGCATGTGATTTGTGTATGCAGGATGTGGATATTTTGGTGGATCCACTGAGCCTTGCTGGCTGTGTTGAGTAGTATTTTCTTGATGTAACTATTTGCAGGTGAGTAGGGACCTCACATTTCACTGTTTGGTTTTAAACATGCTTGTTCGAAATATGTGATTTTTATAAAGCATAAATATTGATAAATCGTGCTTGATATTTTGACAAGATTATTTTGACAAACCACTATAACTTGATTGGGAATTTTAGTTGTCCTTATATGATTTTGCACAGGGATGCAAGTTTTGATTTATATGCACAGGGATGCATGAGGTTTAAGATACCATACTCTATAAGTATTTCAAGGATTATGTTTCTGTATGTTGTTTTTCGAATCTATTCCTTGTGAGATGGGAGTAGACAGTGCACTGTTGAGTGATACCTGATTGGACCGACGAGTCTTGTATATGACTTTCGGCACCCCCGAGAAAGGGGAGATAATGTCGTTGAGCCGGGTCAACGCAAGTTGTCATGTTGATCAGCATTGCGTAGGAGTGTGCTGATCTAGCCTTCAGCAACATTAGCGTGGGTTTGTTTGTAAGGAAACAAAATAACAAGAAATATACACTAGTGGGCCTAGATTACCCCCTGATCAGGAGTAGAATAGGTACTTTGTTAGCCGATTTTCCAGTCTTATTGTTTTTTTTTTAAAAAAAAATACTTTATGATTCTAATTCCCCACTGCTTGTGATTAAATACTGGTATAAGTTAACCTTGAGATTTTTTTTATATGTATGCTTGTCTTTGAGATTCCTTCCGAATTTGAATTTAGATTTCTAATTTACAATATAATATTCTGTTTTTGGTTATGAGCTTATTATTTTGATCCCTAAAACCACTCATCTGGATATTTAACTAACGTAGTTTAGTGCTGTCCAGATGGTGTTGTAGGCTCAGGTTCTCAACCGTCTTTCTCCCGTAACTTAGCATCTGGTCCAGCCAGTCACTGATAGGTTTGATCAGACTTTTGATTTGATATGTACACCGGAAAACCGAACATGTATTTTTTGATTTCTGTCCCTTTTGATTTTATATCTTGCTGATATATGGTTTTCTGGTGTTTTAGACCTTGTGGACTGCATAAAATTGTTTTGAAACATTGTGATGGGTTGTATATGTATGGTTAGTTTTTGTTGCTTACGAAAGATGATGTAAGTTTGATTAGATATATTGTCACATATATAAAACTGTTAAAAATGAAATTTTGTTATACAGGAATTGTGTGATTTCTGGTTTAGTCCTGATTTAGAACCCATATTGCAAAATTTTAAAAAAATCTTATTTATGATTCTGAAATTACCTTATGTTTTGTTTTGCTGTGTTTTTATTGATTTTATTTTCAAAACCTTACAAGATTTTGGGGATAGCATCGTAATTGTTATTCCGAGAGTCTCGTGGCGGGGATGTTTACCCCTGGAATAGGGTACGGGGCGTGACATCTAACATGTTATATATTACTGGTAGCACTGACCAGAGTATGAGGATAAGAGAATTTGCCAGTGTGAGTTTGGGATTGTGCATGTGGAGTCACCACTACCGCTCCTCCAGTAATGTCAATTTGTCGTAAACCCATTCCTTTCCAAAGACAAGCCACTGATGGACTTCCTTGTTACCACAATGGTGGTTTTGATTGGAGTAAATTTCCCTTTCTAGCAACATATTCCACCAATAACATGTTATTTGAATCCCATTAAGCATGAAAACAACTAATTAATGTTGCGTGCAATAAATCATGAATGTTTAATGTTATTGATTGAGTGATTGGGATTCTAAGTGTTGCGTGCAGTGATAACTCCTATTCTTGTGTTATGTCTATTTTGAAATGTCTGATTATCCATATAAGAACATCGATGAATTATATGTAGTCATATTAGACTTACTCACTCACCTTATATTATAAGAATAAAAATTTAGGGTCCACTCACCTGGTTTGCCATGTCTGGCTTACTCGAGGTATCTGAAGTTGGGGCTAGACAATGGAGACATTACGAGAAGAACTATGAGCATCTTACTGCTCTAGGTATATAAATAATTGAGGACCTTACCCTGTATACGTGGCTTGCATCATGTGTATATTGTGTGTGTGTGTGTGTGTGCTGTTGAGAACTAAACATTTTGGGGCCTATGGGATCATGGGTTATGAAATAAATAAAAGTGTTGTGCTTTCATAATATATGATTTCGTACTAACTCTACATATGATTTAAATCCATATACTCAAAATCATCATGCAAAATTTTATATTTGTAGGAGGTTTTATTGTGTTTGAAAATCGCACAATGGGAAACATAATGAAATCATACAGCCTTGCATAGTGTGTATGCTTTTCATTAAAGGGGCACTAGTAATAGGTACGAATGGTATACAACTGGGGGAGAGATGTTACGTCACCATGGGGTATGGGGATTGACAGTGGAACATCTACGGTGAGTCTGAGAACCCAGAAATGTGTAGTATGATGATATTAAGTATCAGATTACAGTTCTATGTGTATGTGTGGAGTAAGAGTATTAGGGATCCGGATTGGATACAGATCGAATCAGGAAAGAGAATCGTGACGACAAATTGTGAGTGGATAATTTTAAATTAATTTCTATCGTTTTAAATGAATCTGGTCTGATTCCATGTGATGTATGATTTCCGTGAGTTGCTTGCATGCATAAACGAATGATTGATGGGAAATGTGAGATCTTGACCCTTTTGGGTTATATAAGCTGAAGGATCAATCAAAATTTTGATGATAAAATAAGTGGGCCTTGAATCGTAGCCCGGGTTTATTACCAATGCGATGGATTCTCTGAGTGGTTATGAAGGAATTTTAGAATTTATTCGACTATTTTATCGATTTGCACCACTCTATAGTCTTAGGGCCTATGAGAGATGGGGATAGATTTCCGAAGTCCTTATCCATTTTTTATGAGTCATCGGGACTCATAGGTGTTAATTTGAGGTTTTGACTTCGAAAAAGAAACATCGGAGTGCGTTTTCTTAAAAACGGGATGTAGGGATATTTTGGTCATTTCACTACCCGATACCCCTCATACTTAGAAATACGAGCTTTGTGACATGTGTGATATGTGTATTACTAGAATATACACTATTTAGTTTTTAAAAAGTGTTGATGACCGTATGATCGATTAGTTGTATTTTTTAATAATTACTGTAATTAATGAGATATTCATCTCATTTAAGTATTGTCGAATGAAAAATCTTATGATGGGTTGTAATGATGGTATTGATGATTTAAGACCTTGGGAAGGTCTATTGATCATTTATAAGGGTTGAGAAATTTTTTAGGAATTTTCGGATGAATAATTTTAATTAGAATGATTTTTCTAAGGTAAATTGAGGATTATTTAATTTTTAATAAACTATCAGTGAATAAGAAAAATAAATTTCGAGTTTCAATTGATAGTACTATTCACAAGAAGTGTATAAAAATTTTCTGGGTATTTTCTGATAAATTAGGTATTTATTATGAATTTCCAATGATTGAGAAATATAAAATATTAATTTTTACTAATATTAATTAATATTATATTTAATAAAAAGATAGAGGGTGTGTCATTTTGACCAGGGCTGGTCAAAACAACAACAATTTCAGTCATTTTATCCGTTAGAGGAAAATGGAGAGATTGTTTAATAAAAGATGATGTTTTTAGCATTAGTTACACGACGTCGTTTCGTTCCCCAGTACTAGTTGCCACTTGCAGACTCCCAATTCCTTCCGGTGACCCGTGAAAACAAGATAAGAGGGAGAGAGAACGGGATACTAGCCCATATCCCGTAATTGCCCAAAAATGTTCCCAAACTGGCGATTCTTCCTCTCCTCATGTGTGCCTTCTTCTTCCAAGTGATTCTATGCCATTGTCATGAGAATTTCATGAGTTGAGTGTGAATATTTAGAGTTTATAGTTTTAAAAAATTTTGAATGCATGTTAAGGGTTAATTAGGGCTTGAAATCGAGTGATTCATGTGGGGATAGTTTCGGAATCATCATAGCTATGTTTTGATATGAATCTAACTGACTTTTATACAGTTTTGAGGATTATTGAAAATATGGGAAAAATTTGTAAATTGCAGTCTAAAGGTTGAAGAAGACATGACCAGATGACGACATTCACCTCCAGACTGTGCAACAGGTCGTTTGCAAATGGAGGCAGACGACGTGTCACCTACATGAGCAAGCAATGGGTCATTCGTAGGGTGTGACAGGATATGACTCCAACCTGAGGCTAGGGCGATGTGGCAAGCAGGGAGTGAAACGCGTGTCATGAACTTGTAGTCTCGGGGTAGGTTCATACGCGGTGTGGTGATGACATATGGTGCTTTCTGGTTGGCTATAATTAAATAATTACACGAAAATATGAAAAAATGGGTAGAAATACTGTAAAAATCAGGAAAAAGTAAGAAAATCAGAAACATTATGGAAAATTACAGAAAATACTAGATTGAATAAGGAATATAATGGTATAAAAATTATTGATTTTGGAGTTGATTTGATAGGTAAAATAAATCTTAAAATTTTCAAAAAATAGAAAAAAAAAAGAAAATTTCCTGATTTAATTTCATATTGATACGGGGGTAGAAAAGCGTCGATTAAAAGGGTTAGATGTGTAATTTTATGTGTTGCATATGATTTCTTAAGATATTGGTTATAATCGTGTGTAGATAGATACCCACAAATGGCAAGACTTTGCAGAATTAATCCGACAAGTCATCGATGCGTGTGTCGGCTTCAAAACCCATGAGTGGATGGAACTTTTATTAGTTCGAGCATTGGTATGAATTTTAATAAGATAATAAGTAGATAAATCGAAAGCATATGCAAGCTATTAGGAAGCATGAGAATTGTTGGGTTGCATGACGAGTTGTGTGTTTAAATGCATGTGTGATATGAATTATGTAAATATGAATTGCCATGCTAAGTATAAAGAATGAACCACATATTTGGGCTTTGCTGCATGTTTATATTGTAATGCATATATTGCATGAATGAATTCGAATATGAGTATGCAAAAGCACGAAGTCATATAGGGTGACCTATGTAACTCTTGAGATATCTCCAGGTCTGGTAGAGACGTGTGCAAAAGCCAAGTACAAAGTGATAAGGTGGGACAAAGACTACAGAGCGAGCCGACAAACACAAGATAGGATCCTGCAGAGTGGGGACTGTTTAGGTGGAGCTACCATCACCTAACTCCTCAGCAGCGTCAGTGGTTTTTGAGTAATGGTAATTAATAATGACGGTAAGTGTGAAGTGGTAATAGATATTCAAATCATACAAATATTACTGGGATCAAGTAGTAATAGATATTCCACGATGTTAACCCGGATGACATCATTCTTTCCTTTTTCTTCTGCTGTTTGTTTAATTAACATAATCCTTAATATACCTCCACTGTCGAATTTTATTCTAGCCTTGTAGGTTCGTTGTATGCATTGCTGAGAAATTAGACAATATATATAGTGAGCCTAATGTGGATGTTACGCAAAAATAAACTAATAAATAAATTTTGAGTATGGGACGTGATAGGAAACTTCTTAAATCACAACAAATGTGGATTGCTTGCATATGATTAAAATAAAACATGATTCTGTAGTTATTTTTTGAGTCGTGTTTGAATATTGCGACCATATTTGAGACAACTGTGATATGGGAAATGGCAGTATTGCACTGCCTGGTAGAAATTGTGAGAATAACTCAAAAATACCTAGTTTGGCTTCAAGGTCATATGAGCAGAGTATCGAATCTCATGTTGAAAAATACAACACTTGAGTAACTGAAGTAATAATTGAAGTAAGAATAAGTCACAAACATTATGGAATTCAAATCCGTCTAATAAGAGACCTTTACCCTATTTATTATAGAAAAATATCCTAACAATGTCACATATGACTGACTAGTCATATGGAAGAATACTGACCGTGCTGAGAATATAGCACTGCCATATAAGAAATCAAAATTCAAGATGACAAGGAAAAGAAATAATTAAAGGGGTCGACCCCATCTAGGAAACTCTAAGAAATCTGATTAAGAATTTTTCTAAGAACTACTGAAAAATAATTAAAATCTATCAAATGAGATTTGCAAAGGTAAATTGAGAAAATTATAAAAGTATAAGCAAATTAAGAATATACAAACAAAGTAAGTGATGACTCAAAATTAATCAAGCAGAATTATGAAAATAAGAAATAAAGATTGAGGGATGCTTAGTCATCGATATGCTAACCTTAATAGAATGAACGATATAAGATGGGTTAATTAATATTATGCTAACCCTAATATAATGAAAGGAATCAAGGTTATGAGATTAGTTAGAAGTCAATACCCTAACCTTTAAGGAATACGGAGGTATGAGTCTATTATAGGGTTAGATACCCTAGTAAATCAAATTATTATATGTTAAATCAAATTACTGTGTGTTTTTAGATTACTACATGTTCCTAGATCACTTTGTGTGAGTATAAACCCTATTAAAAAGGGAGTGATTATAATACTATCCTATGATAGTGGTTCGGTTATATTAACCATCTATTAGAATGGTTGCTGAATGTATTCCAAGATTTATAAGATCTCTGTCTATTTGAGATGCATGTGGAATGTGATGACATTTCTATGTTATTTGATGATATTTCTTGAGTG
Source organism: Passiflora organensis (assembly GCA_019739055.1). Taxonomy (NCBI): domain Eukaryota; kingdom Viridiplantae; phylum Streptophyta; class Magnoliopsida; order Malpighiales; family Passifloraceae; genus Passiflora; species Passiflora organensis. The sequence continues at coordinate 6,195,389 of JAEPBF010000136.1, forward strand.
TAACCCTAATGATAGGGTTATACGTTATGTATTGTGATATCTTGTGGCATTACTTTGCTTTAATTTGTCATTGATGCATTGTTATGAATGGATCTAAATGGTCCATAGCCATGATTTTGGTTATATGCTTGCTAAATCGTGTGATTTAATTAAAATATATAATCTTGTTTAAATTTAAAAAACGTTTGTAAAGGAAAACGTTCACTCACCTAGTTGTCATGCTAGTGTTTGATAGGTTTCCCGAGTTTGAGTAAAGGGATTGGCATCAACCCAGATCGTAGACTCTCTGAGTAAGTAGGAATTAAAAGTTATGATCAAGGATTCGGGTTTGCACTTGTAGACTAGTTGCATATGACATATCGAGTGTTTATTTGTTGTAAATTGGGTTCCAATACTATACTGATAAACAAATCAAGATTTTTTAACTCACTTCTTTGCATGTTGTAAACTCCTCGAAATTTTTATGAATTGACTCGTTCCAATATGTTTTCTTAGTCATGGAGTTACTTCCCGAGGCACATCATGCATTTAAAATATGAAATAAGATTGAAACAGGTTTTGTTGTCGCCTTGTATAGTTATTATATATTCTTAGGATGACCATCTAAGCTTATATAATAGTTATATGACGATTGTTATGTCTTGGTGTACTCTAGAGTGTGATAGTGTAAGTATGTTTCGAAGATAAAATTTTTTGTATTGTGAGTAGGATGTAAGAACTTTAAAATTTCGAGCAATTTGTAACAGGAAGCTCATTTATGGACTGTCAAATTAAGTGGTGGGCCTTAGCCCACATCCCTAAATCGATTACGGGATTATATTACGGCTTTGGTGTTTTGAAAGATGAATTTGATTTATTACAGAATTTTCATAATTTTTGAGAATTTATGTTATTGGTGGAAATGATGGTTGGAAATAAAATAGTGAATTTTATTGATAATTTTTGGAATTTTAGGACCATAGATTGGTCTATTGACAGTATTTAAGGTTGTACAAATTTATGAAGAATTTTCGGAAATAAATTTGAATTATTGTGATTTTCTAAGAAAATATAATGATATTCAATTTTTAATAAATAATAAAGTTATAAGAAAATAATTTTATGGTACTGATGGATTGTAGTTCATAAGGATTTCGTAAAATTTTTTTGGATATTTTCTGGAGTAGTATAGTATTTATTAGGAATTTTTGATTATTTTATACAATTAATAAATAATATTTAAATATTTAATATTAATAATTAATATTATTATTTTAATATAATAATCAAAATGCACGGGTGGCTATCGTTTTGGCCACCCGGGCACACCTGATGTCGTTTTCATAAAAACAACATCGTTTCATAAACCCTCCTAGATGACGTCGTTTTATTCTTCCACCGACTGCCGCTTCTCTTTCTCCCGGTTCCCGCCTGTCTCCGGTGAACCCAACAAGATAAGACCAGTGCTGAAACATAACATCTCGAGTTTCAAACATAACATAATAGCTCGATTTTCCTCCCATGAGTCTGCCTCGACCACTCTTGTGTTGATCTCAACCTCATATCACTGGTTTATGACTTTTCATCTGGAAAATACCAGATATTATTGTGTTTAGTCTGCTAAACTTAGGGCATGAAACTTGATAATTTTTTGTTGGGTTATGAATGGATTAGGGTATTATTCGAGTGATACCAAGATTGCTGAATTGGAGTTGATTTGATGTGTCAAATAATTAGAACAAGATTCGGAAAAATAAAGAAAACTATAAAAAAATATCTTAATCGGTTCCAGATTGGTTATTAGGTAGAAATGCATCATAATAAGGTAATAGTCACGTGATTTTATGTGTATTTATGAAATTTAGCATGTGTTATTGAGAAATTGGCTATGAATCTATGTGTAGGTGGATACCTACAGGTGATGAGGCTTGAGGAATTGGTCCAGCAATCAAGGAAGAAATTGTGGGCTAATAAAACTCTAAACCCGTGAGTGGACAAATTTTATTTACCTGTTTTATTACTGGCATGAATAATTAATATTATCATCAAAGAAGTAATTAAATAATTGGTAACATGAAACGTTATGCGTGCTATAACTAATCGGTGTTGCAATATACCATGTATAATATGTCATGCTATGAACTGAGCATTGATACCATGCATAATATGATAATTGGAATGCATGCTATGTATTGAATGCATTAAATACGCAGGATATGAAATGCACATGCATAGCATAAGGTAACTTATGTGACTCTTGAGAGCTCTCCAAGTATGATAGAGTGGCATTAATACGTCAATAATACCGAGGTTATAAAGTGGGACAAGGACTACACGAGCAAGCCGATGAATGCAAGATGGGTACCTGTAGTGTGAGGATCACTTAGGTGGAGCTACCGTCACCTAACACCCTATCAGTGTTAGTGGAATGGGCATAATTGTAAAATAAGAAAATGTTAAGTTGGAGCATGAGACCCAGCCTATATCGGGGTTAAAAATAACCCAATCCCACATCAGAAAGAAGTAGGGGAGGTCATGGACTTATATGCGCTACGTGATGGGATTATTTGTAACATGATCTATCTTTTGGACTGTGAGGACCCGATCTCAGTAAATGGGACCGTCACTGCCGTGTAATCCTGATTGACACAAGACATGGATCAATCGAGACCACACAAGGCTCACGTTAACTTTCAATACCTATAACCCAAAAATGCATATTTGAATTTTTATTTTAAAAGGAGCATGGCACGTCATGTAATGCACCCAGCACAAAACAATCAACAGAGTACGAAAACACAAACAACGGAAGTTTTAAACCGTATAAAACAGGCTACATGGCCCCAAACATACAACACACAAGCCCATATGAATCCACAAAAAGTGCTCAAGGCACGCATCTCAAAATATAGACGGGAATTCTATTCATACATGCATATCCAAAATCAATATCTGAACATCAAACCCACAGCAGTTATGAAAGAAACAATAGCCTAGTCCATATCAAATCATGCATAAACACAAGAGCATGAAGATGGTAAAACATAAATATGTTGAGCCTCCATAACGTGCAAGTACAATAGTCTAGTCCTAAGACCAACACCGGGGACTCAACCTCAAGACGGACGACTACAAGCACACAAGCAAGCCTTGAAGCAATCAACAAGAGGGGGTCAGATCGAAAGAACTCAATGGGAGTTATAGCGTCATAAGTATATCTGGTAGAATAGAGGCATAAGAAAAACACGATTATAAAATAGTTGATTTAAACACAATTATCGTCCTTGCATTCTAATCGTGCACTCAAAGTATTTCACAAACAATGAAGCATAATGCATGAGTTGCAAAACAGAAAGCAAATAGTACATCCCAATAGGTTTATAATTCTGCAGTACTCATCAATATCACACGGGCTACTATGCCCAAAAAATCTATAGAGGCAGATCACAAACCACCACCCTTTACTCACCCCCGCAAGAAGGTAACTGAGAGGCCACTGGCAGTTAAATTTTTTGCTTTAAAAATACGTATAAACCCCATATTGCCATTGTTATCTGAAATTGAGTAGAGAAAATGAACTATCACACTCATTCCCAATCCATTATATATATAAACACATAGCCTGCTAAGTCATGGAAAATTCAGGTGGCTCGTTAAGTTATAGCAAATTTGGGCATAAACACAAAATCCATCTATACAACAACATAAGGAAGGTATCATTCCCCTCTATTGGGATTCCATATACCTACCATGCCTTAGCCAAGCAAAACTATCAATTCCAGGTTGCACCTATGAAAATACTTAAAATATATCTTTTAAAAACTGAAATGCATGAAATGATCAAATAAGCATCCTCAGTATTAGTTCCCACAACCAGAGGACATGTTTCTCAAGTCGTCACAATATTCATATAAGTGCATGAAAAAGGTTATACTCATCACTAGGTTTCACTTGGAAAGAAATTGGGCTTTTTTGGGAAATTTCAAACGGACAGACTTGTCCGTGTATCTCAACTGACCGATAAGTTGGCTCTCGACAGGAATTCTCACATGCACCAACCGATTGGTGTGCCTCAACCAACCGGTTGATGGGTTCTCGATAGGAATGTTCAATCAAGTCAATTTTTGGGGTTTCTCTCTGCTTTTCCCTCAATTATTGGTGCCAAATCTCACCCAAAATACACCCTCTCAGCACAAAATAAGCCCAACAATCAAGGTCTGAAATCCAAGAACACACTCTCAATTCAAGGTATATTGGTCACCATTAATGCATCAATTATAATCAGTATATACATAAGTAATACCTAGAACAGCTAACGCATCAATCACATGGTAAACACATAATGAACCTAGCATGATCATCATTCACAATGTATGTATAACCTCTATTCAAAACCAAGCATTTGATCATATTTTAATTCAATGGACAAAGTAATTCCATTTAAACGAATAAAGCATGAACTCCCACCTCTTGTTGTGCAAATAACTCAGCGGCACCATGCTTGCCCTTATCTCCACCACCACCTAAGCTCACAAACACAATACTAAGAATTAATCGATCACAACATAATGAAAACAACAAAGCTGAAAACAAACCTAGAGATCCCATACACTCACAACCCATCACACAACTCATACGACAACACACTAAACTCACAAACCAAGAATTTCTAAAAAGATGATGAACCATCCTCTCCTCAAACATGCCACTCATAGCTCAAAATCAACCTTCAAGCTCAACCAACGACATAATTGGATTCCTCAACCCACTAACATCCTCCTCAAAACAGAATCAATCAAACAAAAGCAAAGAACTCAATCAATTCTATCAATTTCAACAAAATAACAAACCTTAAAATTACCGAACATGCCATCGAAAACTCTAATCATTCACCCATGAATCAATTCATGTTTGCAAGAAATCCAATCAATTAGACTAACTTATAAACATAAAAAACAACCCAAAAGAACTAAAAATTGACCAACCAAACCAGGAATTAAGGCATTTACCACAAAAAACACCAAATGTTCCCTACCACTAAGAACAGCAAGAAATCAGCACCTCAAACAAAAACTATCAATGGAAATTGATTTTGGGAGGTTAGGAATGTGTTTAGAAACAATGTCCAAGAGTTTTTTTCAAGGAAAATCGAAAGGCAAAAATTTGTGCTCTTTGGCAGAGAAGAGAGAAAATAGTGTGAGAGGGGGAAAAGGGGGCAGGGGAGAGTGTCACGACCTGGCCCCTGGACCCTCGACTCGGCCCTGGACCCTTGACCCGGCCCTGGACCCTCGACCCAGCGAGCCCGGACGTGTATGTGCGCGTGATGGATCACAATTGCAACGCTAAGTTGGGCTTGTAACCATATGGCCCAAAAGATGCATCTTGTTACAAATGATACCATCACACAAACATATAAGTCCAAGACCTCCCTCGCTCCTTTCCGATGTGGGATTGTGTAACCTGACCCCCCTATGGGCTGGGTCTCACAATCTCCCCTCCTTATAGACCTCGTGTCCTCACGAGGGGAGCCCAAACGTAACTGACTTGGGTCCAAACTTACGGGCCCAAATGTGAACATGCAACACGGCCCAAGCCCACCCAAAAGAGGGAACGAGATCGGCTCCATTACCATTTGTCACGACCCGGTCCCCAGACCCTCGACCCAGTAAGCTCAGACGTGTATATGCGTGTGATGGATCACAAATATAATGCTGAGTTGGGCTTCTAACCACATGGCCCAAAAGATGTATCTTGTTACAAATGATACTATCACACAAACATATAAGCCCAAGACCTCCCTCACTCCTTTCGAATGTGGGATTGGGTAACCTGACCCCCCCCCCCCCTCCCCCCCCTATGGACTAGTTCTCACAATAAACCATCACATTCACATACACGTCTGGGCTTGCTGGGTCGAGGGTACGAGAGTCGGGTCGTGACAAATTATTATGAGACCTAGCACGTAGAGGGGTCAAGTTACACAATCCCACAATGGAAAGGAGTGGGAGAGGTCTTGGGCTTATATGTGTTGTATGAGTGGATCATTTGCAACAAGATGCATCTTTTGGGCCACATGGTTAGAAGCTCAACTCAGTGTTGCAGTTGTGATCCATCACGCATACATACACGTTCGGGCTCGCAGGCCTGAGGGTCCGAGGCCCAGGTCGTGACAAATGGTAGCGGAGCCGATCTCCTTCCCTCTTCCGAGTGGGCTTGGGTCGTGTTGTGTGTTTATGTTTGGGTCTATGAGTTTGGGCCCGTGAGTTTGAGCCCAAGCCAGTTACGTTTGGGCTCCCCTAATGAGGACACGAGGTCTATAAGGAGGGTAGATTGTGAGACCCAACCCGTAGGGGGGTCAGGTTACCCAATCCCATATCGGAAAGGAGCAAGGGAGGTCTTGTGCTTATATGTGTTGTTTGAGTGGATCATTTGCAAGAAGATGCATCTTTTGGGCCATGTGATTAGAAGTTCAACTCAGCGTTGCAGTTGTGATCCATCACGCGCACATACATGCCCGGGTCATGATAGAGAGCTTCAGCTTTCCAACACTTAGAAAAATTTCTAAGTGTTGGTTTGGGCTGGCTTTTTATACTACAAACTCAAAATCTCGAAAAAACCCAACACAAAACGTTTTAAAGCTCGATAAGCCTCAAATGGGCCCCAAAAATATTTAAAACAATAAAACATTTAAAATAGGCTTAGAATGTTTAATTGGGCTCATGAAATAATAAATGGGCTCAAAATGGGTTAGTCGGCCAAAGGCTTATGGTCACTCAAAACAAACCCAAAACCGGCCCACATCGATTTTCACTGACTCAAACCTCGACACTCGACCTAAAACACTCACTAGACACCTAGACACACACCTAGGCTTCCTATGACTGTGTCCAACCTAAAGTCAATGATCGGGTCAATTGTCAACTCTCTCGGGTCAAAAGTCAACTCTCAGTCAAATTGGACAAATCAGGTTCTCTTACTGAACGGTCTCACTGACTAGGCACTCAGAGGAATGAGGTCTCATATGGACTATATGATTGGAAACTCAACCAAACATTGCAGTTGTGATCCATCACGCGCATATACACGTCAGGAACTCAATGGATTTAGTGATATTGCCAGCCCAATCATGATAGTATTTCTTGGAATTTTATACTTATATGTTATGTTTTGACTATGACTGTGTTGCACACTTTGTCTCATCAAATCTATAATTGCATGCTAGTGTGTCTATTTATCGTATGCATGATTGCATGTGTTATGCTGTACGTTTTTCCTGTACACTCACCTGGCAAGCTTCTGCTAGGCTATTGGCATGAATGCAAGATTGAAGAGTAGAAGCTCATTCCTAGGCATAACATGAAGACTATATCTGGTCTAAGTGGGATCGAGGTATATTATGAGGATTTATATTCATAGTTGTTTCCTTTGGGTCAATTTGATTGTGTCGAGCATATACACTGATATGCGCATTCCAAAATTATTCCTGAATTATACTAGTATAACACTGTCAATAAAATCAAGCATATACATTCCTGAATTATTTATTCTTGGGGTTGTTAGATGTCACTCGGACACATTAGTACATCTTTTATATTCTATATGCATTAATTTAAATACTTATTTTAATATCGACTCTATTATTTACTGTTACACCACTAGCTTTGTAGGTTTACTATATCTATTGTTGTCTGATGTAGCAATGTGTATAGTAGGTCTATGCCAATTGTCGCACAAAAGTTTTGGGTTTCGGGTGACAACTTCTCTCCTGTCAACTTTCTAGGAAGTACTAGTAGATCTCAACCTAGCAAGGAATGGCAAGTACATCTCTCTCTCTGATATAAGACAGGGAAGTTGAGGACTTACAATTAAGAGCGTTAGGAATAACATTAGCCTTCCCAGAGTGATAGTCAATAATAAGATAATAGTCCTTACTCAACTCCAACCATCTCTTTTACCTCATATTCTGTAAGGATTTAGATTTTTTAAGTACTATATTTTATTATTTTTTTAAAGCTTATAAAAATTATTTTAAATTATGTAGTTATCAAAATTAAGAAATTCAGGTCCAGATGGATTTTACTGTTCATAAGGAGCATGTAGAAATTTTCTAAGTTTTTTTTTTAAAATAATTTTTAAATATTTATTTTGATTTTTGATTTTTGATTAAATATTATATTATATTATATTATTATTATTTTAATTTAGATTTATTTAAATCGGATCATTAGCTCGATACGACGCCATTTTGGTGATACCTAAAATGGTATCGTTTTCAGCCTTAAAAGGGATAGTCGTTAAGTAAAAATGACATCATTTCACAGGGCGTGAAACGACGCTGTTTAGCATCGAGATGGAGGCTCCATTGTCTCCATCCGCCGCTTGCCTAAAAACGGTGGAAATAAATCGAGATATATCCCAATATTGGGCATTTGGCCTAAGGAGATGAAAACAGGATTTGAGGCTAGGGTGATGAGTTATTGGGATTGACAAATCAATTTGTGAGCATCGAGAGTGTAGATCCAGCTGTTTTTGTGCCGATTTCTACCAAATTTCCCATCGGTAAGTCAAAACCTTTTTATTCTTTAATATCTTGAATCTGAGAATGTTTCATTTAGATCTTCATTAGGTTTTGTTGTGGATGGTCAAGCGAGTGTTTTGAAGTCTTTTTGGGGGTGGCTCGCCCGCTAGAACGTCGAATCGTCATTCTTGGTCTTCGACCTCTAGTCGGTCTAGAGGTTGAAGACGAACCAACAGATGATGGGTCATTTTCTGGTCATCCAAAGTGGGGTTGGACAACAGGTTGTCCGAGTCTATCTTCAACGAACATGTCATCGGTTCATGAGGAGTCAAACCGGGTTTAGGTCAAACAAAACAGAGTCAGATTGGGTTCAATCAAACTAGGTCGAGTCAAACCAGGTTGAACCTAACCTAAATGGTTTGAAATCGGGTTGAGCCAAAATTGTAGGAAAAATGATGTTGTGGCATGTGGTAGTGTCTAGTGATAACACATGTTCGTTGACTTTTCCCTTTTTTCCTGATTTTTCAGAAACACCGAAACTAAAAAAATTCAGAAAAAATATAAATAAAATGAGAAAAATTCTGAAAAATAGAGAGGAATCCAATGTTGTATAGTTTGCTTCATTTGGATATGATTTCAAGGATATAAAACTTAGAAGAGTTTGGTAACATTTTGAAAAATGTCAGGAAAAATCACTGGAAAATTTGTATAGGCTAATCGAATCCCTTAAGACTATGTAAGGAGTTGTGTGATTTCAGTTTCTAGTTTATTACCTTATGGATTAAGAAAATTAAGTGAGTTCATTAATCATGACCCGTATAGGTGTTAAAACACACACACTAGACCCTGGAGCGGGACTCAGTCGAGTGCCGCTAAGGCGAGTGGACTAACCTTAACGTTTCCATCAATTGTTTATGTTTTCTATTGCACTTTTTGTGTTGAATGTGTGATATGCCATAAACATGCTTTTTATTTATTGGAATTTTCTTTCATCATGGCATTACTTTGAAATTGATGTCTTCTTTGTTTTGATTCGTATGAGTGAGGAATTTCATAAAATTTTAAATATTGTCTGAGTAATCCTATGTGGGAGACGATCAAAAGGACCTTGCTATATGCAAACTTCAGAGGGTTTCTGTAAGGACCTGAACCCGAAAACCAGGCCCTTACCGCCGTGAAACCCGGACGAGCCCAACACGTGGACCAATCCGAATCCCACAAGGCTTAGACGACTTTTCAAACACGATTCCCAAAACAAATGTATTTAAAATTTCAAGAATTGGAGCATGTCAAATAATAAATGGACATCTTGCATAAAATCAGAGTAAACAAAATACCACAGCGGAAGACTTTATTCGGATGGACAAATATTCAAAATGGAAAACGGGTCCATACAGTCACAAGCCCAAAATCACAAACTGGGCTTAAAGCCCGGAACATGAAAAATCGTATCCAATAGAATAATAAATGCGTAAAAATATAATATGGGTCAAAATATATCAAAACGAGTCAAACCGGAAATGCCCGAAATTAAACCGTGCAAAATGTGCAGGTGCGATAGTCCAGCCAAGTCGTAGGAAGCACTCATACCTCAATCGCCGTCTATGGCTCACGAACTACTCCTGAAAGGGGGAAAACATCAACAGGTGAGATAAAAATCTCAGTAGGAGTCACAGCATCATATGTCCTACGGGGAAACAAGAATACATACAAAGAAGAGGGGAATGGATTACTATACGAACAAGGACGTAACTGAAATAACCCAAAGAATATTGAATTTACACATTTGATTTTTAGTATGTAAAACATGATTCCAGCCCAATAGGTTATAACTCAACAACTCGTATCACAACATGGCTAAGAATGCCAACCAAAAACCCATCGGGATGGACGTAATAAAACACTCCTCGAGTAATCCCCGCTAAAGGGAAACCTGGAGCCCACTGGCAGTGTAAATTTATATTTTGAGAAAAATACTAAATATGTAACCCCTACCGCCAGTGTTGTCTGAGACTAGGCAGAGAAAACATAACACGTATCATACCCGTCTCATTACTCAATATGAACCAACCTGTGAAGACATGGCAGGTAAACAAAAACAACACCCATACGACTCCCGAATAGGTAAGCAACTCTCCCCTATCACTGGGATTCCGTATACTCACCTCGCATTGGCCAAGTGAACTTTTACTTACTGTAGTCACCAACTGAATACAAACATTGATTTAATATCACATTCATTCTTAAAACGTTTCATTGAAAGCTGTAAGAATCTTATATTTATACTCGTTAAATCCTTAACATATTTGAATTACACTCTCTTTTTACTAAATAGATAACATAATATAATACCAACTAAAGTAAAAATAAGTAAATGACGTGCCAGCAAGGGGGTGTTGGAATAAAGCAATCGGCTGACAAACGGGAAGGGAAAGTTCTGTATTTTATTAAGAAAATTTATTGGTGGCTAGAAATTTCAGTTATTTGCTAACCATTTTATTATACAGCAAAACTTTGTGCATTTTTACTAATGAGCTTCCTTTCTTTCTGCCTTGTTCATAATTAAGTTCACCCTGAATGATTTGTCAGCCAATACCGAGTTTAGGTGAGCATTGGTACTGATCGAATAATTTAGAGAAAATAGACCCATGAAGCAAATAAAGGGCACGGGCACGCCTGAGACGAAGGGAAAGAGTACGACAAGAACAAAGAATCACCGAGGAAGAAGGAGGGCACGACTCACTCAAAGAACGAAAAAAAAGAAGAAAAGAAAGTCGGCGGGTAAGTTGGGTAAACCGGAACCAGCAAATGGTGCCAAGGAGAAGGAGAAAGGGGCGACGTTCACTCTCAGCTGCGTGAATTCGGTAGGGGATGAAAACATGGACATCGCCTCACTGGAGGGGTATCCCCAGGAATGGATTAGGGCTGGTGACAGTGCAGTGGGTTACAGGGCTGGTGCTCTTCTTACCATGTTAAAATGAGAGCAACAGGTGGGAAAATCAATAAAGCCAAAAATGGAGGGCACACCTCGCTCGACTGGGAAGCAGAGAAATCTAGTAGAGGAAAAATTTGGGTAGCACAGGAACGGTAAGTGGGGGAAATCAGTGAAGCAACAAAGAAGATACGTCCCTCTCGACGTAGAAGGAGGAAGAGGACGCAGGAAGGTGGGGGCAATCGAAGGGGCCACAAGAGGGCACCTTTATCCACGCAACGAAAGGAGAGGGCGCAGGTACAATTGATGGTGGAAATCGGGGAAACAACAAGGAGAACATGAATCCGGTTTTCACGGATCCTTTGGAGGACAGTTAGCGGCACCACGAAATGAACAAAGAGGAGAGAACACAGGTGGAGGAAAACAGTGGAGCAATAGAGAGGTCACGCCTCGCTCAACTTGAAAAGAAGAGAAAGAGAAATAAAAATAAGTGGGTAATGCAGGGACAACCGCTTGCTACGGATAAGGTACGGCTGATGGAAAGGAACGAGAGAAGAGGAGACTCGGCGCTGACGGGAAGGAACCAACAAAAAAAAAATGTATACAGGCTCCACCTAGGGGACTGTACCTATGGAAGGGTTCGACCTTGATCCTGCACGGTGCCTGTCTATTGAATCCAGAGAAAATAGTAATCTAGTAACTATGGACAGCAATAAAATAAACGAAAACACAAGCAACCAGGACAATGAAATTTCCGATCAAACAAATGAGACATGGTCTCCTACCTGACATGCAGATGAACTGGTGGCAATCCCTTTGCCCTTATCGCGATACCCCAATTCAGATATACCTGAATCAAATCACTATCAGACAAGAAATCGCAAACATAATTTAAAATACGGAAAGAAAATTCCTACCGTTCCCTCACCAATCTACAAAACTGACGGACAATCCGACAGTGGAACAAGGAAGAGGCTAAAGGCGGCAGATTGGAAATAGCGTGAGGAAGAGAGAACAGAGGATGAACGGTTACAGGTTTCTGTCTGAAACGTAAACAGGGGTAGTAGCTAGGGTAGGCAGATGGGCGTAAAGGGTATGTATAAGGCCTTAGGATGATTAAACAGGCCCGAAAACAAGATAAGATACGAGAAAGGCCTTAGGGGAAATAAACAGGCCCGAAAACAAGCCCGGGTCCGATAGGGGCAAAGCGGTAAATTTTTACTGCCTCGATTCCCGTCCCGGTCAACATGTCAAACATACAAGTGGACCACTAATACGACGCTGACTGGACACGCGACTAGGACGGGGTTTCACAGTTTCAGCTCTCTCGAGTATGGTGATGAATTCCGTGCGTATGTTGATGAGAGAGATGAACTAATATCTAGTATGATATGTATTACTGGTTACACTGGTCGGAGTGAGAGAATGAGAGAATTTGCCAAGGTGAGTTTAGGATCGAGCTTGTGGAGTCACCACCACCACTCCCTCGGCAACATCAATGTGTCATAAACCCATTTCTTTCCAAAGAAAACCACTGACAGACTTCATCCATACCATGATGGTGGGTTCGATGGAAGTAAATTTCCTTGCCAAAAACATATTCCACCACTAACATGTTATTTGAATCCCATTAAGTATGAAAACAACTAGTGAATGTTGTGTGCAATAAATCATGAACACCTGTTGCTATTAATTGAGTGAATGGGTTTCTACATGTCGGTACACTCAGATTTTTCCTGTTTTTTTATTACATCTATTATAAAATGTTTGATTTACATAAGTAAGGACTACGAAGAGTTAAATGCAGTCACAATAGTCTTACTTACTCATCTTAAGTTATAAGAACAAAATTTATAGTCCATTCACCTAGTTTCGCATGCCAGATTTACTCAAGGTATCTGAGGTGGGGGGGCTAGACAATGCAGACATTACAAGAAGAACAACCAGCATCCTACTGCTCTAGGTATATAAATAATTGAGAATTTTACCCTGTATATGTGGCTTGCTTTATGTGCATATTGTGTGTGTGTTATTCTGAATCAAATATTTTGGGGCTAATGGGATCGTGGGTTTTGAAATAAATAAAATTATTGTGTTTTCAAAACATACGATTTCGTAATAACTCCACATATGATTTTAATGCATATACTCAATATCTCCAAACAAAATTTTATGTACGTAAATATTTTTATCGCATTTGATATTTTCACAATGGAAAATAAAATATTAACATACAGCCTTGTATAATGTTTATATTTTTCATTAAGGGGGCACTAGTGGCAGGTACGAATGTTATATGGCTAGGGAGAGATTTTACGTCACCATGGGATACGGGGCATGACAACCCATCTCTCTCTTCAGGTGGTTGCAGAGCATGTTTTAAAAATTTGCATTTTGTTTTCAAAATTTCATCATCGGTTTTAAAGTGTCATTGTTTTCGAATAATCAACTCTATTCTTAAAATCATCATTACTGTTTTAAAAAGGCATGATGTTAGGATTTTCGTAGATTACAAAATTCTTAGATATGCATGATCATATGTCAAACCCACCTTGAACTAGATGGTGAAACTCGAAGGGGATCCTAGGACAATAGAGAGTCGTATTAAGTATTAAGGACTATATGTTCTTGTAGAAAAAATGCCTTCGAGGTTGACCTCCCTTAAGAGGTCAAGGTGATAGAGGAGATGCATCTTCGGTCGCTTCTCAGCTAGAGCGAGAAAATGTAACTCGTCTTGAAAATTCTGAACCAAAAGAAGTTAGGTTACAACACAAACATGCCGATGCAAGTGTGCCACCTGCAGTAGTAGAAGCGGTAGCTAGTGTTTAGGCTGATTTATAGAAGGGAGACCAAGCTATGATGCCTCCCATAGCTCTACTAGAACATCCTAAACCGATGATTACTCAAGACTTGCTTAAGATGATTAAGCAAGCAAGATAGTTAGGTTGTACTGGATTCTTAGGCAGATCAGTGGATGCGGTGCAAACTAAAAGGTGAAGCCGATAGACTACATGTAGCATCTTGATTACTGGATGGAGATGCAGAAAGTTGGTGGAGGACTGCACAAGCAAGATTTATCCCGTAGCCTTCTTGGGATGATTTCATTAGAGAATTCCATGAAAGATATTACTCTCTATTTCATTGAGAGAAAAAAAGGATGGAAGTCTATATGGAGAGGCAAGAAACGAGATCAGTGTCAGATTTTGAAGCTGAGTTGAGGGAATTATCAAGTTTGTACCTGAGTGGCTACGATGCTGGAGATTATGAGCTAAAGATTTGAATATGGGTTGTCTTTATAGGTTGAGCGAAGCATAATTAGATATGGGTTGTCTCCAATTATGGGTGTCATAAATGGAGTATATTATCAATCTATGGTGTAGCTTGCACTGAGAGCGAAGTAGATAGTATAAGCCAAAGAAGTTGAGGGCAAGAGGAGAGTACCTTTGCTGTCAGCACTGTCATTTAGAAGAGATTGACCAAACCGAGGACCTAGTTGATTCGTGCCACCTCGATCAGCAGCTTCTACACCTGGCAGTCGATTTCAACAAAGTTTTAGTGGTGGGTCTATGACTGGACATTCTACAAGTAGGTTTTTGGACTTTCTCAAGACTTGTTTCCACCATGGACTAGCGGGACACATAGCAGTACAATGTCCGAGTTGCTCTAAAACCCTAGGAGATGGTGCTCATTCTCGTATGATGAATGTTAATTGGGGAAAAGAACCAAAAGCTTCTTCATAAGGATCTATAGCACAACCACCTAGGAGATCCTCAAGACGTCCGTCAAACGTTCAAAGGAGAGGGCAAGACAATGATCAACCGGGACAAGCTAGGTTGTTTACCTTATCGAAAGCGGAGGCAGTCACAAATCCTGCAGTGGTCACAGGTACAAATATTGTTTTTACTTATCATTCACGAGTATTATGTGACCCCGGAGCATGTAGATCTGTTATATAACCTAAAGTACTTATACCTAATAGGAATAAAGTAGAACCTTTGATACAAACTTTGATTGTACCCACACTTTTGGGAGAAACTAAAATATGTGAGATAATATACAGGAATTTCTCAATCATCTTAGATGGAATAGGATTCTTAGCGTACTTGATACCCTTAGAATTCCAAGATTTTGACCTTATTTTGAGTATGGATTGGTTAGCCAATTATCGGGTAGACATGAAATGCCTTAAAAAGAAGGTGCAGTTATGTGCTAAGAATGGAACCATTATTATGTTTAAAAGAAGGGTAATTCCTTCCTGTATGGTCTTAGTTTTCAAAACTAGACTCTTAATACAGAAGTACCCAGCTTATCTAGCTCATGTGAGAGTTCTGACAGTGTTGTCAGAATTGACAGTACAAGATATACTTGTTGTTAGAGACTTTCTTGATATTTTTCAGGAGGATATGACTGGCATGCCACCAGACAGAGAGGTCGAGTTTTGCATCGAGCTATTACCTGGAATTGCTCCCATTTCTATACCACCATATAGAATGGCACCTGGAGAGCTTAAGAAACTAAACACTCAGTAGCAAGAATTGGTCAATAAAGGATTGATCAGATCCAGTGCTACCCCATGGGGAGCACCAGTCCCATTTGTCAAGAAGAAGAATGGTACGTTGCGATTGTGTATCGACTATAGATAATTAAACTGTGTTAAAGTGAAGAATCACTATCCATTTCCTAGAATCAATGATCTTTTTTACCAACTCAGAGGAGCAACGGTGTTTTCTAAAATTAATTTGAGGTCAAACTATTACCAGTTCAAGATTTGAGACTCTGACATATGTACAACAACATTTAAGACCATGTATGGCCATTATGAATTTTTTGTTAGGCATTTTGGATTGACCAATGCACTCGTTTTCTTTATGAACTTGATGAATTGAGTATTTAGAGTTTACTTAGATCAATTTCTGATTGTCTCTATCGATGATATACTAATATATTCTAAAACTCATGAAGAGCATGTTGTGCAATTTGGAAAGGTGTTGCGAAACTAAAGAGCCCATCGCTTGTATGCTAAGTTTAGTAAATGTGAATTTTGGCTTTTTTAGGTTACATTCTAAGGTCAAGTTGTATCCGAGAAAGAAATCTCGGTAGATCTGAATAAAATTGAGGCATTATTGAAGTGGGAAACACCCAAGAGTGTAACTGAAGTTCATAGTTTCTTGGGATTGGTAGGTTATCTGTCACGACCCTGCTCCCGGATCCTCGGCCCAGCAGGCACAAACGTGTATGTGCGCGTGATGGATCACAACTATAACCTTAAGTTGGGCTTCTAACCACGTGCCCCAAAAGATGCATCTTGTTACAAATGATCCTCTCACACAACACATATAAGCCCAAGACCTCCCCCGCTCCTTTTCGATGTGGGATTGGGTAACCTGACCCCCCCTACGAGCTGGGTCTCACAATCTCCCCTCCTTATAGACCTCGTGCCCTCACGAGGGGAGCCAAACATAACTGACTTGGGCCCAAACTCTTGAACTCACAAGCCCAAACGTGAACACACAACATAGTCCAAGCCCACACGGAAGAAGGAGAGAGATCGGCTCCGCTACCATTTGTCACAACCCGGCCCCCTGGCCCAGCGGGCCTGGACGTGTCTGTGCGCGTGATGGATCACAACTGCAACGCTGAATTGGTCTTCTAACCACGTGGCCCAAAAGATGCATCTTGTTATAAATTATCCACTCACACAACACATATAAGCCCAAGACCTCCTCCGCTCCTTTCTGATGTGGGATTGGGTAACCTGACCTCCCCCCCCCCCCCCTCTCGGTACGGGCTGGGTCTCACATTATCACAGACGGTTTTTGGAAAATTTTTCGATACTGGCGAGTCCGATGACAAAACTGACGAGAAAAGGAGTGAAGTTTGTATGGAATGAAGCTTGTGAGTAGAGTTTTCAATGGTTAAAGGAATGTTTGACTTCAGCACCAATTTTGGCTCTACCTATCGATGGAGTGGAGTACATTATATTCAGTGATGCATCAACTTAAGGATTAGGTTGTATCTTGATGCAAGAAGGTCATGTTATAGCTTATGCTTCCCTACAATTGAGGCTAAATGAGATAAATTATCCTACCCATGATTTAGAACTTGGCGTTATTGTGTTTGTCTTAAAGATCTGGCTTCATTATCTGTATTGCTAGACTTGCAGGATATTCACTAATCATAAAAGCCTTAAGTACTTGATGGCACACAAGTAACTTAAGTCAAAGGAGATGGCTTGAACTGATTAAGGATTACGATTTGATTATTGATTATCATCCAAGGAAAGCTAATATTGTAGATGAAGCATTAAAGTAGAAAATTGACAACATCCTTGGCTTATGTTAAAGATGTTTACATTCCTTTATTGGCTGAGATAAGGGCTATAAGACCTAACATAAGTAGTGCTGGTGATGGAGAATTAATAGTGAAGTTCACAATAGAACCGGTATTTGTTGAAGAGATAAGAACTCGACAAGGACTTGATCCGGAGTTACAAAAGGCTAAGGAGGACTTAAAGGAGCAGGAAGAATCTCAATATCGATTGAGAGAGGATGGAATCCTATTATATAGAGATCGGATATTGGTTCCATAGGATGATCAGCTAAGAAGCACTATCATGGCAGATGGTCACGTTTCAGCCTATACTATGCATCTAGAAGGCACAAAGATGTATCGAAACCTTCATGAAGTTTATTGTTGGCCAGGCATAAAAAAAGATATCGCATAGTTTGTTTCTTGATGTATGACATGCCAATTGGTTAGGACAGAAAGACAAAGTCCAGGCAGACTGTTACAATACCTTCCCATACCGAAGTGGAAATGGGAACATGTGATGATAGATATTGTTAGTGGATGACCACGTACCTAGAAAGGATCGGATGCAATATGGGTTATTGTTGATCGGCTGACTAAGAGTGCATACTTTCTAGCTATGAAGGTGAGCGATACTTTGGAATGAATGGCTGAGTTGTATATACGATAAGTGTTTCGACCTATCAATTGTATCTGATAGAGATCCTTGTTTCACTTCCCGATTTTAGGATAAGATACAAGCAACTCTGGTACCTATCTTACTTTTAGTTTGGCATTTCATCCTCAAATAGATGGATAGTTTGAGAGAACTATTCAGGTTTTAGAGGACATGTTACAGGCTTGTGTATTAGAATTCCAAGGAAGTTGGGACCGATACCTGTCGTTGGCAGAATTTGCATTTAACAATAGTTACTAGGCGAGTATGGATAAGGCACCATATGAAGCTCTTTATGGAAAGGCTTATAGGACACCCTTATGCTGGTCGTAAGTGGGGGAAAGAAGCTTAGAAGGAGTCGAGTTACCAGATTTTACCTTGGACAAAGTGAAATTGGTTCAAGAATGATTGAGAGCGGCTCAAGATCATCAAAAAAATTACGCAGATGTACAATGTAGACCATTGGAGTTTGAAGTCAGTGACTTTGTTGCACGCCCCATAATCCACTAATATATAACAACCGCCATATAGCTACTATACAACCTTAGATGGCCATCCTAAGAGTATACAATAACTCTACAAGATGAGAACGAAACCTGTTTAAATATTATTTTTTATATTTTAAATACAGAATGTGCCTCGGAAGCAATCCCAAGACTAAGAAAACATACTGGATCAAACAACATGCAGAAACTTTTGCCGAATTTACATCATGCGAGACACGAATCAAAATCTTGATTTAACTATCAACATAGTATGGGATCCCATTTTACAATACATACACACACAAAATGTCATATGCAACTAGTCCACATATGTAATCTGAATCCTTGATCATACCTCATAATTTGGACTTTTCAGAAAGTTTGCGATCTGAGGCTAAACCAATCCTTTTGCTCTAACTCGGGAAACCTATCTAACACTGGCATGGTAACAAGGTGAGTGGAAATTTTCCTTGACAATTTTTTTTTAAATTAAACAAGATTATGCATTCTTTTAATCAAAAGATTTAACAAGCACAACTAAAATCATGGCCAAGGATCATTCATATCGAATCAAGACAATGCATTGATGACAAAGCAAGACAAAATGAGGCCGCAAGATATCATAGCACACATCGTATAACTCCATCATATGGGTCACACTCAAGCAATGTCATCAACAATATAGAAATGTCAGCACATACCATACATATCTCAATTAAACAGAGATCTTATAAATCTCGACATACATTCAATAGCCATTCTTATAAATGGCTAAAATGGCCAACCTTTATCACTCTCTCTATACCTAGGTTATCATCACACACAGTAATTTAAGAACACGTACTAATAAAGCAACACACAGTAATTTGAAGTAACACCTAGTAATCTGATATGCTAGGGTGATCAATCCCAGGATAAGTTTATAAACTATAATCCTCAAAGGTTATAATGGCATCAGTTGACTAAATCCAAAACCGTTATTCCTTTCATTCCACTAGGGTTAGTATCACCTTGATTTTACCATTCTTGCATCCTTCATATAGTTAGGGTTAATATATCTTTCACTAAGCAATCCTCATTCTTTGCTTCTCATTATCATAAAATTCTGTTTAAATATCATTAAATCATTACTTACTTCATTCGTATATTATTAATTGCCTTATGTTCTTATAATTTTCTCAATTTTCGTTTGCACTTCTCCCTCATTGATTTCTCAATTAATCATTATTAGTTCTTTGGTAAGTTGTTAATAAGAATTCCTTGACTTTCCAAAATTGGGTCGACCCTCTAGTCATTTCTTTCTCTTATCATTTTGGATTTTTTTTCCGTATATGGTAATGCTATAATCCCAACACAATCAGTATCCTTTCATATGACCAGTCAGCCATATGTGATATTGTTAGATTATTTCCTTGAAATCAGTAAATTTAGGGTTCCTTATCAGTTGGAATTTAATTCCTTAATATTCTTGATTCATTCTTCTTCACTTATTATCTCAGTTTTTCAAGTGTTGTGCTTTCCAACACGAGGATCGATATCCTTCTCGTATTACCTTGAAGCCATACGAGGTATTCTTGAGTTATTCTTACAATTCCTACTAGACAACGTAATACTATCATTCCCCACTTCATGGATATCTCAAGCATTGTCACAACACTCAATTATGGCTCAAGAATAACTATAGAAGCACGTTTCAATTCAATTAAATGCATGTAATCAAGACTTGTCATGATTTAAGAAATTTCCCATTGAACATGTGTTTATTCATGCAAGCAATTCATGGATATCACACATCCCATAGAATCAGTCCAGATTCATTAAAATGATAGGAATAAATTTAAAGTCGTCTACTCACTGTTTTGTCATTCTGATTTTCTTTCTCGATCCGATCTGGATTCTTCATACTTAATATCATCATATAAATCTTAATAATCTCAAAATATGCACTTCTATGCCCTCAAACCTTACCTAAGAAGTCAAAGATCGCCCTCGGATTCAATTTGGATGATTTTAGTATTTTTCCTTAATTACCAAAAATTTCTACTAATATTTTTACCCATCAAAAATCATCAAAACTCATCAAAACTCATCAAAATATAAAACTTTATATCATCAGATTCCTCATAATTTTCTCTATTTTCTAGAAATTTTCCATATTTTTCTCAATTTATTTATAATTTTCTCAATTTTTATTCATTTTCTACCATTTTTTAAATTTCTTGTCAAAGTCAATGGGGCACATGTCACTTCGTGACACAGCCATGTTGTTACCAGATTTGGCCCGGTCTTAACCCAGTATCAGACTGAAACCATCCTTACCAAACCAACAAACATGACGTGTCATACATCCCGTTCATCCTTCCAACAACATGTCACACGAAACGGACTGCGAGTCGTCCACAGTCATCTTTTTCCCCTTGCCTGAACCTGCAAATCGAAATCTAGGGTTTTCTTCAAAACCCACCTTCACCAATTAATGATTTCTAGTCTTTAAAAACTACATCCACATATAGATCTACTCACCCCGATCTTATTTATACCAAACTCAAACTATCACATCCACTAAAACCTCACGAATCTAGGAAAAAGAATCTCACCTTTTTGGATGAGAGAGAGGCCGAAATACTCACTTATGTCAGTTTGAAAAGACGAAAGGAACACACCCACAAACTCGCAGAAGAAAGACACACATATTGAGGGGAGAGGTTCGATTTTTCGAGGCTAGATGTTCGAATGCCCAAATTCCTGAGTGAAATCAGAATATACTCCATTCCAGTTAGTGGGTTGCAGGACAAGAAAAGCTAGAGACCCTCCCAAGGCCAAACGGTGTTATTTAACCGAAAGGTGAAATAGACGTCGTCCTGATAAAGACGACACAGGCTCGGCTTCAGGCCTAGCCTGTCAAAATAGCAGGTTCACTACCATTTTAACCAACTGGTCAAAATGGCAAGACTTTCAGCTGTTTGACTCTTTGTATTTTTTTTTTCTACTTGTGAAAAGATAAAATTATCCTCGGAAACCGAGTTCCAAGAAATACACCATCTAAGACTCTTTTGGAGGTGTCAAAAGCCAAGAAATACACCCGCAAGTCCAAAATGACTTGACAAATTGGAGTATGGACATGATACTTAAGTCGGCTTCTATTGAGTCATACACTTATATTAATACCCAACAACTATCAGTTTCAGTAGCTACCGATCTATGATTCATCTTTATTCATTTCAAAAGCATCTATACCTTCTCATACCCCTAGCCCATGTGTTCTGAGCTCATAAATTTACCATTTATCGGGTTATTGAGCTTAAGGCCCAACCCGTTAAAATACAAAACCTCACACTTTTTGTTTCTAAAAGTAGCACTATGGAGAGGGTTTATTCGATTTCAAAGGATAGGTAAACTTGAACCTCGATATACTGGTCCTTTTGAAATTGTCAAAAAAGTGGGACAAGTGGCTTATCGACTAAGGTTACTTGATGAATTACAGAGGATACATAATATTTTCTACGTGTCTATGCTTCAGAAGTACATAGCATATATGAACCATGTATAGACATAACATCAATGGACGTAGCAAAGGATATGACATTCCCCATATAGCTTGTTTGTATTTTAGATCAGATATAAAAAAATTTTATCAACAAGACGGTACCAATGGTTACAATTCTATGGAGGAATAGTCAGTATGAGGAGCAAACGTGGGAACCCAAGGCTTAGATGAGGACCCAATACCCATATTTATTTGAAAATTGAGGTATGCACTATTATCCTACCTTAGTACTTTCTTATCTTAGTCCTAGCAATTTTCGGGGACGAAACCTTTTACAAGGAGGGTAGGATGTAAGGATTTGGAATTTTAAGGATGGTAATTTAAGAAAATGACGTTTGCGGTTGATGATTAGATGAATTTAATATCCTCCGACCTAGTGTCAAGTCGACTAATACGTGTTGTATAGTTTTGAGGGTATCGATAATACCGTACAAAATTTTATCAATATTTCTTTTAACATACTATGCACATATAAAAGTGTAAATGATCTTAAATTAGAATATAGGAGTCCTAGATGATGAAGGATGATTTAAAGACCTTAGGTACGGTTGAAATTGGGTAAATTTAAGGTAGGAATTATTTTGAAATTTTTGCGGATTAAGTACTATATTTTATTATTTTCTTAAAGCTTATAAAAATTATTTTAAATTATGTATTTATCAAAATTTAGAAATTCAAGTCAAGATGGGTTCTACTATTCATAAGAAGCATGTAGAACTTTTTTTTATAATTTTTCTGCTATTTTTAATATTTTTACAAATTTATTTTATTTTTTATTAAATATTATTATCATTATATTATTATATTATTATATTATTATTATTGTATTAGTATTTTATTATTATTTTATTATTTTAGTTTAGATTTATTTAAATCGGATCATTAGCCCGATATGACCTGTTTTGGGATACCCAAAACAATATCGTTTTGAGCTTTAGAGGGGATAGTCGTTTAGTAAAAATGAAGTCGTTTCACAAGGCGTGAAATGATGTCGTTTAGCGTCGAGATGGGGGCTCTGTTGTTCCCATCCACCGTTTGCCTGAAGAGGGAGGAAAGAAATCATGATATATCCCGATTTTGGGCATTTTGGCCTAAGGAGACGAAAACACGATTAGAGGGGCGATAGTGATGAGCGATTGGGACTAACAAATCAATTCGTGAGCATCAACTATGTAGATCCGGCTATTTTCGTGTGATTTCCATCGAATTTCCAGTTAGTAAACTGAAACCTTTTCTACTTTGATCTCATGAATCTGTGAGTATTTCATTTAGATCTTCATTGGGTTTTGTTGTGGATGGTCGAGCAAGTGTTTTTAAGTTGTTCCGGGGGTGGTTCACCAACCAGAATGGTGAATCATCGTTCAAGATTTTCGACCTTAGGTCAGTCCAGAGGTTGAAGACGAACCTGTAGACTATCTTCAATTGACATGTCGTTGCTTTAAAAGCAGTCAAACCGGGTTTACGTCAAACCAAACAGAATCGGACTGGGTTCAATCAAACTGAGTCGAGTCACACCGGATTGAATCGAATTGAGTTAGGATGAGTTGAAATTGTAGGAAGAATGATGTCATAACATGTGGTAGTGTCTGGTGATGACATATGTCCACTAACTTTTCTAATTTTTACAAATTTTCTATAAACTCTGAAAATAAAGAAAAATTCAGTAAATATAGAAACAAAATTACAAAAATTGCAAAGAAAATCTGAAAAATAGAAGAAAAATATGAGAAATCCAATGGTATATAGTTTGCATGATTTTGATTTGATTTGAGGGGTAAAAAAAGTAGGAGAAATTGATAGAAATTTAAAAAATATCGGGAAAAATCCAAGAAAAGTTAGTATAGGCTAATCGCGCCCCTTACGACTAAGTAAGGGATCGTGTGAATTCAGTTTTTAGTTTATTGCCTAATGGATTATGAAAATTATGTGAGTTCATCGATCATGACTCGTATAGGTGTTGAAACGCATGCACTGGACCCTGGAGCAGGATCTAGTCGAGTGTCGCTTGAATAAGGTGAGTGGACTAATCTTAACATTTCCGTCAATAATTTATGTTTTGTATTGCATTTTTCATGTTAAACGTGTGATATATGCCATAAACATGTTTTTTATTGATGGGAACTTTCTTTCATCATAACATTTCTTTGAAACCAATGTCTTCTTTTCTTTGATTCGTTTGAGTGAGGAAAGTTAGTGAGTACTGAGTCAGAGACGACTTGGGAGAACGAGCAGTCAGTGAGAGATCACTACCCGTAGTTGTTTGAAGCACAAAGACAAGTGAATTTCAAGGATGAAATTCTTGTTAGGAGGGGAGGATGTGAGACCTCGTCTCTCCAGGTGCCTAGTAGCATGACCGTACAATGAGAGTGTCCAATTTTGGTCCGTCGTGAGCAGTTGACCAATTTGACCCGAGAGAGGACCACTTGATCAATTTTGACTAGTTTGACCCGAGAGTGGAACAGTTGACCGAGATTGAACAGTTTGAGCCGAGAGTGGACTAGTTGATCGATTTTGTTCAATTTGACCCAAGAGTGGACTAGTTGACCGAGATTGACCAATTTGAGCCAAGAGTGGACCAGTTGACTGATTTTCAGTAGTTTGACAGAGGTTGACCATTTTGACTGAGAGTTAACCTTTGACCCGAAAGAGTTAATCGTTGACCCGAGAGCGACTCTTAAGGTGGACACAGTCATAGAGAGCCTACGTGTGCGTTTAGCTATCTTAGCGAGTGTAAGGTCAAGTGTCGAGATTTGAGTTAGTAGAAATTGTGTTTGGCTGAGTTCGAGTCCGTTTTGATTGACCAGGGCCTTTGGGCAAAAAAAAAAAAAAATTTTGGCCCGTTGGTTATTTTTCAGGCCCAATTACCCATTTTCAAGCTCAATTTATTATTTTAGCCTATTTATGGTGATTATTGGTTTTAAAATCTATTTTGGCCCATTCGAGCCATTTCGAGCTTTTAAAACTTTTTTATCGTGTTCTTTCTGAGATTTTGGGCCTGGGGTATAAATGCCTAGCCTAACCTGACACTTAGAGTTTCTCAGTCTCATAATCAAACCCAACCTCCCCTTTCCCTCTCTTCTCTCCTCATTTTTCTCTCTCATATTTCCCTCTCAATAACACCGTTTAAAATCCGTCAATTTTCTTCCGATGAAAACTACCGAGCATTGACCCTAACCCTTTTTCCTAACATTTCCCAGCCAATTTCCATTGCTATTTGTCACTGGAAGAGCTATGATCGATCAGTTTTCTATTTCAGGGTATTTTTGGGATTTCATGGTTAGTGCCCTAGATTCTCGTTCTTTCGTCAATTGTTAGTTTTGAAAGTTTTCTATAGTCTTTCCTAAGTCTGTTTGCTGGCTTTGGTTGGTAAAAAATGTCCCCTGATCAGTGGGTGTGCGTTTTTGTGTTCAATGGCATTTTCGGTAATTTTGGGTGCTTTGTGTTTTTTGTTGGAATTGTTGATTTTGAGTGATTCTGATGCTTAGATTAGTTGATTTTTGTGTTGTGGACCATATTTGTGGTTTCAGGAACCCAATTATACGATCAGGTGAGCTTGTGTGACTATTTGGAGTCGAGTGAGGCTTGTGTGAGGTTTGGGCATTTTTCCTGTTGGATGGATTCCAGAAATCCTGAGTTGTGAGTGCATTGTTAAGGTTTCGTTAGTGTGAGGTGTGAGCTAGTGAGTGTGCAGTTGGGGTCTCTAGGGTTTTGATTTCGATTTCGAGTCCTTTGGTCATTTTTGGTCGATTTTGATGCTTATGTACGTTTGTTCAGTTTGTGTGTTTAGACGGTGCTCGTGTGGTCAATAAGGGAAAAGGTTTTAGCGGTGAGTTTGCCACGCTTCAAGAGGTGGGAGCTTATGTTTCATTTGCGTATGCGTAATCGTTGTCAGCAATTGTATGGTTTTGAATTAAGGTTGTACGTATAATGTGATTGACGAGCATGTTAGCTACATGAACTTGCTTGCCATGTTTTGAATGCATGATATACGTGATTGAACTCCTAAGCATGTCGTTTGTGTGTGTGTGCATGATAAATGGGCATGTAACCCATTGTTGATACCTGTTCGTTGTAACTCGTGTGTATCCCCATGTGTTGTTCATATTGAGCCCTTTCGATTGAGTGTTTGGAGTGTTGTGTGTTGTTTTTCATTGCCAAGAAACCATGGTAAGGTTTGCCAAGGATTCTAGAGAGTTTCGAGAGCATTCCGACTCCATTCCGGGGGGCGTACCCCTTCGGGAAGGGGTACAAGCCTATGTACACCTGCATTAAGCCCTTGTACTGTTCTGGCTGGGGAGTACATGGTCGTGTGTCAGTACACAGTCTCCCCAGCCAGTTACACAGTCGCGTGCCAGGTCGTGTATCTTCATACGACCTCCCTCAGTGAAGTACACCACCGGGTACTTTTGAACACAGGCCATGTACTACTCTGCCACCTTATCCTGTTTCGATTTCGATGCCCTGTACCTTTCCTACAACCCGTGTACACTAGTTTGAGACATCCAAACATACCATAAACCTATTGCACACAAACAAACATCAAATTATACTCCAAATCAAGCATTTATTCCTTCATTCCTCAGTATTCATGGTTCTGTTGACCCAAGAATTCGTTGGGTCAGGCAACTTCAGCCTATCAAAACTGATAAATCCATCTCCATTCTGGCAGTCTAATGGTTTATTTCGCACACAACCTTGAGACCAATCCAATGCACTCCATCTCTCCGGTACTCGAGGCTTGAATTTATTTAAGCACTGACACAACGGTATATTATTGATGATACAATTCCCATAGGCACCACAGAAGCCATAGTTGTCGCAGTAATCTACTGGGAAAGAAGCATCAAACACCCAACTTTTAGTGTATTCACTCCATGTGCAGCGCTGAAGATTGTTGGTTGTTTGGTTCATTACCATCCTCAACGTTGCAGAATTATTCTTGTTGCTATAACTGTAATATACCTCGTCCTTATTCAAGACAAAAGTGTAATCAAAAGCTGGATTAGGCCTTATGTCCGGGGCACCACTGAAGCCTATGCCATTCCACGGTCCACTCCTGTAGAACTTGGCTGTGCCCTTCCGCATCACCAATTCAGGATTTCGCTCCAATTCTGTCCCCAAAGTAAAGGCTCCAGGAGAAGGGTCATCCGCACTTTTCCACGATGACAGATGGCGGTTAATCCCCATCTTTAAGTCCCATCCAAGCTTCATCCCTGGTAGAAATGTATCCGAGGGATGATCGAAACTTTGCCACAAGTAGTCTTCTGAATGTGCATCATTTTGGTCTCTCAAAACAAGGTTACCGGAATCCAGGAGTTGTACAACGGATCTCTGGGCTCCTCTGGTCGCGTTTGCTGACCAAAGAACTGTGTTGTTGGCTTCAACTAGAACAAGATTGCCTCTGCTGTCTATCATCAACACACCCGAGGAATCATTTATAGGATTACTCCTGTTTGCAACCCAGACAACTGTTATAGCAGAGATGTTCTTGTACCCAATCCCCAAGTATCGGTTCTTGGACAGACCGGGACTGAAGAAACTAAGTTCAAACCTTCCATTCCTGCACACCAGAGTCTCTCCGCCGTCATCCTTTATAGATTGCGCTGAGCCAATAGAGTCAATGGCAGCTGAGAATTTTAACAGGAAACCAACAAACACGAGTACATGGATGTTCATTTAGATGTCTGTTTCAAAGTGTTTGCTTACAAGGTTTAGAAACCTGGATGATTAACTCCACCCCTGTATGCAAGGATACTGCGGATGTAAAGCCTGTTTATACTGGACCCTGTATGTCATTTCTTTGTAAAATTTACTCCTTTCAGAAAAACACTCCAGATGTTCATTCTAAGTTGGGCCATCGCACGGTTAATGATCACCATCCCACAATTGCTATAAAAATCAAAATGTCAACTCTATATCTCAATCATTAAATTCGTTTTATTTATTTAATCTAAAGAAAACAAGCATAAGAGTAATAGCACAAGTGAAAATGCAATAAGCTTCAACGAGAGAGTCAATGATTCATGTGATCGTCGAAAAGGATGCCGTTGAGAAGGGCGATGAAGGCTCTCAAGCGACATTTTTGACCTTTATGACATTGACAAATCAATTATGATACTTAATCATGCTTTTATTTTTTTTAGTGTTACTCTCCCTTGTTCGTCTTTAACAATTGACTAATTTTGTTTTTATTTTTTAATAAGCATGTCACCGTTTTCTGGCTATACATCAGCCAGAAATACTACACAGAAATGGAAAAGAAACACGGGAACAATCGAGGTTCATGTTCATGATATCAAGATCTAACTAGGTCCTGGCTCAAGAAATACGAAGACAAATTTAAAGAAAGAAATATTTGAAACATAAATGAGGAGAGATGAAAAATCAAAAAGTATTTATCAACACTAGACAATAGTTTATCGAGCCTCCAGTATTGAGGTACTGAGATCATAGGTCGAAAATGTTCCATTCTCGCTTGACATAAATATTTCATACAACGGGTCTCCTTCATTTAGGAATGCCACAAATCTTCTCTTTTGATCTTGGATCCATCTTGTTATGTTTCCATTTACAGACAGCTCCCCAGTCTTCCATGCAGTCGTCTGCTTCAATGACCATGGAAGCGGTAGGCAGAGGTAATTCCATATCGGGTAGGTTTTGTATGTGCTGTTTGATTTGTCGGACGAGTTCCCAGTCGGAATTCTTTATTCGTTTGTCGCCATGTGGGCTGGTCTTTTCATAGAGGGGGCCTAAGAATGTTCCCAGGTTGGGAATGTAGGAGCGGACATAATTAAGTATACCAAGCCAAGATCGGAGGCCCTTCTTTTCCTTTAACTGCTCATCTTTGATGTCCACGATTTTTTTTATGATGTGAGGTTGTAAACGATGGCGCCCAAGAATTCAATTTCTTCTACTGCCACTTTCATTTTTGTCGGAGACAAGATGAGTCTTTTTTTTTCACAGATTTGTAGCATACGTATGAGGTGCTCAGCATGTTCCCTTTTGTTGCGGGAGAAGACTAGGATATCGTCAATGTACACAGCGATGAAATCCTGACAATCCCTAAAGCAGTTATCCATTTTGCGCTGAAAGATTGCAGGGGCATTTTTCATGTTGAGGCTTACCTCCACATTACAACTTTGGCATCTTTGGAGTGTGGTGAGCCCGCTGAATTGTTTTGTGGGATGCTTGCAGTTCCATTGTTCTTCCTTGAGTTTGATTTCTGGTAGCCAGCGGAGGTCATGGTCTTGTACCATAAAGATAAAGTCTTCCGTACCCAGGTGGCCTGTGATGTCTCCTGTCTCCCCATCTAGGTAGCTGTAGATAT
Source organism: Passiflora organensis (assembly GCA_019739055.1). Lineage (NCBI taxonomy): Eukaryota > Viridiplantae > Streptophyta > Magnoliopsida > Malpighiales > Passifloraceae > Passiflora > Passiflora organensis. The sequence continues at coordinate 6,225,141 of JAEPBF010000136.1, forward strand.
CACTAAGGTCATCTTCATTGAGGTCAACCGAAACCACATCTAGTTCTTCGGCAAGGGCTAACTCTGTCACGACTGCTTTTCTGGCCATATTCCTATTTCGCTTTTGCATTCTCTGGCAAAATGTCCCTCCTTTCCACAAATGTAGCATTTGCATTTGCGGACTCTGCCTTTAGCCCCATCTTTGCGTTTGAATACACGTACATGTGTTTCATGTGGCTTGCCTTTATAGGTTTGTGATTTACGGAGGGTATACTTCTTCTTTTCTCCATAATAACCAGGGAGTGGAATTTTCTCACAAAAAGAAAGTTCCTTCAGCCCTCTTTGAATAGCTGCCTTCTTGTAAATTTCTGCGAGGTAATTATAAGCAAAAGTAATTCGGGGGATGATACCTGTGACTGGTACTCGATGTTTTTGTAGCCAGGCATCTTCCAGTTCCTTTCCAATCAATGGTGGTAATTTTCGGAATAATTTCTCTGATAATTCCATCCCCAAGTACATACGCCCTGATTTTGCTGCTAGGGTCTTGCAGTCTCTGAAATAATCCCAGATGTCTCTGAGATTGTTGCAGGATAGTCGCTCCAAATCTTTATATGCTCTATCCTGTTCATCAGTCATGCCTTGGTATGGATCTTCCAAGAAGAAGATTCTTCTGACTTGAGAGATTATGTTTTGTGTTTCTCCTGCCTGGTGTAAGACTTTGGCATAGGCCTCAGGAAAGGCCATCCTCCATTGTATCCAAACGAGCTTTTCGTCTTCACCCAGTAGATTTTCCATATAATCTACTTTTGCTTTGTCATCATTTCATACCTTGCCAGGATCATCCATGTGATTGAGGGTTATCTTTTCCCAGCGGTCAAAGACTTCACGATATAACCCAATGTCATCTGGGAGGACCAGAATGGCTCCCTGGTTTTGTTGTGCCGATGGTAGAGTCCACATGTTGGATGTGTATCCTCGGCCTCTCGTCTTGAGTTTGCTTGTATCATATCCGACCAAAGGATCTTTTTGGTCGTAAGATGTAGAGGCTCCCCTTGCTGGTGGGTATTGTACGCCTTGCCTCATGTTTTCATCTTGCGGAGGTTTGTAAGGAGATGATAGTACTTCTGAGCTACTCATCTTGACTGCTTCGTTTTGAAATTCTCGAAAGAGAGGATAATCAAGTTCGATTAGGTCCTCTGTGAGGGCGAAACTATGGTCAGGATATTGATACCAGCTGGAGTGTTCTGCGTCTACTTCATCGGAGGTATCTGTTGGTGTTGTGTCCCATACTGGCTCACTCTGTTCCCCGATCATGAACGCGTAGTGTTGTGGGTCTTCATCCTCGTCATTTTGCGGGTCCTTCTCATCCCATCCGGTGGCTTGTGTTGGCCAGGGGGTTTGTTTGGCCATAGTATATTTGACCATAACATCATATTTTCCATTCGTGCAGTGCATATCCCATCCTGGTTGAGTGAGCCATGGTCGTTTTTCTCTTTCTTGTCTTGTAATTGCTTCTGGGTTTCGTTCCTGTTCTTCGAGGATTTCTGGGAATAAGCAGACAAGTGTTGTGTCCTCTCTGATCGCCTCATGTTCTTGTTCCTCCTCCTGTTCCATGGTGTTTTGATAATGGTTAAATTTTAGGCTGACAGAACCATCTGACCTTGTTCGTGTTTGGACAGATGAGGGTCGTCCTGCTGTGAGGAGTGATGGTGGTTGTAGGAGCCACCTTTGTCCTCGGAGTCCTTCAGTTGTGTGGCGTTCAGCTGCTACCGCCTGGATGCCATTGGTGGCTAGGTAATCCGTGACATTCTGAACATTGTAACGGAATCCTGCATAGCTGGTGTTGGTCAGCCTTCCAACTAGCGATCGTGTGATTAGGAGGTTCGACTCTCCTCCTATCCATTCTTCATAGCCACGTGTCTGTATGGATAACTGAATGTGGCGGAAGAAGTCGTGGATGCTTAGCATCATATTTGGCGCGATATAGATTAATTGCGTTCCCCGTGTCATATCTACTTCCATTGTGCCAATGATAGAGCGATCATCTCCTCCCCATTGTATGTCCCGTAGGACAATGAGAACGTTGGTTCCTGCTTCTCTTCGATGTAACGCATGGATACGAATCATTAGTAAGTCGAGGTGTATATGTTCCATACCTTCTTGTAGCAAACGATCATAGGCTTGTCGATTGATGAAGCCCAGATCTCTTTGTTCTCCTTCACCAGTGACGAGAATTCGTTCTTCTGAATAGTGCTGATATACCCTGTAAACTGGTTCTGACCAGGCAGTTGTGTATAATCTTTCTGCGGGTACCAGGTTGGCACGTCTTTGTTGAGACATCCTTAATTCTTCCTCGGGGTTAAGGTATGTTTCCAGGCTGTGCTGGTACCTTTGTCGTTGTAAGGCCCTTGGCATTCTTCTTGCTGCTTCATAGCGCAGACGACTTGTGCGTCTGTAATCTCGAATTTGGTCTTCCTGTGTAGCCATTCGTGAAGACTCACCTTGGTGATTGACGACTGGTGGTAAGTCCTGAGTTTGCGTTCTTGTTCTGCTCATTTCTTCTCCAGGCGTTTCTTTTCTTCTTCAAAAATGAGATAGGGGTCTTTATAGACGTAGAATGGTGGTTTCTTCTTTTTTGGTGGTTGTGAGCTTTCCCCAAGTGGGAGTTTCTCAAGTCTTTTGGTTAGGGACTCAATAGCCCCTTCCAACTCTTCTTTGGGAGTGTCTTCTCGTTTGCGAACGAGGGTTTTTAAGTGTACTAGTTGTTCGTTGAGCTCTTGAATCCCTTCCACTGTTTTGACCAGTAATTGGATAAGCAGGTTATTATGCTTAATGATATTGGAAAATTTTCTTGTGTGGTTTGGGTAGGTTTCACAAAGCCAACTGCGGGTATTTGAATGGAGTCTACGGAGTTCAAAGCCTCGGTATAGACAGTGCTTAAAGTTGTAGTTTTTCAATTCATGTGATTTCTTCCTAGTTTTGTTTTGTGTAGAAATACTCATGCATAGAAAATCAGTACAACATTTTGGAATATCTGTTTTCCTATTGTTTTGACTAAGCCATGCCCTTTTGTATATCACATGAAACAAAATAGAGAAGAAGAGAGTATGTGTGTACCTGTGATGAACTTAGCTCCGCTACCATGCAAAGTTTCCCAGATTTGGATCTTTGTTTTAGAACTTCTTCGAGTATAAAAACACTTATACAAACAGGTACTATTGCATAAAAAGAAAATAGTAGTACAATGTCTAGAGAGAGAGTAGTAGACTTAGAGAGTGGTGTTCTTGCTCTTAGTACACAAGGGTTTATATAGGCAGGAGGATAGCTCGGGTGCTGCATGTGGGCCCGATCGACAGCTATCCTCTTTGTACCTATTACCAGGTGTTGATTACATATTCGATGATAAGATTTCTCCTCTATAGGCTGAGGCAATGAACTGTCACTTCCCAACATCAGAACCACGGATGCCATGCTCGGTCTATCCTCTGGATGTTGTTGGGTGCACAAGAGACTTATATTAATGCATCTGACCACTTCTGTTTGGTCGCAAGATTCTATTGTTGATGGATCGATTATCTCTAATGGTTTGTCTTCTTTCCACACTTTCCAGCCCTGGAGACATTAGAAGTCTTTTTCAAAATTTATTCATTTCCTACTTCAATATAATGCCAACTGAAATCATGATTTAAGGAGAGGTACTTACATATCCAATGAGACTTTGATTATGATTTGGACGGGAAAGCCCTTTGCTCTTCTTTCCACTAATTATTTCAAGCACAAGGATGCCAAAGCTAAAAACGTCAGATTTAGCTGAAAAAAGCCCATCGGTTGCATATTCTGGAGCCATATAACCACTGCAGGATGCATTCAAATGGAGAAAATATATATCAGTTTATATATACGGTTATTGTACTTCAAAAATAATCCTCAGTTGTGATATAGAAACTCTCAAAGGGAGAAAACAAAGCAGTTGCAAACTTACTATGTTCCCACTACTCTGTTTGTGTTTCCTTCAGTCTGATCTCCTTTAAATGTTTTTGCCAAACCAAAATCAGAAATTTTTGGGTTCATATCCTTATCAAGTAAGACATTGCTTGCTTTGAGATCTCTATGTATAATCCTCAATCTGGAATCTTGATGAAGATATAGGAGCCCTCTAGCAATACCACATATGATGTTGTAACGCTTGGACCAATCTAATAACCTACTTCTAGTTTGACCTGCTAAGTTTTATGTCTTTATGTTAGACTGGAAACCATGATGCATTGTAAAATTATGTTAAATAACAAAAAGAACTCAACCAAGCAACATTGATACAGTACTTGTCATTGATGAGTAAGTTTTTGTTAGGATATGATCGAGAGACACTCACCAAAAAGAAAGATGTCCAAGCTTTTGTTGGGCATGTACTGATAAACCAGCATTTTTTCGTCTCCCTGAATGCAACACCCAAGTAGTTTTACAAGGTTTCGATGTTGAAGTTTCGTAATCAGCAAAACTTCGGTTCTGAACCCATTCGACCCGTGCCCTGAGCTTCTTGACAGCCTCTTCACTGCTATTTCTAGTCCATCGACCAGCATACCCTACAAAAGCAATGTTGAGAAATTATTTAGTGATTTGGCATAAAAGGGAAGCATATTTGGCCTTCACTTTGCTTGGTCTCAATATTGCTGATTCTGTGTGTTTTTTACAAGAAAAGAAAACAAATACCCTGTAGACAGCTCCGAAACCACCCTCTCCTAATTTATTCTCGTTTGAAAACTTATTAGTGGCAATGACTAGTGTATCTAACTCAAAGAGTGGGAGCTCCAAATCGTCCTTCTGTCCCTCATTGTTCAGGGTTTTTTGCCAGGTCCCTTCGGTTCCAACTGAAAGGTAAGAGATTGGGGATGTGTTAGTTGCATATATAGATATCCAATTATATAGCTTTAATATCATTTTTGACTGAGTAATCAGCAGTTGGAATTTAGAGAAGGTTACTCTTTCCGCAGCATCAACTTTAATTACAAGAAACATAGATAAGGGATCAGACTGACATTACCTACATGCTTCTGCTAGAGAAAAGTAAGATGAGAGAGAAAAGCGACGGATCCTCTGTACGCACTCCTCCAGACCGTACCTTAAACATACCCACCACACTCACGCGTAACCTTCGCTCAAATCATCATACAACATCGCCAATCTACCAACAAACAACTGGAAATCAAGGAGTTCGCATGCAGGATCATTTTGTGAGTACTAAGCGTAATGCTAGTCTAGTTCAGCAGACGAGTTGGAATCCAAAAGCTATCTTCAACGATAAAAAATACATCTCCTACTTCGTCGACCATATTCCTGAAGGGTGGAGTTCAAGTGACCTGTTTCGAGTGCTTCGCAAATGGGAACAGGTTGTGGATGCGTTCATTCCGAGGAAGAGGAGCGTGCGGAACACAAGATTCGGGTTTGTCCGTTTTCTACACCAAGGAGTTAACGAAGGCGAGAGATTGGAAAAATTAAACGGGTTGATACTGGAGGTTACTCTCTGAGTTTCAGAGCGGCCCGGTACGTTGATAGGGATAGGTATCCTGCCCAACAGCTGAGAAATGACAACGGAGGAGAGGAAGTTAGGGTGGGAAACATGCATCATAGGAGGAGGATCAGTTTGGAAGGAATCTCAGAACGGGGTAAGCGAACTTTCTCTGAGGTGGTGAGGGGAAAAAGTGCTGGAACTATGGATGGGGGGGGCTGAAGTAGCCGTGCGGGTCGGTGAGGATGCAGCTAATAGGGAGTGGTTGAACAGGAGTATAGTGGGTATTGCTAGAGATGGTGTGTTAGACCATACTCGTATTCCACAGGAGGTGAGCGTGTGAAGTCTGGGCAACTGGGCCTTTCTGGTAACGTTCCCTTCTTTTGAAGAAATGTACCACGCAACAACTGTCAATCAGGAAATTTGGGCTGAGATGTTCATTGAGTTTCATCCCTGGAGACCGGAGGACACTCGGAGAGGAAGGGTATGCTGGCTGAGTTTGATTGGTATACCGTTGCACGTATGGTCGGAAGAAGGAATTCGTCGAATTGCGGAGGTGTACGGACAGGTGGTGCAGTTACACTCGGATACAGTAAATCGTTTAAACTTGGAAGCTGCGTTGGTGTGTGTGCGGTTGACAAATCTGACAAGGTCGGCGGGAAGGTGCAACTTTTGGTGGAAGATAGCAGTTTATTGATCACAGTGTCTGAGGAGGTACTGATGGAACATAGCCCTACAAAGAGGGATGAAGGAGGAAACGGTAGAGACAGATACTGCGTGTCTGGGATTTCACCAAGTAGGCAGGGGCAGTACCCAAGAAGGAAAGACAATCGTGATATGCAGAAAGGGACTTACAAGAATGTAGGTGGCGGTCAATGTCATTCGGGTGACAGAGATTTGGGGTACAAGGAGAGGGAGATAGGGTCGGTTGGGCTGGGCTTGGAGAAAACCTGCGGGTTGAGTGATGTAGGGCCAGGGGGACTGGACAATTTTAGGAGTGGGCTTCAAGAAATAGAGCAATCATAAGGTAGTTCTGGGGAAGGAGGGGCCCAGGATGGGGTTATGAGTGGGCTGGTATCAGGTGGTAGTCGGGCCCAGGCAAGACCAAATCAGGAGGTTGTGAGGGTCACTAGGAAGCCTAAAGCCCGTAAGCTTGTGTACATTAACAGATTAGAGCAGCAGACTACGCAAAGTTTAGAACCAGAGTTATCGGAAGGACAAGATTCTCGGTTGAATTGTGAAATGGAGAAAGGGACCAGTCCCAACAGAAGTAGTTTCCGATCTGATGAAGTTCTTGTAAGAGTATATGAGAGGATCATGGCAGGATGAAATAGTAAGAGAGACACAGGCTACGCTTGAGGTTATGGAGAAACTGGAATTGAGACCTCTCAAGACAAGGGAGGAAATGAAGGCGAGGATTGCGGAAATAGTGGAAGAGGAACACGAACAATGGGACATGGTCGCGGGAGGTAAGTATGGGAACCTATCCAATGTTTCGGTTGGGGTGTGTTGAGCTAGTATGTTTAACATTGGATTTTGGAACGTGAGAGGAATTAGGAGTAATATGAAGTGTAGAGACGTGCGGAATTTAGTGCGTACGAATAGCCTTGCAGTATGTTTTTTGGCGGAGACAAAAATAGAGAATATGGATGAGCGTTGGGTGAGGTGGCTCTGGCCGGGAGGTGTAGTGGGATGGTATGCGTGTGGTGCGCAAGGCAGATCAGGGGGGTTGCTGGCGTTGTGGGATCAATCAGAAGTGGAGGTCCTAAACCAGCATCGCTATGATAGCTGGATAGCGCTGGAGTGCAAAGATAAGGTTACGGGGTACAAGTTGTGGTGTGTGGGACTACACGCACCCAATGCAGCATCTGGGAGAGAAGCCTTATGGAAGGATATCCTGGAGTTTAAAACTGCTAGAGCACAGCCATGGGTCTTAATTGGGGATTTTAACGAAGTAATGTCTCCGAGGGAGAGGACAGGGCGCAGCTTTGATAGAAAAGGGACTGAAAATCTGAGACGGATGGTGGATGACGAGGGGTTGGTAGATCTCCCACTGAATGGTAGCCGATTCACTTAGTTTTCGTCCAGATATGCATCATGGATAGACATGGCTATCGTGAGTGCGGAATGGATTACAGATAATCCGGATTTTAGCCTATCAGCGGGTAGCAAAAATTTATCCGATCATGTGCCGATAATGGTCAAGTCCGAACCTATAGATTGGGGACCAAAACCAGTAAGAACTTGGGATGCTTGGTGGAACGAGAAGGATTTCCTGCAGGTGGTGCAAGAACATTGGAAGGAAGCAGGAGAGAGGTTCCCGAGGCATTTTGCCCTTGTGCGCAAACTGAAGTTCCTCAAACATGGACTCAGGAGATGGAGTAGGGATCACCTAGTGGAGCCGGAGGATACTTTGAAGAAGATTCTGGGGGAGATCGAGGGGATGGACGCCACCAGAATAGAGACGGAGACCAGGAACGAAGAGGAGGTGAGGCGATACTCGAGGCTGCTGGAAGAGAAATGGAGGACTAAATCTCAGCTGGAATCAATGTGGAGACAGAAGTCCAGGGTGCAGTGGTTGAGTTTGGGGGATTCAAATACTAGTTTTTTTCATGTATGCGCAAGCACTAGGAGGAAGACAAACCAGATTAAGGAGCTTACTATTGATGGCAGGTTTTCTACAAACCCGGGAGAAATAAAAAGAGAGATTCAGAGGTTCTACAAGTGCATGTACCAAGAGGATAATGAGCAGTGGCTAGGTATTGGTGGCTTGAGTTTCCACAAATTGGAAGCAGGTGCGGCCGAGATGTTAGAAAAGAGAATGGATAAGGATGAGATCAAACAAGCCGTGTGGGATTGTGGCAGTCACAAATCTCCAGGACCGGACGGGTTCAACTTTTATTTCTACAAGAAGGCATGGGTGGTGTTGCAGCTAGAAATAGAAGGTCTTGTGGAGGAGTTCTACAAGAGCGGCAGGCTTCCACAGGGAGTGAACAATTCCTTCATGGTGTTACTCCCGAAGGTAGATGGAGCAACAAGCCTAGGAAATTTCAGACCTATCAGCTTGGTGAACGGGATATACAAAATCATAGCTAAGATTTTGGTGAGACGGTTAAGCAAAATTGTATCCCCATTGATATCAAAGACTCAATCTGGTTCCATTGAAGGCAGACAATTGGTTGAGTCAGTGATGATGGCTTCCGAGGTAATACACGCAGTTAAGGCTGAAAGAAGAAGAGGGTGGTGTCTGAAAGTAGATTTCCGAAAAGCATATGACACGGTGTGTTGGGGTGCTATGGTTGAGATTATGGAGGCTATGGGGTTCCCACATAGATGGAGAAGATGGGTAGAAGAGTGTACAGAAACAGCCAAAGTAACGGTGCTAGTGAATGGTGCTCTTACGGAGGCTTTTGAAATGAGAAGGGGATTGAGGCAAGGCGACCCGCTGTCTCCATTGTTATTTGATATAGTTGCAGAATGCCTATAAAAAATGTTAGATAAGGCAGAGGAAGTGGGTCTTCTAAAAGGAATCTCGGTTGGTAGGACATCATTAACCCACCTGCAGTTTGCAGATGATGTAATCCTATTCAGTGCAGACGGGGAAGCAGAGCTGCGGAATATGAAGAGAGTGCTGCGATGTTTTGCGCTAATCGCAGGGTTGAAAGTCAACTACCACAAGAGTGCGTTGATAGGAATTAATCACTCTCCAGCGAACGTGGAATTCATGGCAAGTCGGTTAAAATGTAGATCAGAAAAGTTCCCGATTAAATATTTGGGGATGCCACTTAGAGCAAATCCTGGAAAGTACAAGACTTGAGAAGGGGTGATAAGCAATTTCAGACGGCGACTTGCAGGCTGGCAAGGGCGATTATTGTCCATAGGTGGACGGATTACCTTAGTGAAATCAGTCTTGAGTAGTATCCCGCTGTTCTATATGTCACTATTTCAAATTCCAGGACGAGTGACGAAAGAGTTGGAAGGGTTAGCTAAGCGATTTGTGTGGAAAGGCACGGTAGACAAAAGGTGTCTACACAAGGTTAAGTGGAGTAGACCATGTAGAAAAACAGAGAAGGGGGGCGGGACTGGGGAGAGTGGAGATAAAAAACAGAGCTATGCTGGTTAAATGGTGTTGGAGGGTTTTTACTGAAGAGGATTCTATGTTGGTCCAGATTCTGAAGGATCTATATAATCCAACTCTAAGTGGAGAGGGGCTGAAGTTTGATAGCAGTAATTGTCCTGGGTTTGGAGAGGAATAGAGAAGTGTATCAATGGGGATCACAAGACTGCTGTTGCTGTTCGTGAACATTTGAAGTGGAAGCTGGGAAAAGGAAATGTGATTAATTTCTGGTTGGACCTATGGACGGGTAACGACACCCTTGCGAGGCAATTCCCACGACTTTTTGAATTGTCGTTGCACAAAAGAGCTCGGGTGGAGCAGATGGGTAGTTGGGAGGATGGTAGGTGGAAGTGGACTTTTATGTGGAGGAGGAACTTGGTTGTATGGGAAACTGAAGCTAGCGAAAGGTTGGCAGCGTATTTGGAGGATCATAAGCCAGTCTGGGACATTGGTGATAAGCTGGTTTGGGCAGATGGAACGGATGACTTATCTGTTCGTACGGTTGAAAGCACATTGGAGGATCTGTTGGAGGGGATGACGACAGTGTAATTTCGAATGCTTGGAAGCTCCCAGGCACTCCTAAAAGCAGGGCTTGTACATGGTTGGCATGCCAAAACCGTATATCTTCAAAAGGTAGATTNCACCCTTGCGAGGTAGTTCCCACGACTTTTTGAATTGTCGTTGCACAAAAGAGCTCGGGTGGAGCAGATGGGTAGTTGGGAGGATGGTAGGTGGAAGTGGACTTTTATGTGGAGGAGGAACTTGGTTGTATGGGAAACTGAAGCTAGCGAAAGGTTGGCAGCGTATTTGGAGGATCATAAACCAGTCTGGGACATTGGTGATAAGCTGGTTTGGGCAGATGGAACGGATGACTTATCTGTTCGTACGGTTTCAAGCACATTGGAGGATGTGTTGGAGGAGGATGACGACAGTGTAATTCCAAATGTTTGGAAGCTCCCAGGCACTCCTAAAAGCAGGGCTTTTACATGGTTGGCATGCCAAAACCGTATATCTTCAAAAGGTAGATTGTATAGTCTAAGCCTCATCCGTGAGGATGAGAGGATATGCGAGGGCTGCAATCTGGTGGAGGATAGTGCAGACCACATATTAGTTATATGTCGGGTGGCGTGGCAGTGCTGGATGGAGGTGATGAGACGATGGGGGGTGCAAGGACCTTTGCCAAGGTCGGTGAGTGATGTGATTCGACAATGGGGGGGCCTATTTCCGGGGAAGAAAAGAAATCAGGTGTGGGACTGCATGTTACTTGCGGGGATGTGGAGTTTATGGTCTGCTCGAAATAGTCGATTGTTTAGGAACAAAGGTAGCAGCCCGAAAGATATTGCGGTGGAAGGCTTGATACGGGGTTTGGAATGGGCAAGAGTCAACAGAGAAGTAAAAGGATACACAGGATCTGGGTTGTTGGCTATTGAAGATTGGTATCAGGTAGTTGAATGATAGGGAGATAGTGCGTATAGCTAAGCTGTTGAGTTGCAGTATCGTGATCTTGTGAATATTTAAGATGTGTGGCAGCAGTTATTATGCAGCTTAGATATTCATAGATCTGGTAGATTTTGTGTTAACTTAGGTGTTGTAGGTGTAAGCAAGCTGCTCGAGTTCAATTAGGGGTGTACTTAATTTTTATTGATTGAAGTAATATACTCATCTTCTTGTCAAAAAAAAAACCTACATGCTTCTGCTTTCTCTTTCTTTGGCAGATGCAATAGGTAAGAATAAGCATCCCGACGACCGTGACAATGGTGGCTGAGGATATCACTGCTATCTTCACCTTCTGGCTACCTTTACCCTCTACACGCTCAATTTTTTATCAAGGAGAGGAAAATTATATTAAGATGCAGCCAAAAATGAATCAAAGAAACTGTAATAATGGACAATATATGGTTTAGCTTTGGAGGCATATCTACTGAAGTGATAGCAAATGACCCATACCTACTTCTGCAGAATTCATTCTTATGTAAAATTCCTGCCCACCTACTTGAAACTGTCGAATATCTATCAGATCACCAAACCAAATAGCGCATCCACTTCGTCTTCTAATGTCCGAATTGGCATATGCCGTACAGGAACAGTTCTGCAAGCACTTTGCTCTGCACTCCTCTAGATTCATTGTTCCATTTAGCCATGAATGCGCGGCGTCTGGTACCTTTAAGCCAACATACTTGACAAATGCATCCCCTTTGAGGCAGTCCAATGGTTTGTTCCTCTCGCACCCATCTTTCCAATCCATTGAGTTCCAGTTCTCTGGTGACTTGGGACTAAACTTATCTAAGCACTTACAATTTGGCCAAATTGAAGTGATGCAATTTCCATAGACACCACAAAGGCCATAGCCGTCGCAGTTGTCTCTTGGCACAGAAGCTGAGACAACCCAGGACTGAGTTGCTTCATTCCAAGTGGATCCTTCCCGGTAATTGGTGGTTCCGTTCACAACCATCCTTGCTGGTGTGGATTTATTTTTGAAGTAATACGTGAAAAATAAATCTGTATCGTTTGAGGTAAAATTCATCGTAAACACTGGATTAGGCCTCATCTCTGGGGCTCCACTGAATCCAATTCCATCCCAGGGTCCGCTCCTGTAGTACTTATTGGAACCCAACCACATAACTGGTTCAGGATTATCCTGTCGAACCATCTCCCAGCTAAAATCTCCAGGGGATGGATCATCTGAGCTTTTCCATGATACGAAACGCCGATCCATTCCTCTAGTTAAATCACATTATGGCTGTAAGAATGAAATTTGAACGGACATACTTTGACCGAAAGGGACAAGGTAAAGAAAGACTAACATGCTAATCTCACATACAAACAGTTCACGCAGATCAAAATTTCAATTAATCACAGTTAGTCAACGGGATACAATTTTTACTTTGAACAACAATCAAATCAATTTAATATTCGGGTCCTTAGTTAAGCTAACCAAGACGTCCATAATAATTGAAGTCTTTGAATATGATTTATTTGGTTAATAAAAGATATATTCTTGTTGGTAAACCGATCATCTTAATCTATGTCTATCAGATCCGAAACAAATTAATGTTGCACAGGAATACTCTTCTAATTGAAATTGGATCCAGCATTGAAATCTTCAAACTCAAATTTTCTGTTTGGATTTTAAAACCATCTGAATAACTTATTGAAATATTTAATTCTAAATAACATAATCCTTTCCGGAGTATTTCTCTGTGCACACTGGGCTAATATTATTTATCTGTCATGCGTTCACATCAAGCAATGAGCTTCGAGAAGCTGACAGGGAAGTTAAGCACAGGGACGACCGGAGCGGCCCAAACAAAATCCCACTCCCCGGTCCAGTCACGCATCTCCGTTCTTTTTTGTTTTTCTAAGACTCGATTTTAATTTAATCATCTATGACATGACATAGAAGTCTACCAATATATTATATTTGTTTAATTCTAAGTTTTGAATTTCATTTGTAAAAATAAGTTATAAAAATGTATTTAAAGGGAAAGATGAGTCTGAGTTGATTGAGATACTGTTTCTAATTTTTTTTAAAAAAATAATTGCCCGGCAGCATGGAACTTACGTAGGCCTGATGCTCGAAAGGACATAAATTAATTAGAAATATCTAGTTGTATTAGTATTCTGATGCTTAAAAGTTATATGTAGGAATAAAGTGATGTAAGAGAGTAGTGCCACGGGACTAGAGTTTTACGGAATAGAAACTCTCCATGCGGCCTTAGACTATCGTTCTCGCAATAGGCTAAGTCAGCCTTCCTCACAAAGCTAGCTAGAATGCTGATTTCCCATCTATGGTAATCTTTGATTACATTGATTACCTTGATTCCCCAAATCAGGTCTCCTATATGGCAGGAATGGATTCCCATTGAATTTCCCGATTGCCTCTGATTGATCCTCTATTAATGTGCCGATTCTCCTTAATTGAGGCACCTGATTTGAGAGACGGGTCATACACGAAGCCGAATGACATGTAGTCTGAGTTTTCGGTCGTGACATTCTCTCCCAGAAAACTCAACAACATCCTCGTTGTGTGCTGCCTCAAGAACTCATCGATCTCAATTACTTACGTTAGGCCTGATGCTCGAAAGGACATAAATTAATTAGAAAAATCTAGTTGTAATAGTATTCTGATGCTTAAAAGTTATATGTAGGAATAAAGTAATGTAAGAGAGTAGTGTCAAGGGACTAGAGTTTTACGGAATAGAAACTCTCCATGCGGCCTTAGACTATCACTCTCGCAATAGGCTAAGTAAGTTTTCCTTATAAAGCTAGCTAGAATGCTAAGCTTAGAACAGAACCGAAAGAGAGAGGGACACAAGAGAATGGAGAGAAAACTCTAAACTCTCAATATTGCAATAATTGCTGGATGATTACAAATGAGGGGAGGCACCCCTTATATAGCCTTTACAGCTCCCCAATGAATGGTGGAGATTGAGGGTCTAGATCCTTCCACTGATCTAACGGTATCTGTACAAAGATATACAAGGCAAGCACTAATGGCTGATTTCCCATCTATGGTAATCTTTGATTACATTGATTACCTTCATTCCCCAAATCAGGTCTCCTATATGGCAGGAATGGATTCCCATTGAATTCCCCGATTGCCTCTGATTGATCCTCTATTAATGTGCCGATTCTCCTTGATTGAGGCACCTGATTTGAGGGGCGGGTCATACACGGAGCCGAATGACATGTAGTCTGAGTTTCGGTCGTGACATTCTCCCCCACCAAACTCGACAACGTCCTTTTTGTGTGCTGCCTCAAGAACTCATCGATCTCATATCGATGTTGCCAAAGATCGGATTCACTGTCCCAACTAGTCTCTCCAGGAGGGTCTCCTTTCCAATGAACTAGATACTCCACATGGTTCATATGCTTCCAGCTCACACGCCTTGATAAAATCTCATCAAAGTGTTTGTCCTAAGTCTTGATGTCTGCAAGCTTGGCCCTTCTACTGAGAGCATCCGCCACCAAGTTTGCTTTCCCTGGCTTATACTCAAGTATGTAATCAAACTCTGCTAAGAAATCTTGCCACCTCGCTTGCTTGGGCGATAACTTCTTCTGCGAAAGGATGTAGCCTGTGGCCATGTTGTCAGTCTTGACAATGAACTTGCTCCCCAGCAAGTAATGTCTCCAAACTCGCAAGCAATGCACCACGACTGTCATCTCCTTCTCTTGCACCGTGTACCGCCTCTCGGTATCATTCAGCTTGCGGCTCTCATAAGCAATTGGGTGGCCTTCTTGCATCAAGACACACGCAAAATCTGAAGCATCCTTATGTACCTCATATTGAAGTAGGTGGTTAGGCAAGGCTAACACCGGCTCCTCCACAATGGCTGCTTTCAGAGCATCGAATGCCTCTTGGCATCCACTCGACCAATCCCATGCGTTGTTCTTCTTGAATAACTCGGTCAAGGGTGTGGAAATGGAAGAGTACCCTCGTATGAACCGCTGATAGCAGTTGGCCAATCCCAAGAAGGAACGAAGATCCGTGACCTTCTTTGGTGGTTGCCAATCTTTGATAGCTTGGATCTTGGCACCACCCATCTTGATCCTTCCTCCGCCCACTATGTGGCCAAGAAAAGCCACCTCTTGTTTGGCAAATGCACACTTCTCCCGCTTGACATACAACTTATTGTTCCTCAAAGCTTGAAACACCATCCTTATATGTTGGATGTGCTCTTCAAGTGTGTGGCTGTATATCACTATATCATCCAAATACACAACAACAAAGCGGTCCAAGAACTTGTGGAGTACTTTGTTCATTAGTGTACAAAAGGCAACAGGTGCATTTGTAAAACCAAATGACATGACCAAGAATTCATAAGAACCATACCGTGTGACACATGCGGTCTTGGCCTCATCTCCCTTTGCTATGCAAACTTGATAGTAACCCGACCTCATATCCAACTTGGTGAACCACCTCGCATCCCCAAGTTGATCAAACAAATCAGCAATGAGAGGAATGGGGTACTTGTTCTTCACAGTTACCTTATTCAAGGCCTGATAATCGATGCACAATCTCAGCGACCCATCTTGCTTCTTTTGGAAAAGCACCGGTGCTCCATAAGGTGCTTTGGATGGTTGGATGAAGCCCGCATCCAACAACTCCTTTAGCTGCCTCCGTAATTCAGCTAACTCCAGAGGTGCCATTCGATAAGGGGCTCTTGCAATTGGTTTGGCCCCGATTTCTATCTCGATGGCATGGTCTACCTCCCGTATGGGTGGTAACTTCTTGTGGAGTTCCTTGGGCATCATATCGGAAAATTCCCCAAGAACTTCCATGACTTGGATGGGCACATCGTCATCAGCAGTTGTGCCTTCATCCATCACCAAGGTAGCTAGAAATGTGGGTTCTAGCTTCCTTACTCCCTTCTTCACCTGCATGGCTAACAGTGTTTTTGCCTTCGGCTCCTTCTCTCGAGCAACAGGCACCACGCAACATTGGCTCCCTTCCGAAAGTATGAGGGTGTTGGTGCAAGACACTGGGACTGCTCTCGTCTGATCCAGGAATTGCATTCCTAACACAATCGGAAAATCATCCATGAGAACAATAGAGAAGTAAATTTTACCTTTCCATTCTCCCATTTGTAGCTCGACTCCTCGGGCTACTCCAAATATTGGCTGGGATTTAGTGTTCACCGTCTTCAGCAAGCCTTTCTCCTCTTTGAACTTGATGCCAAGTTGTTGTGCTTCCGCCTTCTACATGAAGTTGTGATTAGCACCGGTATCGATCAATGCACGGGACTCCCTCCCTTGCACGCTAGGTCTAGCAAACATTCTCCCAGCTTGATCCACCTTGGCATCTTTGGTTGACGCTTTAACGGCACTCAAAAATTGCATGGAACTCATCCTTGGTGCTTCCATCTCTTCGGCCTCCATGGCAATGGCTGCCAGTTTGTTCCTCTTCGGGCAATCCACAGCTCTATGCGGCCCCTGGCATAGAAAGCATGAGAGCTTGGGTCTCTCGCCCCTGCCCCGATTTTCACCTCCCCATTGTGTGGGTTTGGCTGGACGAAAGGACTTGAAAGGCTTGTCCTTCCACTCCTTGGATGTACTGCTCCCCCACCTTTAGCCTTGTAGTCACAGAAACTTTTAGGCTTAGGTGGTCTTGAACCCTCGGGCTTCCTCTCAAATTCTGCCAAGGATTCGGCCTTGGTGATCACATCGTTGAGCTTCTTGACATTGCGTCGATGAAGCTCCAGCTTGGCTCAACTTTGTAGGCCTCCCAGAAACATGTACATGGCCTCCATCTCGGGCATGTCTGGGATCTCCAATAAGACTTCCGAGAACTCCTTCACGTAGTCTCGGATGTCGTTCTTGTGGGACAACTTGCGAAGTTTCTCCCTCACTTCTAGCTCCACATTTCTCGGTGAGAATTGTGCTCTTAGGAGCCTTTTGAAATCTTCCCACGTCTCCAACTTCAAGGTGCCATGCTCCATTTGAGCATGCTTCATCCTCCACTAAGTTGTGGCACTGTCGGTTAGATACAGTGGGGCTTGGGAAAGTCGAACTCCATCGCTCTCCATAACCATCCCTTGAAAGTATTGCTCAAGGTTGAAAAGGAAGTTGTCCACTTCCTTGGCATTCCTCGTCCCGCCAAATGACTTTGGCTCCGGGTGTAAGACCCCGAATTTTGAGTCCTAGAAGTCCAGAAGCCAATACAGGTAAAAAGACGATTTTGCCCTTGAAGCAAAGGATAGGTGATGGCCGAAATTGGTAAGATTGTTTAGTAGTTAATTTTGTTTTAAATTCCTTTGGATTTAAGTTCTTATAGATGGATAATTGCCTTAGAAATTGTTCTTATAGAGGGATAATTTCCTTAGAGATTAAAGACCCTAAAAATAGGGAAGATAATTTAGAGTTTAATTATCTGGTAGATTATCTTATTATGATAAAGTGATTAAAAGTAGTAATCATAATTATATACCCATTCATTATAAATAGGAAGTCAACCCCACAAAAATCATTTATAGAAAACTTACAAATTCGTATGACCCTAAAACCTTATAGCCGCCATAATTCGCAGAAACTTCAAACCAGCATAACTCACTCATCGTTCGTCGGATCTCTGCGAATAATAGCTTGTTGGAAAGCTCTCTTCGTCCTCTTTCTAAAAACTCTTTTTTTTTGTCAGGAGGTTATAATTTCTTTGTCTACGATTAATTTAAAAATCGACGGAGGAATTAGGTTTTCGCCAAATCTTCTTGAACTTAAAAACAGTATAACTTTCTAATCGTTTGTCAGATCCTTACAAATAATAGCTCGTTGGAAAGCTATTTTCATCCTATTTCTAAAAATATACAAATGACAGCTTGTATGTAAATATTTTCTTGTTTAAGGTTAAGAAAAAATCGTTCTATGTGTTACTTTTAGCAACAAGATTTGCATAGTTAATTGGAATGGTAAATTCAGGTTGAATCTTGTTAAGTTCCTGGCTATCACATCACACATCCAAGGGGGAGGCACCTGCAACGTCTGATCACTGGTTTTCTGATAGGTTTGGTGAGTGGTATTGGTAAGGAAATAGGGTATTCAATTGACTATTGAATATGCATGCTTAGTTTGCTTTTCTCTTTGCCTGGTGATAATTTAGGTGGTTCGAATTTACTTAATAAAGGAAAAAGAGTAGCTTCTTGTTCAGAGACAATAGAGGTAGGATCTACGCCTCATCGGTTTCTCCAGAAATCCCTGCTCTTTTCTTGATGTTTTTGTTACCTGCCCTTGTTGTATTGCTTACAATTGGATTATAGGGTGAGAGTATGAAATTCGGAATGAGATATAAATCTTCTAGGCTATATCGAACACCCGAGTTAGGAATTGAGTGCCTGGGATGCAATTGTTATGTGAATTAGATAAGTTGATTGTGTTCTGACATGATTGAGGATATCCTGTTGTGGTATTATGCTTTGTACTTGCCTGTGTGTGCTTGTACGTGTCTGTGTGTCAGGATCCTATTCCGGTGGCCATTCGGGGTAAGCGCTGATGCTCCTAGGGAGAGGAGAGGTTCTTACTGGTATGGGAATTGTTTGGCGGCAAATCCCAGCAAGAGCTCGCTGGAGGTCTGGTCCTTGTGTGGCCGGAACCCTTTCCTTGTGTGGCAGGAAGCCCTGGTAGGTATGTGACCTAGGATGCCCTAGTAGGTATGTGACTAGGGAAGACTTGTTCGTGTGGGACTAGTCGACTTGTCCTTGCGAGGACAAGATGAAAGGCTTACTGATTAGTTTGCGTGTTAACCATCTACCCTTTGTGCAGTAAGTTTTGGACAACACAGGTGGAAGGGGATGGCTTTTCTTATTCATTGCCGAGGGCAATTTGATGTGTTTCACCTGCCTGTGTACTTCTGAGATTTCGGAAGTGTTTGTAGTCCTCCCTCAGCCATAGATTCGGCCCTAACCTCTTTTGATTGGTTTTTGAATTGCGTGATTCCCTTTAGTTGTTTATGAATGATCTTATGTGAATTGGGGGATTTGTGTTTAGGGATTCTGTAGATCTTATGATGTTGTGACCCTACTGAGATTCTTGTAATCTCAAACTGTTGTTTTTACCATTTTTCAGGCTTAGGTACATTCACTATTCGTGGTACCAGGGTGTGAGATCAAGGCTGCACAGTGGGGCGATATCGCATCACATTTGCATACTTGTTACTTGCGCCTATAACATGAATGATTGGGAAACTTTCTAGTTTAATTTAAGCACCCTCTTTTGCTTGCTATTTTCGAAACTTGTTGGAATATTTCTTGTTGTTTATTTGGATCCCTATGGGACTTGTGTGTTATGAACCCAATGAGTTGATTTACGACTTCGGCTGATGTTTTATTTACTCCATATGTTACCAGAATATGTGTCCAATATCATGCTCCAAATGTTGATAAGCAATAAGATTAAACTGCTTAAAATCGAAAACTTATTGATTAGCTTGGTGAGATTCAAATTGGTCTTAGGTGTCATTTAGGCTTATTTGGGTTTAACGGCGGTAATGACCTTAATCGGAGCAATTAATAATAGTTAGGAATTGGGGTCGTTACAAGTTTGGTAGCGGAGCATGGTTTAGGGAATAGAAAATTGTTATATGCTAACTTATTTGTTGATTTTGGTGATTTTAGGTGATTTCAGGTAAGAACATGGGCACACACTCACTCACTTAGGGGCTAAAACCGAAAGGGAACTAGGGATAACATGGGATTTAAATGATGGAAATAATAATAGCAGATGTGATGATTGTTCATCTTTAGTATGCCTTAATATGTTTGAGTAGATGATTAGCTATGTTTCTTGTCATTACCGAATGAATATGCATGTGAGTGATGATGTGAATTGCCGAATATGGATGATGTGTGAGTCTATGTTTGCTTAATGTTTGATACTGATTTCTATGAGTGTTGATGGAATTGCCGAGAATACCTTTGCATGTGTACATGTGATTTCTGAAAATTTGTATATTGTTTTTCAGCATATGCGTATTGTCCAATGCATGCCTCTCCACCAGGTACCACTCATATTCCTAGTGTTGTATTTAGTGTGTGTTGAGTAAACAATCGTACACTTGTCTAGTATGGCACGCTCGAGGTAACAAAGGGACCAACGGGGTAGGTTTGAGATTCAGACTGAACAGCAACCTGTTGAGCAAGATGAGCCAAATGCACAAAATGAGTAGGAAGGGCAAGCTGAGTCCGAAAACCAACCTGAGACACCAGCTGCACCAGGCATTGACCCTGTTATGGCACAAATCTTAAATGTGTTACAAGAAATTGCTGCAAACCAGCAGCGAATGGAGGCCAAAATTTCAGAATGCTCCTGCGCCTGCACCAGAACCTATCCCTCCACTTGAACCTGTGCAGCCGGCACATCATAAGGAGACAGAGAGACTTCCCGTCATGATTTCAAAATTGTTGAAGGAAGCTCGACAACTTGGATGTAAAGATTTTGGTGGTTCAGCTGGAGCCGCAGCCGCTCGTGAGTGGATGGACACCTTATGCCGAGTATCCTTGATCCTGCGTATCTCGGATGATGACAAGGTTGCCATTGCTACATTCTTACTTGAAGGAGAAGCCTTCGCATGGTGGACATCTATTAGTTTGCGATTCGACGATCGTTTGCCAACGTGAGAAGAATTCCGGTACGAATTCGATGAGAGATTCTATATGAGATTCCATAAAAGCGAGCAGCAACAAGCTTTTTACAAACTTGAACAAGGGACCAGTTCAGTGCTGGAATATGAAAAGGTGTTAAAAGAGTTGTCCCGATTTTCACCTGAAGAAGATCATACACCGTATCAGGTTGCGAGACGATTTCAGGATGGGTTGAGTACCGAACTCAAAACCATCGTCGGTACGACACCGGTGCAGAATTTACAGGAAAACTTACAAATTCGTATGAGCCAAAAACCCTATACCTCCCTATAGCCGTCATAATTCGCATAAACTTCAAACCAGCATAACTCACTCATCGTTCGTCGGATCTCTGCGAATAATAGCTTGTTGGAAAGCTCTCTTCATCCTCTTTCCAACCATCATTTTTTTTCAGAAGGTTACTATTTCTTTGTCTAAGGTTAATTTGAAAATCGACGGCGGAATTAGGTTTTCGTCAAATCTTCTTGAACTTAAAAAATAGCATAACTTTCTAATCGTTTGTTAGATCCTTACAAATAATAGCTCGTTGGAAATCTCTTTTCATCCTCTTTCAAACCATATATAAATCAAAGCTTTGATGTAAATATTTTCTTGTTTAAGGTTAAAACGAAATCGTCCTATGCCCTACTTTTAGCGACAAGATTTGCATAGTTAATTGGAATGGTAAATTCAGGTTGAATCTTGTTAAGTTCCTGGCTATCACATCACACATCCAAGGGGGAGGCACCTGAAACGTCTGATCACTGGTTTTCTGATAGGTTTGGTGAGTGGTATTGGTAAGAAAATAGGGTATTCAATTGACTATTGAATATGCATGCTTAGTTTGCTTTTCTCTTTGCCTGGTGATAATTTAGGTGGTTCGGATTTACTTAATAAAGGAAAAGGAGTAGCTTCTTGTTCAGAGACAAGAGAGGTAAGATCTACGTCTCATCGGTTTCTCCAGAGACCCCTGCTCTTTTCTTGATATTTTTGTTACCTGCCCTTGTTGAATTGCTTGCGATTGGATTATAGGGTGAGAGTATGAAATTCGGAATGAGATATGAATTTTCTAGGCTATATCGACCTGAGTTAGGAATTGAGTGCGTGGGATGCAATTGTTATGTGAATTGGATAAGTTGATTGTGTTCTGACATTATTGAGGATACCCTGTTGTGGTATTATGCTTTGTACTTGCCTGTGTGTACTTGTACGTGTCTATGTGTCTATGTGTCAGGATCCTGTTCCGGTGGTCATTCGGGGTAAACGCTGATGCTCCTAGGGAGAGGAGAGGTTCTTACTGGTATGGGAGTTGTATGGGCGGCAAATCCCAGCAAGAGCTCGTTGGAGGTCTGGTCCTTGTGTGGCCGGAACCCTGTCCTTGTGTGGCAGGAAGCCCTAGTAGGTATGTGACCTGGGATGCCCTAGTAGGTATGTGACTAGGGAAGACTTGTCCGTGTGGGACTAGTCGACTTGTCCTTGCGAGGACAAGATGAAAGGCTTACTGATTAGTTTGCGTGTTAACCATCTACCCTTTGTGCAGTAAGTTTTGGACAACACAGGTGGAAGGGGATGGCTTTTCTTATTCATTGCCGAGGGAAATTTGTTGTGTTTCACCTGCCTGTGTACTTCTGAGATTTCGGAAGTGTTTGCAGTCCTCCCTCAGCCATAGATTCGGCCCTAACCTCTTTTGATTTGTTTTTGAATTGCGTGATCCCCTTTAGTTGTTTATGAATGATCTTATGTGAATTGGGGGATTTGTGTTTAGGGATTCTGTAGTAGATCTTATGATGTTGTGACCCTACTGAGATTCTTGTAATCTCGAACCGTTGTTTTTACCATTTTTCAGGCTTAGGTACATTCACTGTTCTTGGTACCAGGGTGTGAGATCAAGGCTGCACGGCGGGGCGATATCGCATCACATTTGCATACTTGTTACTTGCGCATATAACATGAATGATTGGGAAACTTTCTGGTTTAATTTAAGCACCCTCTTTTGCTTGCTATTTTTGAAACTTGTTGGAAGATTTCTTGTTGTTTATTTGGAACCCTATGGGACTTGTGTGTTATGAACCCAATGATTTGATTTAACACTTCCACTGATGTTTTATTTACTCCTTATGTTACTAGAATATGTGTCCAATATCATGCTCCAATTGTTGATAAGCAATAAAATTAACCAGCTTAAAATCGAAAACTTATTGATTAGCCTGGTGAGATTCAAATTGGTCTTCGGTGTCATTTAGGCTTATTTGGGTTTCACAGCGGTAATGACCTTAATCGGAGCAATTAATAATAGTTAGGAATTGTGGTCGTTATATAGGGACATCCAGCTTCGTGTTGGGCATGGCAACTACTTGCACTACGCCCTTCTTGCATTCATTCCTGATTTCAACCAAGTCATCCTTAACTGAAGTGATTTCAGCAAGAAGATTTTCCTTGTAATCATCTAACTCTTGCCTCCAATAGTGGATAGCAACGAGGGCGCCTTGCATCTCCTCGCGAAGCTCATTCACGTCCCCTAACTCGAGCTCGCTTATGCGTTGGCCATGCTTCTCAAACGTATCCTTGTCATCGGCAATCTTCATCTCCATACGAGTTATCCTTGCCTCAAATGATGACAGATGATCAATAGTCTTCATTCTCTTCTTACTTGGTTCGGGAGCACGTAGTCTCCCCACACGAACCTCCTCGACCTCGTCCACAACAGGGATGTTGGCATCAGCAGGCATCTCCATTTCTCTCTCAAAGAATTGAACCATACCTCCGCTACCAACTATCACGGGACTAGAGTTTTGCGGAATAGAAACTCTCTATGCGGCCTTAGACTATCGCTCTCGCAATAGGCTAAGTCAGCCTTCCTCACAAAGCTAGCTAGAATGTTAAGCTTAAAACATAACCAAAAAGAGAGAGGGACACAAGAATGGAGAGAAAACTCTAAACTCTCAATATTGCAAGAATTGTTGGATGATTAAAAATGAGGGGAGGTGCCCCTTATATAGCCAATACAACTCCCCAATGAATGGTGGAGTTTGAGTCAACCGATCTAACGGTATCTATACAAAGATATACAAGGCAAGCACTAATGGCTGATTTCCCATCTATGGTAATCTTTGATTACATTGATTACCTTGATTACCTTGATTCCCCAAATCAGGTCTCCTATATGGCAGGAATGGATTCCCATTGAATTCCCCGATTGCCTCTGATTGATCCTCTATTAATGTGTCGATTCTCCTTGATTGAGGCACCTGATTTGACGGACGGGTCATACACGAAGCCGAATGATATGTAATCTGAGTTTCGGTCGTGACAGTAGTCACAAGCCAGCGACCAAACAAGTTCCTTTATTTTAACAAACGTTTTTTTCAGTTTTCTCCTCCTCCGGGTCCGGCAGCTTCCTTGATGTTTCAAGCACTTTCTTAACATTATCTAAATTTCCTCATTCGACTTTTCCCCTCATTTCGATTTTTTATAAATAGGCTTGTCGTGGAATCTAAAATTAAAGCTATAGTCATATGAGAAGAGTATTGAAGCTTGTGTTGGAAAAACACAACACATAAGCAACAAAAATAATATTTGAAGTATTAATGAATCAAGAACATCAATAATTCTAACCCGACTGATAATAGATCCTAACCCACTGATTACAAGAAAATATCCTAACAATGTTACATATGACTACCTAGTCATGTAAAAGGATACTTATTGTGCTAAAGGTAAAGCACTACCATATAAGAAACCGAAATCCAAGATAATAAAAGAAAAAATAATTAAAAGGTCGACCCAATATAGGAAAACCAAAGAAATCCTATTTAATAACTTATTTGAGGAATGCAACGGTATAGGTCTATTTTGAGGTTAGTTACCTCCGCAAATAAGATTACTGTGTATTAAATATAAAAGTATCATCAAATTACTGTGTGTTCCTGGATTACTATATATAGATATTATTATATATTCCTAGATCCCTGTGTGTGAATATAATCCCTAATAATAGAGAGAGATTGTAAACCCCTAGTTTTCAGATGCTATATGTTTACTTTAGATGTGTTTTTGTGTTTTATGCCTATGGATAGTTTTGTAATTTA
Source organism: Passiflora organensis (assembly GCA_019739055.1). Taxonomy (NCBI): domain Eukaryota; kingdom Viridiplantae; phylum Streptophyta; class Magnoliopsida; order Malpighiales; family Passifloraceae; genus Passiflora; species Passiflora organensis. Next base: position 6,249,939 of record JAEPBF010000136.1, read on the forward strand.
TTTTTCTTGTGTAATTTGTAATAGATTGTGTGTATGTGTGATATGATTTTAAAATATTTTGGGTATGTATTGAAAAATTATGTGGTATGGTTTAATTTTTCATAATTTTAAGAAATAATTTATTTTTTTGATGATATTTTATTTTTAATTAAATATTTGTTAGTCAAAAAATTATCATTTTTGACTTATTGAAAAGATAAGATTTTTCTGGATTTTTAGTGAAAGTTTTATAATTTTTGAAATTATATCCTATTTACTCTGATTTTTCTAAGATTTAATATATTTTTCAGAATATATTATTAATTTAAAAGTAATAAAATATTACTATTTTTTCCTTACGTTAAACGACACTGTTTGGCATTGGCCTAGATGTAAGACTAAGTGAAACGACACCATTTTAGCTCGTGCTCTTTATAAAATAAATTTTTCTATCTTTTCTCTATTTTCCCATATTTGAAAATAGTTGGGTTTTGTGCAGAATTCACATTTCCGAAATCGTCTTTCAGTTCTGTCATGTGTCGCCGCTTGTCGCTGCTTCCAGATCCCGAAACGCAAAATTTTACCCATTACCAAATTTTGATGTTCCAGAAGCTACAATATCGTCGGTTTTAATTTTCTATAACCATATGATTTATTATAATTTTTGTAAAATTTTGAAAAATAGAAAAAAAGTTATTTATCTCCTAATAATTTTAAAAATTTTTCCTAGTCCAAATCATACAATTCCAAGCATACCTAAGGTTCTAAATTACCTTGGATAATTTGAAAGATCCTAATTTCTTTTCTAAAAATTTTCTAGATCTTCACATATGGATCTTTAAAAATTTTCTCGAAAAATATGATTTAATTTTAAAAGATAAATTATAGTTTTATAAATAATACCATATTGATAAAAATATGATTTGAGGATTTAATAACCTAATTCCAGATTTCTAAGTTATTTTTGAAAAATTTGAATTTGCTTCATTTTGCATGTTGGCTTGTATAGATAGTAATTGTATGTTTGGTATGTTATATAGGCATGTGACCTATATTGTTTGGTGTGGATTGTGGTTTGGCTATCTACTGTGCTTATTGATTGGTCATGTTGTGACTATATACAGATGAGTGAAGACTTCACACTTTACTGAGTTTTATTTTAAGATGCATGATTGAGATTTATAATTTTTAGAAAAAATAAATGGTGAAACGTGTTGGAATTTGGACTACATATGTTTGTGTTTGAAAAATTACGGTTTTACAAATTTGACGTGTTTACTAGTTTGATTGTGGTTGAAACTAAGAGGCATATTGTGATATTATACATATGGTTGCAGCGATTATTGAGACATGATTGTCTATGAGATTCTATGCCAACTTTTGATGTTATAATAATGGTTTGAGTTTGACCTGTTTGGATTGGTTTTATTTTTTATATTCCACTCTGATTATTTGTGAGTATCCAATGCATTGTCGACAATTGACCAAGATTGGTGACCAACAGGTTACGTACTCCCTTTAGCACCCATTGTAGCTAAGGGGATTTAATGTCCAAAAGGAGATGGTCAACATGGGGTGACCTTAGCCTTCGGTAACGCTAGTGTGGGCTACGTTTTCAAATAGATGAATTAAAAATTTATGGACCTTGAACACTTCCTGATCATAAGTAGGACAGGTGTTTCCTAGCCAACTTCCAAGTCCGATTTTAAAAGAAACACATGAGTGTATATACGATTTACTATATATGGTATTTCCAGTTGACATGGTTTGAGACTGAGTTTTGTTGTTGAATGGTTTAAAAATTTTCATTTTCAGTTTAGATTTCAATTATGTTTTATACATGAATTTTGTGGTCCCTGTTTCTCTCACCTGGATATTTGACTAGTTTAGTGTCGTCTAGATTGTGCTACAGGTGCAGGTTGTTAGTCATCCGCCTCACGTGGTTGATTTCAGAGCAGCCTGATTTTAGGTTTGATCAGCTTTCAATTTGATTTGTACATATGAACTGAACCATAATTTTTCATTACACTTGTAATTACCATTTGAGTTGTATACATGTTTTCTGGTGCTGTACTTTTATAGATTTTATTGGATATATGGTATGTGTCTTTTGCTGGGTATTAATTGGATGTGACATATTTTACTGAGATCTAGTTTCACCCTACATTTTATTTTATTCCGCTGCGAATTTTACAGTTTTTATTTACTAGCCTTATGGGATTTTGAGGGTAGCATGGTAATTGTGATCTTTAGGGTTCCATAGCAGAGGTGTTTACACCCAGAGTGGGGTACGGGGTATGACATCTTTTTGGTGGTATCGGAGCACCAGATTTGTATTTAACCAAAATTTTTTTGTGATGGATTGGTTTTTAAAAAAATTCCTTAAAAGTTATTTTTAGACTCCGCGAAAACATTTCAAACATTGATCCGGTCATATTGTATTTTTTTAGAGTGATTAGATATTCCGCCGCATAGAGATAGAGATAGAGGTGCTAGAGGAGATCAGAGTTCTGGCAAAGTGATTGAGGTGGAGGAGTCTAGTGCTGCTTTGGAGAGCATTGCACCAACTCATAGGGGTAGAGTTGGTAGACCTCCCAGACTATAGAGAGCAATAGAGTCCCGAGTAGAGACAGATCTACCTTTCTCAGATTTTATCAGAGCTTGTGTACTCAGCTTGGCAGGAGATGAGAGTCCAGGGGATGCTCTGTATGAGTCTAATGTTGAGCCTGATCAAACTATTTTCCCAGTTCATGTAGCTATTGGCAGAGATATGCTTTGTTATGTTTTGAGAAGAGGGTGGTTATGCAAATTCCTAAAGGAGTGAAGGTTGTATTTGATGGAGATACGAATGTTGTTGCTTCTTATTTGATTTCAGCTATTGAGGCTAGGCATTTGTTGCGGAGAGGATATCCAACCTTCTTAACTCATGTAGTTGATGTTTTTGTTGTTGAGCCTATGTTGGTTAATGTGCCTATTGTGAGTGAGTTTGTTGATGTATTTCCTAAGGATTTGCCAGGTTTACCTTCTGTGAGGGATGTAGAGTTTTGTATTGAGTTGCTTTTAATTTCTGCACTTATTTACATTCCACCCTATAGGATGGCACCAGCTAAGATGAAGGAGTTGAGGACTCAACTACAAGAGTTGGTGGAGAAGGAGTTCATTCAGCCTAGTGTTTCACCTTGGGGAGTGCCGGTGCTATTTATTAAGAAGAAGGATGGCACCGTTCGTTTATACATTGACTACAGCCAGTTGAATAAGATGATGGTCAGGAACCGTTATCCTTTGCCTAGGATTGATGATCTTTTTGATCAATTGTAGGGAGCAGTGGTGTTTTCTAAGATATACCTTAGGTCTGGATATCATTAGTTGAGGGTCAGAGATGTGGACATACCTAAGATAGCCTTCCGTTCTAGGTATGGTCATTATGAGTTTATGGTGATGTCGTTTGGTTTGACTAATGCTCTTGCTTTCTTTATGGATCATATGAATAGGGTTTTTAGACCCTATTTGGATGGATTTGTGATTGTGTTCATTGATGATATCTTGGTATCTTCTAAGTCTAGAGATGAGCATGTGTAGCATTTGAGGATTGTGCTCCAGCCTTTGAGGGATAATCAACTGTATGCCAAGTTCAAAAAGTGTGAGTTTTGGTTGTCTGAGGTTGGCTTTCTTAGTCATGTAGTCTCCGAGAAGGGGATTGGTTTTGATCTGAAGAAAGTGGAGGCTATTACTCAATGGAAAGAGCCCGAGAGTGTGACTGAGATCCGTAGGTTCTTAGATTTGGCTGGTTGTTATAGGAGATTCGTGGAGGATTTCTCTTTACTTGCAACCTCTTTGACGAGAAAAGGTGTGAAGTTTGTTTGGGATGCTAAGTGCCAGGAGAGTTTTCAGAAACCCAAAAACCGCCTTACATCTGCGCCTATCCTTATTTTCCAAACTTCAAGTATGGGTTATATGGTATACAGTGACACTTCGAAGCAGGGTTTGGGTTGTGAGGTTATGTAGGGGGATAAGGTGGTTGCCTATGGCTTTCATCAGTTAAGACTGCATGAAGGTAATTATCCTACCCATGATCTTGAGTTGGCTATGATTGTGTTTGCTTTGAAGATTTGGCATCACTATTTATATGGAGAGACTTGCAGGATCTTCACAGATCATAAGAGCCTGAAGTATATTATGATTTAGAGGGAGTTGAATAGGAAGCAGAGGAGGTGGTTAGAGTTGATAAAGAATTATGACCTTGTTATCGACTACCACCCTGGGAAGGAATATTCAAGGACTTGCATTCTTAGTCATAAATCCTCGGCTTCCTTATTTTATATTCGGGAGACATACCTGTTGTTGCTTGCTGGTTTGAGATCCAAAGGTAGTTCTTTGGAAGTTGATCAGAGGTGAGTGTTGTTGGCCAGTTTGTCAGTTCGGCCTGTTTGCTTAATGAGATTTGGGATGTTCAAAGTCATGATCCAGTGTTGATGGGAGCGAGGGATGGTCTTTCAAAGGATTCAATCTCCGGGTATAGAGTCCTTTATGATGGTATGTTTTTGCTCAGAGACTGGATATGTGTATGGATGGATGATAGTTTGAGGGACACGATTTTGTCCAAGACTCACTCTTCAGCTTATGCTTTGCACCCAAGAGGTACGAAGATGTACTGGACTCTTAAAGTGGTGTATTGGTGGGCAGGTATGAAGAAAAATGTTGCTTAGTATGTTGTCTGATGCTTGACTTGCCAGCAAGTCAAGAGAGAGAGACAGCGACATTGTGGACTATTACAGCCTCTCCCTATTCCCGAGTGGAAGTGGGAGCATGTGATGATGGACTTTGTGTGTGGTTTTCCTAGATCTCAGAGAGGGAATAATGCAGTATGGGTAATGGTGGATCGACTCACCAAGTCATCATACTTCCTACCTATTCGGATGGGTTTTCCGTAAGAGCGTCTTGCAGAGTTATATGTTCAGGAGATTGTCAAATTGCATGGTGTGTCAGTGTCTATTGTATCTGATAGAGATCCCTGTTTTATATCGAGACTTTGGGGTCAGTTGCAGGGAGCTTTGGGTGTGTGGTTGAGTTTCTATACCGCATTTGACCCTCAGATAGACAGTCAGTGAAATAGGACTATTCGAACCCGTAAGGACATGCTGAGAGCTTGTGTTTCAGATTTTCAGGGCCGTTGAGATCATTATATACTGTTGGTTGAGTTTACGTATAATAATAATTTCTAGATGAGTATTGGTATGGCGCCTTATGATGTGTTGTATGGAAGAGCTTGTTGCATTATGTTATTATAAAGCGAGGTTGGAGAGAGGAGATTGAGTGGAGCAGAGTTGACAGATTTCACCTTGGATAAGGTGAAACTAATTTGAGACAAGTTGAGAGCGGCCCAGGATCGCCAGAAGAGTTATACTGATAGCAAGCGTATGTCTTTGGAGTTTGCAGTTGGTGACAGAGTACTCCTGAAGGTAGCACCTAAGAAGGGGGTGATACGCTTCAAGCAGAGGGGTAAGCTAGGTTCTCAGTATATTAGCCCTTATGAGGTGATCAAGAGGATTGGTCTTGTAGCTTAACGTTTGAGTTTGCCTCTTGAGTTAGAGTGGATACACGACATGTTCCGTGCATTGATGTTGTGGAGTTATATCCCAGATCCCATCCATGTATTGGAGACGCCACCTTTTGAGATAAGAGATGATTTTTCCTATCCTACTCAGCCAAGACCATTCTTATGGCGCATGTGATTTGGAGAAGTCCCTAATTGGAGGAGGAGACATGAGAGGCTGAGGCTGAGATGAGGAGGAGATTCCCTCAACTTGTTACTTAGTGAGTTTCTGTTTCCCTTAAGTATCCTTCTTGCTTTTCTTTTATGTTTATTTTGTTGTTGTGATTGTTGATATTGCTATTGTGTATGTTGATATTGCTATTGTGTATGTTGATATTGTTGATATTGTTGATATTGTTGTTGTGTATGTTGATATTGTTGATATTGTTGATATTGTTGATATTGTTGTTGTGTTTGTTGGTATTGACTTTGTGTTAGAGGATATCTGTGGTGTTGAGGATATTGTTATGTTGAGGGGATTCTTGTTGCTTTTGAGGATATTTTGGATATCTTTGGTGATATGTTGTTGCGCTTAAGGAAAGTTTCGGGATGAAACTTTTCTTAAAGGGGATAGGATGTAAACCTTAGGTTTTCGGATGCCACATGTTTGCTTTTGGTATGTTTTTATGTTTTATGCCTAAGAGTAGTTTCTTCATTTCATTTTCATATGTAATTTGCAATTGATTGTGTCTATCTGTGATATTATGATTTTAAAATAATTTTGTGTATGTATTTAAAAATTACATGTTATGGTTTGATTTTTTATAATTTTAAGATATAGTTTATTATTTTTTAAATGATATTTTATTTTTAATTAAATATCTGTAAGTCAGAAAATTATAACTTTTGGCTTATTGGGAAGCTAAGATTTTTCTGAATTTTTGGTGAAATTTTCATAATTTTTAGCTTAGACTCCTTATAAAATAAAATTTTCTTTCTTTTCTCTCTCTCTCTCCCCCTGGTCTCCCTCCTGTCCGACATCTTCATTACCATCGCCTGCCATCTGTCGTCGCAGCTCCTCATAGTCGGCACAGATTAGAATGCCTCCTCTGCAGCTTCACATAGCCGCAAGAATTGCCTCGTTTTGCATGTTGGCTTGGCTTGTATAGATAGTAATTGTATGTTTGGTATGTTATACAAGGGTGTGATTTGTATTGTTTGGTGTGGGTTGTCGTTTGGTTATCTACTGTGCTTATTGATTGGTCGTGTTGTGGTTATGTATAGTTGAGTGGGGACCTCACACTTTATTGAGTTTTATTTTAAGATGCATGATTGAGATTTACATTTGTCAGAAAAATTAAATGTTGAATCGTGTTGGAATTTGGACTATATAAGTTTGTGTTTGGAAAATTATTGTTTTACAAATTAACGCATTTACTGGTTTTATTATGGTTGAAAATGAGAGGTATATTGTGATATTGTGTATGTGATTGTACCGATTGTTGAGACATGATTGTCTGTAAAATTCTATGCCTATTTTTGATATTATAATATTGGTTTGAGTTTAACCAGTTTATATTATTTTTTTTTATATCCCACTCTGATTCCTTGTGAGTATCCAATGTAGTGACGACGATTGACAGGTTATGTACTTCTTTTGCCATCCTATGTCGTAGAGGGGGTTTAATGTCCAAAATAAGATGTTTAACATGGGTTGACCTTAGCTTTCGACAACGATAGTGTGGGTTATGTTTTCAAATAGATAAATTAAACATTGGTGGACCCTGGACACTTTTTGATCAGAAGAAGGATAGGTGTTCCTAGCCGACTTCCCAGCCCAGATTTTAAAAGAAACGCATGAGTGTATATACAATTCACCATATTTAATATTTCTGATTGACATAGTTTGAGATTGAGTTTTGTTGTTCAATGGTTTAAAAATTTTCATTGTAATTCAAAATTTTACATGATGTAAATTCCACAAAAATTTTCTGCTTCAATTGGTTCCAACATGTTTTCTTAGTCTAGGGAATGGTTACCAAGGCACATCATGCACTTAATGATAAATAAAAATTTAAACAAGTTTCGTTCTCACCTTATATAGTTATTGTATATTCCTAGGATGACCAGTTAATCTTATATAGTAGCTATAAGGTGGTTGTCATGTCTTGGAGGATTTTGGGGCATGATATTTGGTTCTTTTTTATCTATTTATCATACATCTCGATTAGGGCCAAAAGGCATAGATTTGTCATCCTTATGTAGGCCCAAATTAGGGTTTTCATGATCTACATTGAATTTGATGATAACAATTATGATTCTTATCCAATATAATCACGACTAAGCTCGACTAAGTACTTCTTCTCATTCAATATATGAAGAGGCTCGATGACTTGTTTACTCCTGTTAAATACTAGAGATAAATACTGACCATTTTGTTCATCCTTAACTATGAGACCATAAGCCCATAAGTGCTATGTTTGGATGACAATTATGAACATCGTTGAAGTACCCCAAAGATAATGGTCATCTTGAGTTGCGGCTCATGAAAACTTCCGATTTTAGGAGTTATGACTCGATAGTGATTGATTGAGTATTAATCACTAAAATTTCTAATAATGGTGATGATTTTTTAACTTTAATATCATAAATAATTTGAATTATATATTTTTTATTACAATCCCAAATACTCTCCTTATAAAAAATAATATCTATATTATTCACAACCTTCTTTGTGTGGATTGAATAATTTATATACCTCAGATCCTACCATCACACCTAAGATATGTGCATATTTGGTACTCCACCAAAAATTCTGAAATACTTACATCTAGTTTTCTATTAGTCAAAGCTTTCTTTGATGTCACATCTTATATAACATGAGTAGGATTTCTATTCAAGATATGAATACTCTAATTTATATCTTCTGAAAAAAAAATCCTTTGGAACTCTTCCTTTAAGTAGCAAACTACACCATTTTGTTGTGGTGTATAAGCTGTTGTGAGCTCCTTTTATATACAATGAGTTTGAAAAACAATTCTTCAAACTCATTAGGACAATATTTGTTGCCTCGATTAGATTGAAGAGTTATAGTGGTCTTTTCTGTCTTATTTCCAATACACCATAAAAAATATACCCAAGTTTTATGGAAATAATAGTCAATGAAGATAGTAAAATACCTTCGGGAAGAAGCATTAAGCTAAGAAAGACCAGCCACCATATTCTTCCTATAAAGAATATTTAATCCACCAAAACTCAAGTGTGAGAACCCAATCCTATATCGAAAAGGAATAAGGATAGTTTTGGACATTTAAGTGTGGTATTATGAAATTATGTGCATCAAGTTATCTTTTTCTCTATAAAGACATAAGTCTAACACAGTGTTACACAAGTAATTCCACATGCAAATACTTGCATTCGGACCTGTTGGGCCGGGATATAACAAATAGTAGCAGAGTTGATCCCACTCATTTTATGTCTGTGGTCTTGGGCCTTTGATTTGGGCATGAATCTCACGGAATGATATTGAGAGATTAGTTTGGGCTCCCCTCATAAGGATACAAGGTGGTCTTGGGGTATTGATTTGGGCCCGTACTTCAGGGGATGATACTGAGAGGTCAATTTGAACTCCCCTCATTATGAGACGAGGTTATATTGAGAGATAGTGAGAATTTAATTTTAGATAAGAAAAGAGTGAAAGGTAACTGGACAGTTTAAGAATGAACTTGTAAAATTATATTCAATAATATATGTTTTTGGAATGTGAGGACATAAGCCCCACATAATTTGCACTTCGAGAAAGTAAAGTCTTGAAGTAGTCCTCTTCAACATTTGAGTTGTGCACATTTTACTCTAGTAGAATCATAATACTTTTTTTTTCTTAGAATCTCATATATTAGAAGGTATCTTTGCAAAAGAATAATTTTCAAGATGAGACGATTTATAGTCTGAAATAAATAATTTTTTTGTCTTTAATTTTTTAGCTTTCTTGCTGAGCATCTATCGTATCTTTCGACTTCCATCGACTTTGCTGGTATCTTTCTCATTAATTGAGTAATACCCTATTGACTGTAAAAATTCTCCATCAACATACTCCAACGGTCATAATGACCATCAAAACGCATAAATAGGGTCATTCTTTGAAACCATTAGAATTGAAGAATGAACTATTGAAAGAAAGAAAAAATTTACTGCTAATTTAGTAGGGTCATTCTTTGAAACCATTAGAGTTGACGAATGAACAATTGAAAGAAAGAAAAAATTTACTGCTAATTTAGTAGGGTCATTCTTTGAAACCATTAGAGTTGACGAATGAACAATTGAAAGAAAGAAAAAATTTACTGCTAATTTAGTAGGGTCATTCTTTGAAACCATTAGAGTTGACGAATGAACAATTGAAAGAAAGAAAAAATTTACTGCTAATTTAGTAGGGTCATTCTTTGAAACCATTAGAGTTGACGAATGAACAACTGAAAGAAAGAAAAAATTTACTGCTAATTTTTAATCACAAGAACATCATTGCTTTTACTCTTCCAAGATCAAAATGACTCTTCTGTCACAGTTAGAAAATATAAAAATGAGAAGAGAGAACTAGATAAATAAAGTGATACTGAGTTGGATTGGATGAATTAAATAATAAAATACTAAGTCTATGGGTTTTGCATGGTAAATAAATAAATAAATATCATCTTTTCTATCCATTACACCCACTGTACCTAACAAAGAAAATATCAAATATTTTAAAATATAAAAAAAAACTGAAAAATATGTGAAAATGGGAAATGGAGAAATAGAGAAGCAAAGAGTGTGAGGCAACAATCTTCAATGAAATTTTTCCCGTGTTACAAAAAACGTAAAATAACAATTCGAAAGGCTGCTTAAACATTAATCGGATTCTGTATTAAGAAGCACAACGGCAGTAAAAATGTCTTAAGGCCTTGTACTAGAGTAATTTATTTGTGAATAGCAAGTTAAGGAACAAGCAATTATATTTTTCTTTAAGTAATGAGTATGCTATAGATTTTGCCAAATTCTGAGAGTGGATGACAATTATCGCTTTAATATCATTTTTGACTGAGTAATCAGCAGTTAGCAGTTTTCGAAAGCTAGACTTTCGGCTGCATCGACTTTAATTACTAGAAAGATAGATATTTTTCTGGAGAAAAGGTTCAGACTGACATTACCTACAACAACATGCTTCTGCTTTGTCTTTCTTTTGCAGATGAAATATAGGCAAGAATAAGCAGCCCGAGACCGTGACAATGGATGCTGAGGATACCAGTGCTATCTTCACCTTCTGGCTACTTTTACCCTCTACGTACACGCTCAATTTGTAATCAAGGAGAAGAAATATATTAAGATGAAGCCAAAAATCAGCCAAAGAAGTTGTAATAATGGACAATGGTTTAACATTGGAGGCATATCTACGCTGACGATCCAAAGTGATAGCAAGTGACCATTACCTTTTTCTTCAGAATTCATTCTTATGTAAAGTTCCTGCCCAACTTTCTGGAACTATCCAATATCTGTCAGATCACCATACCAAATAACGTATCCACTTTGTCTCCTAATATCCGAATTTGAATATGCCTTACAGAAACAGTTCTGCAAACATTTTGTATGGTAACCCAGTTCAAATCTTCCGTCATTGGAAACCAATGTCTGGGAATTGCTAATTGACTGCGATGGAGCAATAGTGTCAAGGGCAGTGGAGATTTTCGAGAGGAAAACAATGCAACTACAAATGATGACGAGTGACAGGACATTCATTTTTGTATGGTAATCGCAATCTCAAAGGTAAGAACATAAATATGTGAACACTTATCTGTTTATATGTGTAGAGCTCCAATAATGTTTGAAATTAAATGAAATTTCTCTTCAGGCACAGTCAGTCAACGAGATACAGTGGATGAAATTTCTCCTAATCATAGTCAGTCAACGGGATACAATTCTTACATTGAGTCAGAATAAAATCATTTAGGACTGGCTGGTTCGAATCCTCAAAATATATATAGTTTACCAGTTAAAAAATTTATCCTATTCTGTTAGTAAAATTTATCTGACATTGAAATCTTCAAACTAATTTCTATGTGGGTTTGAAAATGGTCTAAATAATTTATTCAATTATTTGATTCTAGAACCACTAGTGAAAGGGCTTAACATTAATATTGATTCCTTTCCGGTATACATCTCTGGGCACAACTGAGCTATTCTTTTATCTGTCATGTGTTCATCACATGAAGCAATGAGCTTGGAGAAGTGGACAGGAAAATTCAGCACACCGACGAACAGACCGGCCCAAACAAAAATCCCACTCCCCGGTCCAGTCTAGCTTCTCCGTCCTTGTTGTTTTTTTGTAGCTCGGTTACAATTTAATTGGCCGGCAACATGAGACTTACGTCAGGCCTGATGCTAGATAGGACAGAAGTTTGTTTGATTAATTTAGTTGTAATTTAGAATTCTTGATGCTTAAAAATTGACATATATTGTAAAGATTCTGATCTGTAATTCAATTCCCACCCATTCCATCAACTTACCATTTAGAATAATTATATTTTTACGAAAATTCACCGTTAAATACCTCAAAACACCTCAACACTCTATTTAAATTCTTGAGTCCGCCGACCGACGACCTTATCTCAGCTGAGTTACTAATAGTTAGCGTGTTGTTGCCTGAACTCTTTTGCATTTCTAACAAAAGAAAATCGTTAGAAAAATGTAGCAGTTCTTGTTGGATTGTTCTAAGGATTGTAATAAGACAAATTAATATTTTTGAAAAAATATAATTAATATTTTTGAAAAAATATAATTAATATTTTTAGTATAGAAATATATGTTAATACATCACATCAAATTTTATTATTTTAAAATTAATACAATGTTATACATTGAATGTCTCTTATGACTCTTCATGATGTCTCTACAATAGATGTAATAGATACTCATTCATAGTTATAAATTTAGATTTGTATTATCGTTTGGAAATCATCATCATATTTTACAGTAAATCTCTCTTTATTCTCTCTAAATATTTTCTATATATATTTCCACCTTATCTTTTTTTCCTCTTTTATTTACATCATGATATCAGCACGAAAGCTTATCTATTTGTCTAAAAAGATCTGCACATTCTTCCAAGATCTACAAGTAAGTGTTTTAATTATTTTTTATTTTTTGTTATTATTTAATTTTTTATAATTATATCGGAGAATTTTTTTATTTTGATTTTTTTATTATTTATCATATTATATGTAATCCGATGATAATCTCATAATTTTTTTAGATTTATCAAATCTAATATGTTAAAAAATAATAAATAAATAATAAATAATAAACATAATTACTATTAAAAAAATAAATATATTTATTGTTAGATTTAATTTTTGTTGTTACATATTTTTTAAAAACATATACAAGTCTAGATATGCTAGACATAGATATATTTACATTAGACATAGACACATTTTATATAAAAATATAAACTAAATAATAATAATAAATCAATCAATAAGATAATATGTTAAAATTTGTTAATATGTTTTATTTTATCTTATTTATTTTGTAATATTATGATTAGATAATTAATTCATTTGTTATATTTTTATAGAATTTACAATGACATATTGCGAAGCTTGAGTTTGAAGCTCTAGATATTATTGGCAAAAACTATTTATCGTGGATATTAGATGCTAAGATTCATTTGGATACCAAGGGTCTTAGAAACATAATAAAAATACCAAATGATGTATTAAGCCAAGATAAGGCAAAGACAATGATTTTCATTCGTCATCATCTCTACGAGGGATTGAAATTTAAATATCTTACAGTCAAATATACTTCAGAGCTTTGGAACATTATGAAAAAAAGGTATGATTGCCAAAAACCAATGATACTTCCAAAAGCTCGATATGATTGGATTAATCTCCGCTTACAAGATTTTAAATCTATAAATGATTATAATTCAGCATTATTTAAAAATAGCTATGCGTTAAAACTATGTGGAGAAGATATCAAAGATGCTGTATCCTAGAGAAAGCATTCTCCACATTTCATGCATCAAATGTATTGCTACAACAACAATACCATGAAAAAGGTTTCACGAAATATTCAAAGCTGATTTCATGTCTTCTTGTGGCCGAACAAAATAATAAATTATTGATGAAAAATCATGAGTCTCGTCTGACTGATGCGGCTCCACTTCCCGAAGTGCATATGATGCATACTCATAACAATGGTCAGGGTCGTAATCATGGGTGTGGTCATGGTGGAAGCTATAGACGAGGACAAGAAAAATATCATATTCAATCTTGTCATGGTGAAGGCAAAAGTACTTTTCATCATCAAGTCCTTAAGAATGAAGGACCTGGGAAGACAACAGGTGGCATTAAGAAAAAAATGATGAATGTTAATTGTCATCGTTGTGGGATGCAAGGTCATTGGCATTGTATATGTCGTACGCTAAAGTATTTTTCCGATATTTATCAAGAATCTCTAAAATCCAAAGGCAAAAATATAGAGACAAATTTTGTCCAAGATGATTTTACTAATTTTTCCAATGGTTTCGAGGACATAACACACCTAGATATAGCTAATTTCTTTATTGATCCTAACGATGGAAGTACTAGTAATCAAGAATGATACTTTTGTTATATTGTATTATGATTGTACACCACATTTATTTATAGTAAAGTTTACTATTAGTTTAAGATTATTTTATTTATTTAATTGTCTTGTCAATTTTTCTTTTCCTATTTCAGTTTATTCTTTGGTAATATTATATTTCTTATTATTATTTCTTTATTTGTTGAAGATCATGAATTCGGATATGGCTATGTCTATAATGCACAACATAGAAATATGTCTGGTTGATAGTGTCACAACATATACAATTTTGAGAGATAAGAGATGTTTCTCTTATTTGAGCACTGGAAAAACCAAGGTATATACCATAAGTGGTTGTGTGAGACCCCGATTTTTGTGTCCTAGAAGTCCAGCAGCCAATGTAACTGAAATGACGATTTTACCCCTGAAGAAATGAATGTGCAGTAGCCAAAAATAATATTAGAGATTTAGTGTTCATTTATGATTTCATTTCCCTTATTTCGTTTCTAGCATTAATGACACATTATCTATTCTTAATAGATAATTCTAAAATTAAATCCTAATGATTATCTCTTTATATCCAGCCTTAAAAGTATAAAAATTAATCCTATTACACCCTATAAAAGGAGGTAGTCGGCCACACATAAATCCCACACCAAAAACACATAAAATCATCATGCAATCATACCCTACTCCTTACCCTTGCTGCCAAAATTTCTTAACCTTCATTCTCGCCGAATTCTTTCATCTTTCATCATATTTCTGTTAATAATAATTTGTTAGAAACCTTTTTCCATATTGTATCTTGCTATTTTGGTTTCATCATTAGAAGGTTAGTTCTTTCTTATGTTTTTCCTTATTGTAAATACCTAGGGTTTAATGTCGAAATTCTTTGATTAATCCTTCAATTGATTTTTGTTGTTGTTCCTTTTGTTCATATGATTGTTTGGCATCTATTCATGTTGTAATATCATGATTTCATCCTTTGAATCTTGTTTATAAGAGAAATTGGCATGCTCTATACCCTTGCCCTTTTGTTGCTGATTTTTACTAATAGACTTGCTTATTGGTTTCTAGTCTTGTTTTTTTTAATTGTATATGCTATTAATGCCTAATCCTTTCTTGTTATCATAAAATTTCAACCCCTAAGTCCTTTATGCATGAAATCCCAATTTTCCCTGTTGCCCTATCTTAGTGCTGAAATTTGCATGATTAATTGGGATGGTAAATCAGGTTAATTCTTGTTGTGTTCCTGACTATTACATCACACATCCTAGGAGGAGGTCTCAACAGCATCTGATCACTAGTTTATGATAGGTTGGTGAGTGAAATTGGTAAGGAAATAGGATGTTTACTTGGTTACTGAATATGCATGCTTAGTATGGTTTTGTCTTTGCCTTATGAACATATAGGTTGTTCGGATCCTCTAAATAAAGGTAAAGGATTAGATAATTGTTCGGTTTCTCCAGAGATCCTTGTTGATTGTTTGAGTTTTTAGTACATATCCTTGTTGATGTGTGTATGCGCATGCCTTCTGTAGTGTATACATGAGTTGCGGATTGAGCTATGATCCTTTAGGCAATTTCGAACCCTTGAGATAGGGTGTGTGTCTCTAAATCGCATGTGTTGTATGCATTGAACATGCTAATTGTGTTGTGATATGATTGAGGATGTCCTGCTGTGATGTATGTTTTGTACTTTCTTGTGTGTGCTTGTACATGTCTGTGTGTCAGGATTCTTTTTCAGTTGCCATTCAGGGTAAGCATTGATACTCTTAAGGAGAGTAGAGGTTCTTACTAGTATAAGAGACGTATGGGCGGCAATCCCTAGCATGTGCACGCTGGATGCCTAGTCCAGTGTTCTGGCTAACTGCCTTGTCCTGTGTATTGGCTAAATGCCTTGTCCTGTGTGCTGGCAAGATGCCCTTATCCTTGTGTGGTTTGGATGCCTAGTCCTGTGTGTTGGCTAGATGCCTTGTCCTATGTACTAGCAAGATGAATAGACTTACTGATCAGATTATGTGTTAACCATTTACTCTTAGTGCAACGAAGCCTTGGACAATACAGGTGAAAGGGGATGACCTTTCTCTGATGTGATTGAATGATGAATTACCTGCCTGTGTACTTCTGTTGTTAGAAATGTTTGCAGTCCACCCACAACCTATAAGATTTCAGTCCTATCCCTTATTATGATTATTTTATGATTGTTTGATATCCCTTTAGTTGTGTAGGCTAATCTGATGTTGTTTGGGAGATATATTTTTAGATTTCTTCAAATCTTATGATGTTATGACCCTACTGAGATTCTTGTAATCTCACCCTGTTGCTTTACCTTTTTTCAGGTTTAGGTACATCATTTTTTCGTGGTACCAGTGTGTGAGATCAAGGCTACACGACAGGACGATATTGCATCACATTCGCATACCTTCTTCCTTGATTGCTTGCGCATATAACATGAAGCTTGATTGCACTACTTTCTGGTTCTTTGAATCCCTCCTTTTCTTGTTTGTTTATGGAATTTATTGGAGGATTACTTATGGGACTTGTGTGTTGTGGTTCCTTTGATTAATTTTAAAGTCTTCCGCTGATATTTTTATTTACTATGTATGTTACCAGAATGTTTGTCCATAATTATCATTCTTCAACCTTTAAAAAGCATATGAAAGAAAGTTAATAAAATCGGAACTTAGGGAGGACAAGCCTTGTGAGATTAAGATAGGTCTTAGGTTAGGCTTGTTTGGGTTTCACGGTACTAAGGGTCTTTGGATTTGGGTCCTTACAGGTTTGGTAGCAGAACATGGTTTAGGAAATATAATTAGTTATATGCTAACATATTTTTTTGTTATGTGCTTGCAAGGAGAGACATCCGTACACAGCCACACACTTAAAGGATTAATGCCGAAAGTAACCTGATGATAAAATAACTGGTTTGAAATGTTTTATTACTACAATCGATTGTGTAATTGCTGTGTGTTTTTTTTGTGAGTTCTTGTGTGTTGTATGATTTGGTATATTCTGATATGTTTTGATAAGTGTTTTGTTGTGTTCCCTTATGATTGTTGAGTGTGTTTGTAACTTACTGAATGTTGATTGTGATCCCTAGATGTGTATTGTAAGACCCTGAATTTTGAGTCCTAGAAGTCCAGAAGCCGGTGCAGGTGAAAAGACGATTTTTCCCCTGAAAGAAAGGATGTGTGATGGCCGAAATTGGTAAGATTGTTTAGTAGTTAAATTTTTTTAAAATTCCCTATGATCTAAGTTCTTATAGATGAATAATTTCCTTAGAGATTGTCCTTATAGAGGGATAATTGCCTTAGAGATTAAAAGACTATAAAAATATGGAAGATAATTTAGTGTTTAATTATCTGGTAGATTATCTTATTATGATAAAGTGATTAAAAATAGTAATCATAATTCTATACCCATTCATTATAAATAGGAAGCTAACCCCACAAAAATCATTCATAGAAAACTTACAAATTCGTATGAGCCTAAAACCCTATACCTCCCTATTGCCGCCATAATTCGCAGAAACTTCAAACCAGTATAACTCACTCATCGTTCGTCTGATCTCTGCGAATAATAGCTTGTTGGAAATCTCTCTTCATTCTCTTTCCAATCATATTTGATTTTTTGTCAGGATATTAATATTTCTTTACCTAAGGTTAATTTGAAAATCAGCGGCGGAATTAGATTTTCGCCAAATCTTCTTGAATTTAAAAATAGTTTAACTTTCTAATCGTTTGTCAGATCCTTATAAATAATAGCTCGTTTGAAAGATTTTTTCATCTTCTTTCCAACCATATATAAATCGCAACTTGGATGTAAATTTCCTTGTTTAAGGTTAAGACGAAATCGTCCTATGCCCTACTTTTAGCGACAAGATTTGCATAGTTAACTGGAATGGTAAATTCAGGTTGAATCTTGTTAAGTTCCTGGCTATCACATCACACATCCAAGGGAGAGGCACCTGCAACGTCTGATCATTGGTTTTCTGATAGGTTTGGTGTGAGGACCTCCCCCCAGGAGGAACCTACATCCAAGGTATTGTCTGGCCCTCTGGCCCAGGGTAACACCAACCGGCTACCAGGCAACCAGGAGCCCTCGGCCCACAGGCCGGAAACTCTGGCCCATGACTATTCGATCCCCTGGCTGCACCCACTGAAACTCGAACCCCTGTCATGGCACCTTTTATTCCTCCTAAGAGGACGTCTCTCACCAATTCAGCTGCGTCACGACCCGGCCCAGCGGGCCTGGACGTGTATGTGTGCGTGATGGATCACAACTGCAACACTCAGTTGGGCTTTTAACCACAGGACCCAAAAGATGCATCTTGTTACAAATGATACCATCACACAACACATATAAGCCCAAGACCTCCCCCGTTCCTTTTCTATGTGGGATTGGGTAACCTGACCCCCCCTACGGGCTGGGTCTCACAATCTCCCCTCCTTATAGACCTCATGTCCTCACGAGGGGAGCACAAACGTAACTGACTTGGGCCCAAACTCACGGGCCCAAACACGAACACACAACACGGCCCAAACCCACTCGGAAGAGGGAACGAGATCGGCTCCGCTACCATTTGTCACGACCCGGCCCAGCGGGCCTGGACGTGTATGTGTGCGTGATGGATCACAACTGCAACACTCAGTTGGGCTTTTAACCACAGGGCCCAAAAGATGCACCTTGTTACAAATGATACCATCACACAACACATATAAGCTCAAGACCTCCCCCGCTCCTTTTCGATGTGGGATTGGGTAACCTGACCTCCCCTACGGGCTGGGTCTCACATTTGGTGAGTGGTATTGGTAAGGAAATAGGGTATTTAATTGACTATTGAATATGCATGCTTAGTTTGCTTTTGTCTTTGCCTGGTGATAATTTAGGTGGTTCGAATTTACTTAATAAAGGCAAAGGAGTAGCTTCTTGTTCAGGGACAAGAGAGGTAAGATCTATGCCTCATCGGTTTCTCCAGAGACCCCTGTTATTTTCTTGATGGATTTGTTGTCTGCCCTTGTTGTATTACATGCGATTGGATTATAGGGTGAGAGTATCAATTTCGGAATGAGATATGGATCTCATAGGCTATATTGAACCCCTGAGTTAGGTATTGAGTGCTTGGGTTGTATATGTTTTGTGAATTGAATATGCTGATTGTGTTTTGACATGATTGAGGATACCCTGTTGTGGTATTATGCTTTGTACTTGCCTGTGTGTGCTTGTACGTGTCTGTGTGTCAGGATCCTGTCGCTGTGGCCATTCAGGGTAAGCGCTGATGCTCCTAGGGAGAAGAGAGATTCTTGCCGGTTTAGGGAGTTGTATGGGTGGCAAACCAGCAAGTACACGCTGGATATCTGTCCTTGCGAGGTAGGATCCCTGTCTTGCGAGGCAGGAAGCCCTTGTCTTTCAAGGTTTGGGATTCCCTAGTAGGTATGTAACTAGGGAAGACTTGTCCGTGTGGGACTAGTCGACTTGTCCTTGTGAGGACAAGATGAAAGGCTTACTGATTAGTTTGCATGTTAACCACCTACCCTTTGTGCAGTAAGTTTTGGACAACACAGGTGGAAGGGGATGGCCTTTCTTCTTCATTGTCGAGGGCAATTTGATGTGTTTCACCTGCCTGTGTACTTCTGAGCTTTCGGAAGTGTTTGCAGTCCTCCCTCAGCCATAGATTCGGCCCTAACCTCTTTTGATTGATTTTTGAATTGCGTGATCCCCTTTAGTTGTTTAGGAATGATCTTATGTGAATTGGGAGATTTGTGTTTAGGGATTCTGTAGATCTCATGATGCTGTGACTCTACTGAGATTCTTGTAATCTCAAACCGTTGTTTTTACCATTTTTCAGGCTTAGGTACATCCACTGTTCGTGGTACCAATGTGTGAGATCAAAGCTGCACGGCGGGGCGATATCGCATCACATTAGCATACTTGTTACTTGCGCATATAACATGAATGATTGGGCAACTTTCTGGTTTATTTTAAGCACTCTTCTTTACTCGCTATTTCCGAAACTTGATGAAGAATTTCTTGCTGGTTATGTAAATCCCTATGGGACTTGTGTGTTATGAACCCAAAGATTTAATTTAAGACTTCCGCTGATGTTTTATTTACTTCGTATGATACCAGAACATGTGTCCAATATCATGCTCCAATTGTTGATAAGCAATAAGATTAACAAGCTTAAAATCGGAAATTTATGATTAGCTTGGTGAGATTCAAATTGGTCTTAGGTGTCATTTAGACTTATTTGTGTTTCATGGCGGTAATGACCTTAATCGAAGCAATTATTAATAGTTAGGAATTGGGGTCGTTACATGTATTGTCAAATGTTCTTGTATGGTATTATGTATGTCGAATTCATATGGTTAATTTGTATGATTACATGCATTGTCAAGAGTGTTTCTATGTGTAATGTCGAGATTTGTGTATACTTGTGTCCATATGTGTATTTTATTTTTCAGCATATGCATATCGTCCGATGTACGCCTCTCCACTACGTACCACTTTCGTTCCTTAGTTTCATATTTGGGTTATGTGTTGAGTGACTTCGTGTGTTTGTATAGTATGGCAAGGTAGAATATACAAAGGGATCGTTGGGGTAGGTATGGGATTCAGGTCAAACAGAAACCCATAGAGCAGAATGAATCGGAAGCATAGAATGTGCAGGGAGGGCAACCTAAGCCCGAAAACCAACCTAAAGCACCACCCGCACCAGCCATTGATCCTATAATGCACAAACACTAAACATGTTGCAAGGGATTTCTGCGAATTAGCAGCAAATGGAAGCCTAATTTCAAAATGTTCCTCCACTCGCACCACCTATGGAAGATCCTATTCCTCCACTTGAACATGTTCAGCTGGCTCATCCTAAGGAAGCCGAGAGACGTTCAGTTGTGATTACAAAGTTGCTGAGGAAAGCTTGTCAACTGGGATGCAAGGATTTCAATGGTTCAGCAGGTGCCGTTGCAGCTCATGAATGGATCGACACCCTATGTTGAGTGTCCTTATTTTTGTGCATCTCTAGGGATGATAACGTTGCAATCGCCACTTTCCTACTTGAGGGAGAAGCTCTCGCATGGTGGATAGTCGTGATTTTGTGGTTCAGGGATCATTTGCCTATGTGGGAGGAATTCCGGCATGAATTTGACGAAAGGTTCTACACCCGATTCCACAAAATTAAGGAGCGACAAGATTTCTACAAGCTTAAATAAGGAACTCGTTCAATGATGGAATACAAGAAGGAATTAAGGGAGTTATCCCGATTTGCACCAAAGGAGGATCACTCACCTTATCAGCTTGCAAGATGATTCCAAGATGGGTTGAGTATCGAGCTCAAAACCATTGTGGGCACGACATTAGTGCAAAATTTACAAGAGTTGATTGTTGCTGCCACCGAACCTGAGAAAATTGTGTTAAGCATGAAGCCTTCTACAGCAAGCAATGACGGCTCTCTTCGATGTGATTCCAGAGTTAACAGTGGTATGGGACCCTATCCTTTGAGGTCTTATCCTTCGAAGAACAACAGCAATGGAGATAATTTCAGGAAGAATTTTTCTTGTCATAATCCCATTAGATCTACGTAGTGTTCACAGCCACTACAATGCTACAACTATGGCGAAATGGGCCATATTCAGAGGGAGTGTCCTAAACGAAGGCATATTACAGGCTTACCAAATGCCAACCGAGGTGGGTATATCAATCCCACTAAACCACCAGCATGCGCACCTGGAGGACCACCTAGCGGATCTACGAGAGAGGCGCAACCTAGACCAACGAGGTTGTTCACACTGACTGATGTTGAAGCAAGCTCTGATGTGGTGACAAATTTTTGATAGTCTTCATCAACAACATTTTGATTTACTCAAAACCAGAAGAGGAATAGCTGAGAACTTGCGAATTGTACTGAAAATTTTGAGAGATCGACACCTATAAGCGACGTACTCCAAATGTGAATTCTGGTTACGTAAAGTTGATTTCCTTGGCCATGTTGCTTCTACCCATGGTGTTCTTGTTGATCTGAAGAAAATTGAAGCCATAGTTTCTTGGGAACTCCCGCAAACTGTATTTGAAGTTCACAGTTTCCTTGGCTTAGCCGGATACTACCGTCGCTTTGTGGGAAATTTCTCATCTCTTGCTGGACCTTTGACGAAATTGGCACACAAAGAAGAGTCATTCGTGTGGACTGAGAAATGCGAGTGAAGCTTCAAAGAATTGAAAAACCAGTTAGTAACCATACCTATCCTTACCTTGCCAATCGGTGGAAAAAAATATGTGTTGTACAGCGAAACATCGAAATCCTTATTGGGATGCATGTTGATGCAAGATGGGAAAGTCGGTCCCTATGCTTCGCGAAAGTTGCGTCCATATGAGAGCAACTATCCTAAGTATGATTTGGAGCTTGCAGCCGTGGTGTTCGCATTGAAGATATTGTGCCACTACCTATACAGCGAGACGTGCAGAATCTTCACCAACCATAAAAGCCTGAAATATCTTCTAACACATAACGAGATGAATATGAGACAACGAAGATGGTTGGAGCTGATTAAAGACTATGATTTGATCATTGAATATCATCCAGGAAAAGCGAATGTTGTTGCTGATGCTTTAAGTCAAAAGATCCATTCTCCTTCCCCATCGGTTTTGGCCTATATGCGCACACATTACATGCCAATGTTGTTGGATTTGAGGGCTAGACATGTGCATTTTGGCAGTGATTCTCTAGTTCATTACTGGCCTGAATTGAAGTCAAGCCAACTTTGCTGGAAGAGATCCGAAATCAGCAATCAGAAGATCCAAAATTGGCTGAAATCAAGAAGCAACTAACTAATTGTATTAATATTGTGGTTCAAGATTTCAGAGTTTGTGATGATGGAGTTCTTGTCTTCAGAAACCGGGTATTTGTGCCACAAGATATTGATATTCGTAATCTGATTTTGTCCAAAGCACATAGTTCGAATTTTGCTATACATCCTGGTAGTACTAAGATGTATTGATATTTGAAAGAACAATATTGGTGGCCAAACATGAAGCGTCACATTGCTGAGTTCGTTTCTTGATGCCTTGTATGTCAACAAGTGAAGATCAATCATCGGAGACCTGCTGGTTTACTTCAGTCACTTCTGATTCCATAATGGAAGTGGGAGCACGTCATGATGGACTTTGTGACCGGTTTGCCTAGATCTTGGCGAGGATTCGATACCATTTGGGTAATTGTCGATCGACTAATGAAATCTGCACACTTCCTTCTTGTCCATATGATAGGCACACCCGAGAAATTGGTTGTTCGTTATTTGGACGAGATTTTCCATCTACATGGAGTGTTAGTTCTTATTGTTTCAGATCATGACCCCCGCTTCACATCACAATTTTGGGAGAAATTCTAGAATACGTTGAGTTTGAGACTGAATTTCAGTACAGCATTTCATCCTTAGACCGACGGTCAATCTGAAAGAATGATTTAGACGCTTGAGGACATGCTGCATGTGTGCATGATGGTTCAAAATACCAGTTGGGATCGATGTCTACTTTTGGCAGAATTTGCTGACAACAACAGTTTTCATGTAAGCATCAGAATGGCTCCTTATGAAGCGTTATATGGGAGACATTGTAGAACTCTGATTTTCTAGAATGAGGTAGGCTAGAGATGCCTAGATAATCTGAAGCTGATAGATTAAGCAACTAAACAATTGAATTTGATTCGACAAAGGGTGAAGACAATGCAAGATAGGCAAAAAATTATGTTGATAATCAACGAAGGGAGCTAGAATCTGCGGTGGATGACTAAGTGTTTCTGAAAGTAGTCCCGTGGAAGGGTATTCTTCGTTTCCAGCAGTGAGCTAACTAGCACCTCCTTATATTGGTCCGTATGATACTGTTGAGAGAGTTGGCCCAGTTGCATACCAACTTACTTTACCTCCGAATATGGAGAGAATTCACAGCGTGTTTCACATTTCAATGTTGAGAAAATATGTTCAAGATCTTGCTCATGTGCTCAAGGAACCACTAGTTAAAGCAAATGAAGACCTATCATATCCCATATAGCCATTTGCCATACTAGATTGGTCAGTTCATCAGCTTCGCAGTCAAAACGTGCCTGTCGTACGAATTGTTTGGCGTAATGGCCAAATTGAGGGACAGTCTTGAGAGACTAAGGAATCTGTACGTGCAAAATTTCCTTACTTGTTTTCTTAGGTACTTGAGCTGAAATTTCAAGGATGAAATTTTTATGAGGAGAGGATGTGAGACCCGATTTTTGTGTCCTACAAGTCCAGAAGCCAGTACAGCTAAAATGACGATTTTACCCTTGAAAAAATGGATATGTGGTAGCTGAAAATGGTATTGAAGGTTTAATGTTTATTTATGATTTCATTTCTCCCTCATTTCGTTTCTAGCATTAATGACACATTATCTATTCTTAAGAGATAATTCAAGAATTAAATCCTAATGATTATCTCCTTATATCCAACCTTAAAAGTAGGAAGTTTAATCCTATTACACCCTATAAATGGAGGTAGTCGGCCACACATAAATTTCATACCAAAAATACACAAAATCATCACGTTATCAAATCCTACTCCCTACCTTTGATGCCAAAATTTCTTAACCTTCAACCTAGCTGAATTCTTTCATTATTCATCAGATTTATATGAATAATAGCTTGTTGGAAACCACTTTCTATCCTCTATCTTGCTATCTTAGTTTCATCATCCGAAGGTTAGTTCTTCTTTATGTTTTTTCTTATTGCAAATACCTAGGGTTTGGTGCCAAAAATTTTTGATTAATCCTTCAATTGGTTTTTGTTGTTGTTCATATGATTGTTTGGTATCTATTCATGTTGTAATATCATGAATTCATCCTTTGAATCTTCCTTATAAGGGAAATCGGCATGCTCTGTACCCTTCCCCATTTTTTGCCGATTCTTACCAATAGACTTGCTTATTGGTTTCTGATCTTTTTTAATTGTATGTGTTATTAATACCTAATCCTTCATTATTATCATGAAATTGCAACCTCTAAGTCCCTTATACATGAAATCGCAATTCGCCTTATTGTCCTATCTTAGTGCCGAAATTTTCATGGTTAATTGGGATAGTAAATCAAGTTGATTCTTGTTGTGTTCTTGGCTATCACATAACACATCCAAGGGGGAGGTCTCAGCAATATCTGATCACTAGTTTCTGATAGGTTTGGTGAGTGGAATTAGTAAGAAAATAGGATGTTTATTTTGGTTATTGAATATGCATGCTTAGTATGTTTTTTTCTTTGCCTTATGAACATATAGGTGGTTCAGATCCTCTAAATAAAGGCAAAGAATTAGCTACTGGTTCAAAGACTAGAAAGATAGGATATATACCTCATCAGTTTCTTCAGAGATCCTTGTTGATTGTTTGATGTTTTTGATACATGTCATTGTTGATGTGTATATGCGCATGTCTTGTATAGTGTATGCATGAGTTACGGATTGAGCTATGATCCTTTAGACAATTTTGAACCCCTTAAGATAGGATGTGTGTGCCTAAATCGTATCTGTTGTGTGCATTGAACATGCTAATTATGTTGTGATATGATTGAGGATGCCTTGTTGTGATGTATACTTTGTACTTACTTGTGTGTGCTTGTACATGTATATATGTCAGGATCCTTTTCCTTTGGCCATTCGAGGTAAGCGTTGATGCTCCTGAGGAGAGGAGAGGTTCTTACTAGTATGGGAGATGTATGATTGGCAATCCCCAACATGTGCACGCTAGATGTCTAGTCCTGTGTGCTGGCTAGATGCCCTGCCTTGTGTTCTGGCATGATGTCCTTATCCTTGTCTGATTTGGATGCCCTTATTCTTGTGCGGTTTGGATGTCTAGTCCTGTATACTGGCTAGATGCCTTGTCCTGTGTGCTGGCAAGATGAATAGGTTTGCTGATTCGATTGTGTGTTAACCATTTACCCTTTATGTAGCAAAGCCTTAGACAACATAGGTGAAAGGGGATGGCCTTTCTTTGATGTGATTGAATGATGAATTACCTTCTTGTGTACTTCTATTGTTAAAAGTATTTGTAGTCCACCCACAGCCTATAAGATTTCGGTCATATCCCTTATTATGATTATTTGATGATTTTTTGATATCCTTTTAGTTTTGTAGGCTAATCTGATGTTGTTTGGGAGATGTATGTTTAGATTTTTGTAAATCTTATGATGTTATGACCCTACTGAGATTCTTGTAATCTCAACTTGTTGTTTTCACCATTTTTCAGGCTTAGGTACATCATCTATTCGTGGTACCAGTGTGTGAGATCAAGGCTACATGGCGAGACGATATTGCATCACATTCGCATACCTTCTTCCTTGATTGCTTGCGCATATAACATGAAGCTTGATTGGACTACTTTCTAGTTCTTTGAATTCCTCCTTCGCTTGTTTGCTTCTGAAATTTATTGGAGGATTACTTGTTAGATTTAGAGATCCCTATTGGACTTGTGTATTGTAGTTCATATGATTAATTTTAAAGTCTTTCGCTGATGTTTTTATTTACTCCGTATGTTACCAGAATGTTTGTCTATATAATTATCATGCTCCAACCTTTAAAAACAATATGAAATAAACTTAATAAAATTAAAACTTATGGAGGATAAGCCTTGTGAGATTCAGAGAGGTCTTAAATTAGGCTTGTTTGGGTTTCACGACGGTAAGGATCCTAGTAAGTTGGATTCGGGTCCTTACAGGTTGTGCAAAATTAATTGAGGGCACTGGCAGAGCACATATTATATTATCCAGAAGATCAAAGATTATAATAGAAGATGCACTATTTTCTTTAAAGTCTGAAAGAAACTTATTAAGTTTCAAAGACATTCGTTTGAATGGATATCATACTGAGACTATAAAGAAAAATATTGAATATCTTTATATGACTTCTATTATTTTGGATAAAAATGTATCTTAGAAAAATTACCACAGTTTCCTATGGATTATACTATATGAGTATTCAAATGATAAAATTTCATTTTATAATAAACCATAAATTTGGTGATGTATTTAAAATTTGGTATGACCGATTAGGCAATCGCGGTTCAATTATAATGCGAAAAATACTTGAAAATTCTTTTGGTCATCCATTGAAAAATAAGAAGATTTTCTAATCTAATAAATTTTCATGTGTTGCTTGTTCTCATGTTAATTATACGGCCATCAATAATCAAAATTGGGACTGAATCTCCATTATTTTTGGAAAAAATTCAGGGTTACACTTGTGGGTGGCCCCTATACACCCACTATGTGGACCATTTCGATATTTTATGGTTTCGATTGATACATCAACAAGATGGTCACATGTATGTTTATTGTCATCTCGTAATGTGGCATTTACAAAATTGCTCACACAAATAATTCGTTTACGAGCCCACTTTCCTGATTATCCAATTAACGCTATTTGGATGGAAAATGCTAGTGAGTTCACATCTCAGGCCTTTACCGATTATTGCATGTCTATTAGAATAACAATTGAACATCTAATAGCTTATGTTCATACACAAAATGGTCTTGCTGAATCATTTATAAAACACTTATAGTGGATTGCAAGAATATTGTTTCTGAAATCTAAACTCCCTGTTTATGCTTGAGGATATGCCATTTTACATGCAACAACACTTATACGTATCAGGCCAACAAGTTATCATAAAAAATCCCCGATGCAATTGGTTTCTAGTCAGGAACCAAATATATCCCATTTGAGAATTTTTGGTTGTGCAGTATACATCCCAATTTCTCCACCACAACACACAAAGATGGAACCTCAGAGGAGGATAGGAATATATGTTGCCAATCAACTGCAAATCAATTGCAAGATGCATTTACTGACTTTAAATGAATAATTAGATCTCAGATTCTAGTAGTAAATGCTCTGATATGAATCGATGTCCCTAAAGGACAGTTGATTATTGCTAGTGAATCTAAGCAATATGAGACCCTAATCCTCCATAGGGTAGATATTCTTGAAATCCATAGGTCAGAAATAAAACTCAGGTACCGGTGCAGCTAAAATAACTTTTTTTCCCTAAAGAAATGAAAGAGTAATGGCCTAAAATGGTTGTTGCTGAATATTTTCTATTTTAAATCTAGTAATTTTATTATCTTTAAGTTTTATCCCTTATTATCAAAATTATTAGATAGTTCTTCCTTTAAATAGAATTACTCTTTTAATACAATTATCCTTTCAATAGAATTATTCTTTAATCATATCTTATCCTTCTAAGCTTAAAAATAAATATATATCTCTTAATTAAACCTCCTTAAGACCCTAAAAACTAACATGGCTAGCCACCCTATCTAGCATACCAAAATCATTCTTCTAAATTCCAGAATTTCCCTCCCTACTCTCCCTTTTGGCCGAAATTTTTTCTTCCTAAACCCTAACCGAAATTGATCATCATTCATGAGATTTCTGCATGTGATAGCTTGTTGGAATCATCTCTCCATTTTGCATCTTATTATCATAATTTCACAAGAAAAAGGTTAGTGTTTCTCTTTTAATTTTATTGCCATAATTTCTAAGGTTCTTAGCCTAATTTCTTATAATTCAATCCCTTATTGGTTTCTATTTCTGATCATCTTCATTGTTTGAATGTTTGGTACCTATCCTTATTATGTTATGATGAATTCAACCCTTTTATCTTCCTTATTGAAGAAATTGGCATCTCTTATTCTCAACCCTATGTTTGTCGAAATTTGATCAATTGACTTGTCTATTGGTTTTAGATCTTGTTTCTTTTAATCATTTGAGTAATTGGCACATATTCCTTTCTTAATTTCATGAAATCGTAACCCCTAACCTCTCTAATGTTGAAATCGCAATTTGCCCTATAAACCCTAAGGTGTTGCCAAAATTTGTATATTGAATTAGGGTGAATAATCAAGTTGATTCTTGTTGAGTTTTTGACCATCACATCACATATTCAGGGGGAAGATACTGTTGTATCCAGATCGCTAGATTTTGGTAGGTTATTTGGTAAGGATTCCCAATGTCTTTGGTTTTTAATTAAGTATCTTATGGCTTAGTATCGTGTGGTCTTTGCCTTGTGATTTTTTAGGAGATTCTGATCTTATTAGAAAGGTAAAGGATTGCATCTGATTTAGATGCATGAGAGGTAGGATCTATGCCTCATTGGTTCCTTTGGTTGCCTTATCGTTTGATTGTTTGAATATGATTGAATTCGATTGCCTATCTTGGTTATATTCTTACGGAATATGTGATTATGATAATAAGGAATCTCAGAATTTACTAGGGCAATAGGTTGCCTAATTCGGTTATGAATTTGAGGATTGATTTATGATTTGTATTGTGATTTGATTGAGGGTCCTTTGTTGTGATTTGTGTATATGCGTACTATGTGTGCATGCATATACATGCCTTGTTTGTGTTTTTTTTGAAGGATTCTTTTGTCACTAGCTATGCGAGGTAAGTATTGTTGCTTCAAGGGAGAGGAGAGGTGCTTACCAAACCCGGAGGTTTATAGGTGGTTATTCCCAGCAAGAGCTCGTTGGATGCCTTATAGGCCGATTCAAGTCTGGATGTTAAGATGCCTTGTAGGCCAGTTCGAGTCTGGACATCAAGATGTCTTAAAGGCTAGTTCGAGTTTGGACATTAGGAGGCCTTATTTTTGTGTGGCAGGATGACTTGTATGCGCAGTGTCACGACCGAAAATCAGACTACGCGTCATTCGGCTTCGTGCGGGACCTGTCCCCCAAATCAAGGAGCACG
The DNA here is from genome assembly GCA_019739055.1 of Passiflora organensis. Lineage (NCBI taxonomy): Eukaryota > Viridiplantae > Streptophyta > Magnoliopsida > Malpighiales > Passifloraceae > Passiflora > Passiflora organensis. Next base: position 6,279,802 of record JAEPBF010000136.1, read on the forward strand.
TTCCCCACCGGAAGAGGAAATCAAGGAGCTAATCAAAGAGGGAATCAGGGAACATGTTCCCCACTATGTTCCCCACTAAGAGAGGGAATCAAGGAACTCAATTGGGATCTGTGTACTCAATTGGGATCCGTGTTAGTGCTTTCTACTTTTGTATATAACCGTTAGATCATACGGCTTGATCTCCACCATCCATTGGGGAGTTGTAAAGGCTATATAAGGGGTGCCTCCCCTCTTTTGTAATCATCCACCAAATCCAGCAATACTTGCAATATTGAGAGTTTAGAGCTTTCTCTCCATTCTTTTGTGTGTCTCTCTCATTTCAGTTCGGTTCTAAGCTTAGCATTCTAGCTAGCTTTGTGAGGAAGGCTTACTTAGCCTATTGCGAGAGCGATAGTCTAAGGCCGCACGGAGAGTTTCTATTCCGCAAAACTCTAGTCCCGTGACAGTTGGTAGCGGAGCTACGGCTCAAATCCTTTGAGAGAGAAATGGAGATGCCTACTACTTCTGATGCCAACATCCATATTGAAGAGGAGGTCGAGGAGGTCCGTGTGGGGAGACTACCCCAACGTGCTCCCGAACCTAAGAAAAGAATGAAGACTGTTGATCATCTGTCATCATTGGAGGCAAGGATCACTCGTATGGAGATGAAGGTTGCCGATGACAAAGATATGCTTGAGGAATATGGCCAACGCATAAGCGAGCTCGAGTCAGGGGACGTGAATGAGCTTCGCGAGGAGATGCAAGGCGCCCTCATTGCTATCCACTCTTGGAGGGAAGAGTTAGATGACTTCAAGGTAAATCTTCTTGCTGAAATCTCTTTATATAAGGATGACTTGGTAGAAATCAGGAAAGATTGCAAGAAGGGCATTGTGCAAGGGGTTGCCAAGCCCAAGCTGAAGCTGGATGTCCCGAGGCCAAAGTCATTTGGTGGGACGAGGAATGCCAAGGAAGTGGACAACTTCCTTTTCAACCTTGAACAATACTTTCAAGGGGTGGGCATGGAGAGCGATGGAGATCGACTTTCCCAAGCCCCACTGTATCTAACCGATAGTGCCACAACCTGGTGGAGGATGAAGCATGCTCAAATCGAGCGCGGCACCTTGAAGTTGGAGACGTGGGCAGATTTCAAAAGGCTCCTGAGAGCACAATTCTCACCGAGAAATGTGGAGCTAGAAGCAAGGGAGAAGCTTCGCAAGTTGTCCCATAAGGGCGACATCCGAGACTACGTGAAGGAGTTCACGGAAGTCTTATTGGAGATCCCAGACATGCCCGAGACGGAGGCCATGTACATATTTCTGGGAGGCCTACAAAGTTGGGCCAGGCTGGAGCTTCATCGATGCAATGTCAAGGAGCTCAACAATGTGATCACCGAGGCTGAATCCTTGGCGGAATTTGAGAGGAAACCCGAGGGTTCAAGCCCACCTAAGCCTAAGAGTTTCCACGACTACAAGGCTAAAGATGGGGGAGCAGTCCATGAAGCCAAGGAGTGGAAGGATAAGCCTTTCAAGTCCTTCAAGTCCTTCCGTCCAGCCAAACCCACACAAGGGGGAGGTGAAAATCGAGGCAAAAGTGAGAGACCAAAACTCTCATGCTTTCTATGCGAAGGGCCGCATAAAGCTGTGGATTGCCCGATGAGGAATAAGCTGGCAGCCATGGTCATGGAGGCTGAATAGATGGAAACACCAAGGATGAATTCCATGCAATTGTTGAGTGCCGTTAGAGCCTCAACTAAAGATGCCAAGGTGGAGCAAGCTGGGAGAATGTTTGCTAGACCCATCGTGCAAGGAAGGGAGTCCCGTGCATTGATCGATACCGGTGCTACTCACAACTTCATGAAGAAGGAGGATGCACAACGACTTGGCATCAAGTTCAAAGAGGAGAAAGGCTGGCTGAAGACGGTGAACACTCAAGCCCAGCCAATCTTTGGAGTAGCTCGAGAGGTCGAGCTACAAATGGGAGAATGGAAAGGTAAACTTGACTTCTCTATTGTTCCTATGGATGATTTTCCGATTGTGTTAGGGATGCAATTCCTGGATCAGACGAGAGCAGTCCCAGTGTCTTACACCAATACCCTTATATTTTCGGAAGGGAGCCAGTGTTGCGTGGTGCCTGTTGCTCGAGAGAAGGAGCTAAAGGCAAAAACACTTGCGGCCATCAGCCAACTGGAGAGTCCTTTGCTGGAAAGGATCCAAGGGGGTATGAAACATAAACCCCAAGTTCAGGCCATGGCAGAACAAGTGAAGCAAGGGCCAAATCCATCCGCCTACCACGTTGTCAAGGAGTGTGACAAGCAGAAGGACATTGCAAGAGTGCAATTGTCCAAGGAGGCAAAGTGGAAGGAAAAAGGGGTAGATACAAAGAGGCGACCCTTGGAGTTTGATGAAGGGGATCTTGTGTTGGTGAAGCTGATGCCTCACCAAAGCCGAGTTTTTGCCAAGTTGCACAAGGGGCTAGTGCGACGATACGAGGGTCCTTTCAAGGTGTTGAAGAGGATCGGCAAGGTATCATACAAGCTGGAACTACCGCCAAGATTGGAGTTCCATCCTGTCTTCCATGTGAGCTTATTGAAGCCATTCCAAGCAGACACGGAAGATCCGGAGAGGGGGAAGTCCAAGAGAGCTCCCACAGCTGTGACCAATGCCCATGATAAGAAGCTTGATGAGATCTTATCAAGACGGGTGGTGCAAAAAAGTGGGAAACACATGAACCATGTGGATTACTTGGTTCGATGGAAAGGTGACCCTCCTAGCGAGACAAGCTGGGAGAAAGATTTCGATCTTTGGCAGTACCAAGATGAAATCAACGAGTTCTTGAGGCAGAACACAACGAGGACGTTGTCGAGTTTGGTGGGGGAGAATGTCACGACCGAAAATCAGACTACGCGTCATTCGGCTTCGTGCGGGACCCGTCCCCCAAATCAAGGAGCACGTTCCCCATCGGAAGAGGAAATCAAGGAGCTAATCAAGGAGGGAATCAGGGAACATGTTCCCCACTATGTTCCCCACTAAGAGAGGGAATCAAGGAACTCAATTGGGATCCGTGTACTCAATTGGGATCCGTGTTTGTGCTTTCTACTTTTGTATATAACCATTAGATCATACGGCTTGATCTCCACCATCCATTGGGGATTTGTAAAGGCTATATAAGGGGTGCCTCCCCTCATTTGTAATCATCCACCAAATCCAGAAATACTTGCAATATTGAGACTTTAGAGCTTTCTCTCCATTCTTTTGTGTGTCTCTCTCATTTCAGTTTGGTTCTAAGCTTAGCATTCTAGCTAGCTTTGTGAGGAAGGCTTACTTAGCCTATTGCGAGAGCGATAGTCTAAGGCCGCACGGAGAGTTTCTATTCCACAAAACTCTAGTCCCGTGACAGCAGCTGCAAGAGTGCTTCTAGGCGAGTTAAAGTCTGGATGTCAGAGACAACTAAAAAGCTTGCTGTAATATTGATTGTTTAATTGTTTTATCCTTTTTGCAGCATAGCCTTGGACAATATGGGAAAATTGGGACAAACATTGCTTTTGAAAATCATATTATATTATAGGGTGCCTGTGTGCTTCTGAATGAGAAGTGTTTTCAGTCTTTCCTCTTGTTTTCTATCAATTTCGGCCTACCCTTATATTCTGTGTGCTTGTGATGATTTCGGTCCCTATTATGTGTGATTGATGCTTTTGTTTTAATTGGATATATTAGATGGTTTAGGTGTTGATCTTTTGGTTATTGGGAGATGTTTGAATGGGAATCCTTAGGTGTTATGATGTTATAACCCTACTGAGATTCTTGTAATCTCCACCTCTTATTTCTCCCCCTTTGCAGGCTTAGGTGTGTATTTTGTTGTTGGTACCAAAGATGTGAGATCTAGCCTGCACGGCTGGACGAATTTACACTTCATTTACACCACTTTCCTGTTGAATGCGCATGCAATGTCTTTGAACTTGTGTGGATTTGCATTCTGGCTTTTCAATCCCTCTTCCTTTTTCTTGTTGCTTCCAAAATATGCATGATACTATTGGTTGATGTTTTGAGATTCCTATGGGACTTGTGTGTTATGTTTCCACTTGTTCTCAGTGTTAATATAAGTCCTCAGCTGATGTTTTCTTTCACTCCATATAAGCCAGAAATTCAATAATGTATAAACATACTCCAACCTTTAAATAGCATATGAATCAACCAATAAAATTGACAATTAGGTGACTTGAGCCTTGTGGGATTCAAATAGAACATTGCGAGGGCTTATTTGGGTTTCATGGGAGTAAGGGTCATAATAGGATGAGTTTGGGTCCTTACAAGCCACGTAAAGAAGGTGGAAGACCAGTCGGTTCTCAAGATAAAAATCCTTGAAAAAAGAAAAAAATAATTATTCACTATGGTCAAAAGGAGGATACCGTCTTGGAAAATTCTGTTGGCATAATTTATAAATTTCTGGAAGAAACTCTTGAGAATGGATAGATCTCGATCAATTATGTCATTATAGGAAACAAATGAAACAGCAATAAAATGCATGTTGACAGTATTTTTTCATATAATGTAGCGCTCAATATTATTGAAGAAAATGAAAATTTTGAACCTATCTCTATAGAACTGTAAAAATCAAAATGATTGGCCAATGTGAAAAGACGCAATTCAATCAGAATTAAACTCGTTTGAAAAACTGAGAGTTTTTGGACCTATAATCCATACACCAAAAGGTGTAAAACCAGTAGGATACAAATGGGTATTTGTGTGAAAAAGAAATGAAAAAAATGAAGTAGTGAGATATATAGCAAGACTCATCGCATAAGATTTTACTCAAAAATCCGGCATTGAATATGAGGAGACATATTCTCCTATGGTGGACGCAATAACATTGTGATAGCTACTTTGTCTGGTAATATATGAAAAACTTGAAATAAGTCTAATGGATGTAGTTACAACCTATTTTATGACTCATTAGATACTGATATATATATATGAAAATCCTTGAAGGATTTAAGTTACCAGACGATTTGTATGGCTCATTAGATACTGAGAGTTTTATATGGATTGAAATAGTCTGGACGAATGTGGTATAATCGTCTTTGCGAGTGCTTGCTTAAAATATTGTGACGACCCCAATTTCTAACTATTACAATTTGCTCCGATTAAGGTCATCACCGCCGTGAAACCCAAATAGCCCAAATGACACCTAGGACCTATCTGAATCTCACCAGGCTTACCAATAACTTTCGATTTTTAGCATATTTATTGCTAATTTTTAACAACAATTGGAGCATGATATTGGACAATTATTCTAGTAACATACAGAGTGAATAAAACATCAGCGGAAGTCTTTAGATTAAATCATTGGTTTCATAACACGCAAGTCCCATACGGATCCAAACAACCAGCAAGAAATCCTCCAAATATATTTCGGAAATAGCAAGAAAAGGAAGGATCTGAAAATAAACCAGAAAGTAGCTCAATCATTCATGTTATATGCGCAAATAAACAACCATCAAGTATGCAAATATGATGCGATATCGCCCCACCGTGCAGCCTTGATCTCACACACTGGTACCACGGATAGTGAATGCACCTAAGCCTGAAAAATAGTAAAAACAACATGAATGATACAATAATCCAATCGCATAACTCAGGAATTCGTTATAGCCTATGAGATCCATATCTCACTCCAAATTTCATACTCTCACCCTATAATCCAATCGCATGCAATACAACAAAAGCAGGTAACAAAAACATCAAGAAAATAACATGGGTCTCTGGAGAAACCGATGAGGCGTAGATCCTACCTCTCTTGTCTCTAAATAAGAAGTTACTCCTTTTCCTTTATTAGGTAATTCTGAACCACCTATATTATCACTAGGAAAAGACGAAAATAAACTAAGCATGCATATTCAATAATCAATTGAATACCCTATTTCCTTACCAATTCCACTCACCAAACCTATCAGAAACCAGTGATCAGATGCTGCAGGTGCCTCCCCCTTGGATGTGTGATGTGATAGCCAGGAACTTAACAAGATTCAACCTGAATTTCCATTCCAATTAACTATGCAAATTTCATCGTTAAAAGTAGGGATAGGACAATTTCGACTTTAAGCATAGAGAAGTTTAAAAGAAGGAAATTCATGATCATACATCATGAATAGATGCTAAGCAATCATAAGAACACGTGAAATGACAACAGAAATCAACCGAAGACAAAAACTATAGAAATTTAAAAACCTAATTCCGTCGTCGATTTTCAACTTAACCTTAGACAAGAAAATATTTACATCCAAACAACGACACATATATGGTTGGAAATAGGATGAAAAAATCTTTCCAACAAGCTATTATTTTCAGGGATCCGACAAACGATGAGAGAGTTATGCTACATTGAAGTTCAAGAAGATTTGGCGAAAACCTAATTCCGCTGCCGATTTTCAACATATCTTTAGAGAAAGAAATACTAACCTCCTGAAAAAAAACAAAATATTTTTAGAAAGAGGATGAAGAGATCTTTCCAACAAGCTATTATTTGCAAGGATCTGATGAATGATGAACGATAAGAGAGTTATGTTGGTTTAAAGTTTCATCGAATTTTGGCGGCTATAGGGAGGTATAGGGTTTTAGGCTTATACGAATTTTGTATGTTTTCTCTGAATGATTTTTTGAGGTTGGCTTCCTATTTATAATGAATGAGTTTAGAATTATGATTACTACTTTTAAAATAATTAAAAATAAGATAATTACCAGATAATTAAATTCGTTAATTATCTTCCCCTATTCTTAGGGATTTTAATCTCTAAGGAAATTATCTATCTATAAGGACTTTGATTAAAGGGAATTTATACCAAAATTAACTACCATACCACTCTTACCAATTTCGGTCATCACACATCCTTTCTGTCAGGGAAAAAATTATCTTTTCACCTGCACTGGCTTCTGGACTTCTAGAACTCAAAATTTGGGGTCTCACATCCTCCCCTTATTACAGGAATTTTGTCCTCGAAATTTTAACATAAGTACCTAATCAAACAGGTAAGGAAATTTTGCACGCATAGATTCCTTAGTCTCCCAAGACTGTTCCTCAATTTGGTCATTACGCCAAACAACTCGTACCATAGGCACGGTTCGACGGCAAAGTTGTTGAACTGACCGATCTAGTATGGCAACTGGCTGTACAGGATAGGATAGGTCTTCAGCAACTTCAACTGGCGGTTCTATAAGCACATGAGCAGGATCTCGCATATACTTTCTTAGCAGTGAAATGTGGAATACGTTGTGAATTCTTTCCATATTTGGAGGTGGGGCAAGTCGGTATGCAACAGGGCCGATTCTTTCGACAATGTCATATGGACCAATGTAGCGAGGTGCTAGCTTACCTCGCTGCTGAAAACGAAAGACTCCTTTCCATGAGGCGACCTTCAAAAATACTTTGTCACCTACCGTAAATTCCAGCTCCCTTCGTCGATTGTCGGCGTAACTTTTCTTCCGATCATGAGCTGTTTTTAACCTTTGTCGGATTAAGCTTAATTGTTCTGTTGCTTGGTCAATCAATTCCAGATTGTCTAGGCATCTCTCGCCTACTTCATTCCAGCAAATGGGAGTTCTGCAACGTCTTCCATATAGTGCTTCATAAGGTGCCATACCGATGCTTGCATGAAAACTATTGTTGTAAGCAAATTTTGCCAAGGCATCGATCCCAACCGGTTTGTTGATCTAACACACTCGCTCATAGCATGTCTTCGAGTGTCTGAATAGTCCTTTCTGATTGACCATCGGTCTAGGAATGAAATGCTGTACTGAAATTCAATCTTGAACCCAGCGCATTCTGGAATTTCTCCCAAAATCGTGAGGTGAAACGAAGGTCACGATCTGAAACAGTAGAAACTGGCACTCCATGCAATCGAAAAATCTCATCTAAGTAACGAACTGCCAATTTTTCTGGTGTATCTGTCACGCGTATAGGAAGAAAGTGTGCAGATTTCTTCAGTCCATCCACGATCACCCAAATGGCATTGTATCCTTGCTTCAATCTAGGCAAACCAGTCACAAAATCCATTGTGACGTGCTCCCACTTCCATTCTGGAATCGGAAGTGACTGAAGTAGACCAGCGAGTCTTTGATGTTCGATCTTTACTTGTTGACATACGAGGCATCGGGCAACGAACTCAGCAATGTGACGTTTCATGTTTGGCCACCAATACTGCTCCTTCAAATCTTAGTATATCTTAGTGCTTCCAGGATGAATAGAAAACTTTGAACTATGCGCCTCCGATAGAATAAGGTTACGAATATTAACATTTTGTGAAACACATACCCAGTTTCTGAAGACTAGTACTTCGTGATCTCGTATTCTGAAATCACGAACTATTACATCAACACCATCAGCAAGTTGTTTCCGAATTTCAGTAAATTTTGGATCCTTTAATTGTTGATTCCAGATTTCTTCAATTAAGGTAGGTGCGACTTCGATTCATGCCAATAACGAACCAGAAAAATCAGTGCCAAGATGCACACGGTTAGCTTTCAATTCCAACATCATCGGAAGGTAATGGGTGCGCATATAGGCCAAAACTAATGGGGAAGGAGGATGAAAATTTTGGCTCAGGGCATTAGCAACAACATTTTCCTTTCCAAGATGATATTCGATGATTAAATCATAGTCTTTAATCAGCTCCACCCATCTTCGTTGTCTCATATTCAATTTTTTTTGCGTGAGGAGGTACTTCAGGCTTTTGTGGTCAGTGAAGATTCGGCACGTCTCGCCGTATAAATAGTGTCGCCAAATTTTTAAGGCCAACACCACAGCTGCAAGTTCCAAGTCATGCGTAGGGTAGTTGCTCTCGTGCGGTCGCAATTGCCGGGAAGCGTAGGCGATGACTTTCCCATTTTGCATCAATACGCATCCAAGTCCAGATTTTGACGCATCGCTGTAAACTACATACTCATTTCCACAAATAGGTAGGGTAAGGATAGGTGCAGAAACTAACCGATTCTTTAACTCTTCGAAATTTTGCTGGCATTTCTCGTTCTATATGAACAGCTCACCCTTGCATGTCAGTTTTGTCAATGGTCCAGCAAGCGATGAAAAATTCTCCACAAAGCGACGGTAGTATCCTACTAAGCCAAGGAAACTACGAACTTCGAACACACTTCGCGGCGGTTCCCAAGAAATCACGGCTTCAATCTTCTTTGGATCAACTAACACACCTTGGGCGGAAACAACATGGCCAAGGAAACCAACTTCGCATAACCAGAATTCGTATTGGAGTACTTTACGAACAACCGTCGATCCTTCAAGATTTTAAGCACAACCCGCAAGTGCATAGCATGATCCTCTTCCGATTTTGAGTAAATCAGAATGTCGTCGATGAAGACTTGGCATCAGTCAGGGTGAAGAGCCTTGTTGGTCATGGTTTCGCCTCGCTTGTGGATCCGTTGGGTGGTCCTCCTTGTGCTCGTGTTGGTGGTCTGGCATGGTTGGCATTCCCACCTCGGCCTGTGTTTGATATGCCTGTGATTTGCCTTGGTTTCGGGCATTCGTTCTGAATATGTCCCATCTCGCCACAGTTGTAACATCGTTGTTGCTGAAATTTCCACGAAGATCCATTGGAATTTGAACCAGAAAAGTTCCTCCTGTTGGTATTTCCATTGTCATTAATTTTCGGAGGATATGACCTTAAAGGATAGGGTCCCGTTCGTCGATTGAACTTCAAATCTCGCTTATAGGATTCGCCACTAATGGCTGCAGTTGGCTTCTTGGTTTGCATGATCTTTTCAGCTTCAACTGCGGCAACAATTAGTTTTTGCAAATTCTACACCGGCGTCGTACCAACAATGGTTTTAAGTTCGATACTCAATCGATCCTGAAATCGTCTCGCAAGCTGGTACGGTGTACGATCTTCTTCTGGTGCAAATCGGGACAACTCCCTTAACACCTTCTCATATTCCAGCACCGAACGGTCGCCTTGTTCAAGTTTGTAAAAAGCTTGTCGCTGCTCGCTTTTATGGAACCTCGTATAAAATCTTTCATCGAATTCGTATCAGAATTCTTCCCAAGTTGGCAAACGATCGCCGAATCGCAAGCTAACAGATGTCCACCATGCGAGGGCTTCTCCCTCAAGTAGGAATGTAGCAATGGCAACCTTGTCATCATCCGAGATAGGCAAGAATAAGGATACTCGGCATAAGGTGTCTATCCACTCACGAGCGGCTGCAGCTCCAACTGAACCACCAAAATCTTTACATTGAAGTTGTCGAGCTTCCTTCAGCAATTTTGTAATCATGACGGGAAATCTCTCAACCTTCTTATAATGTGCCGGCTGTATAGGTTCAACTGGAGGAATAGGTTCTTCCACTGGTAGGAATAGGTTCTTCCACTGGTGTAGGTGCAGGAGCATTCTGAAATTGCGCCTCCATACGCTACTGATTTGCGGCAATTCTTTGTAATACGTTTAAGATCTATGCCATGACAGGATCAATAACTGGTGCGGCTGGTGCCTCAGATTGGTTTCGGGCTCAACTTGCCCTTCCTGCTCATTTTGTGCATTCGGCTCCTCTTGCTCAATAGGTTGCTGTTCAGCCTGAACCTCAAACCTACCCCATTGGTCCCTTTGTAGCCTCAAGCGTGCCATACTACACGAATACACCTTTATTACTCAACACAAAACTAAATATGATTAACAGAAGTGGTACCTGGTGGAGAGGCATGCATCGGACGATATGTATAGGCTAGAAAGCATCATATAATTTTTCAGTAATCACATGCACACATGCAAAGATATTCTCGGCAATTACATAAACACTCAAATATACTCTCGGAAATCTTTATCAAACATCAAGCAAGCATAGATACACACAACATCCATATTCGGCAATACACACCAGCAATCACATACATATACATTTAGCAATATGGTATAAAATAGGGACACTCGGCAGCATGCATAAATCATCACACACATTCTCAGCAATGATAAGAAACACAGCAAATACTCAACGAAACATATCATGGCATACCAGGCATAAGAACATACACGAACAAACATCACATCATATTATCATTCTCATCATTTAAATCTTACAAATCAATCCCATTTTAGCATTAGTTCACTTTTAGTATTAGCCCCTAAGTGAGTGAGTGTGTGCGCATGCCCTTACCTAAAAACACCAAAATCAACAAATAAGTTAGCATATAACAAATTATACTGCCTAAACCATGCTCCGGTACCAAACCTATAACAACCTCAATTCCTAACTATTACTATTTGCTCCGAATAAGGTCATCACCGCCGTGAAACCCAAATAGCCCAAATGACACCTAGGACCTATCTAAATCTCACCAGGCTTACCAATAACTTTCGATTTTTTGCATATTTATTGCTAATTTTTAACAACAATTGGAGCATGATATTAGACACTTATTCTGGTAACATACGAAGTGAATAAAACATCAGCAGAAGTCTTTAGATTAAATCATTGGGTTCATAACACACAAGTCCCATACGGATCCAAACAACCAGCAAGAAATCCTCCAAATATATTTTGAAAATAGCAAGAAAATGAAGGATCTAAAAATAAACCAGAAAGTAGCCCAATCATTCATGTTATATGCGCAAATAAACAAGGATCAAGTATGCAAATGTGATGCGATATCGCTCCGCAGTGCAGCCTTGATCTCACACACTGGTACCACGGGCAGTGAATGCACCTAAGCCTGAAAAATAGTAAAAACAACGGTATGAGATTACAAGAATCTCAGTAGGGTCGCAGCATCATAAGATCTGCAAAAACTCTAAACACAAATCTCTTAATTCGTATTAGATCATTCCTAGACATCTAAGGGGATCACGCAATTCAAGAATCAATCAGAAAGAGGTTAAGGCCGAATCTATGGTTGAGGGAGGACTACAAACACTTCCAAAAGTATCAGAAGTACACAGGTAGGTGGAACTCATCAGATTGCTCTTGACAATGAAAAAGAAAAGTTATCCCCTTCCACCTGTATTGTCCAAGGCTTACTGCACAAAGGATAAACGGTTAACACACAAGCTATTCAGTAAGCCTAGTACGTCGTCTTGTCACGCACGGACAAGTCTTCCCAAGCCACACATGAACTTGGGCATCCCAAACCACACAAGGATAAGGGCTTCTTGCCACACAAGGACAGGGTTCCGGCCACACAAGGACAAGAGATCCAGCGAGCTCTTGCCGGGGTTTTGCCACCCATACAACTCCCATACCAGTAAGAACCTCTCCTCTCCCTAGGAGCATCAGCGCTTACCCCGAATGGCCACCAGAAAAGGATCTTGACACACAAACACGTACAAGCACACACAGGCAAGTACAAAGCGTAATACCACAACAGGGTATCCTCAATCATGTCAGAACATAATCAACATATTCAATTCATATAACATATGCAACCCAAACACTCAATACCTAACTCAGGGATTCGTTATAGCCTATGAGATCCATATCTCACTCCGAATTTCATACTCTCACCCTATAATCCAATCGCATGCAATAAAATAAGGGCAGGCAACAAAAACATCAAGAAAATAACAGTGGTCTCTAGAGAAACCGATGAGGCGTAGATCCTACCTCTCTTGTCTCTGAACAAGAAGCTACTCCTTTTCCTTTATTAGGTAATTCTGAACCACCTATATTATCACCAGGCAAAAACGAAAACAAACTAAGCATGCATATTCAATAATCAATTGAATACCCTATTTCCTTACCAATTCCACTCACCAAACCTATCAGAAACCAGTGATCAGATGCTGTAGGTGCCTCCCCCTTGGATGTGTGATGTGATAGCCAGAAACTTAACAAGATGCAACCTGAATTCCTATTCCAATTAACTATGCAAATTTTGTCGTTAAAAGTAGGGATAGGACAATTTTGACTTTAAGCATAGAGAAGTTTAAAAGAAGGAAATTCATGAGCATACATCATGAATAGATGCTAAGAAATCATAAGAACACGCGAAACGACAACAGAAATCAACCGAAGACAAAAACTATAGAAATTTAAAAACCTAATTCCGTCGCCGATTTTCAACTTAACCTTAGACAAGAAAATATTTACGTCCAAATAATTAAACATATATGGTTGTAATGAGGATGAAAAGATCTTTCCAACAAGCTATTATTTTCAAGGATCAGACAAACGATGAGAGAGTTATGCTACATTGAAGTTCAAGAAGATTTGGCGAAAACCTAATTCTGTCGCCGATTTTCAACATATACTTAGAGAAAGAAATACTAACCTCCTGACAAAAAACCAAATATTTTTAGAAAGAGGATGAAGAGAGATTTACAACAAGCTATTATTTGTAGGGATCCGATAAATGATAAGAGAGTTATGTTGGTTTAAAGTTTCATCGAATTTTGGTGGCTATAGGGAGGTGTAGGGTTTTAGGCTTATACGAATTTTGTATGTTTTCTCTGAATGATTTTTGTGAGGTTGGCTTCCTATTTATAATGAATGAGTTTAGAATTATGATTACTACTTTTAAGATAGTTAAAAATAAGATAATTATCAGATAATTAAATTCTTTAATTATCTTCCCCTATTCTTAGGGATTTTAATCTCTAAGTCAATTATCTATCTATAAGGACTTAGATTAAAGAGAATTTATACCAGAATTAACTACCATACCACTATTACCAATTTCGGTCATCACACATCCTTTCCGTCAGGGGAAAAATTGTTTTTTTACCTGCACTGGCTTCGGGACTTCTAGGACTCAAAATTTGGGGTCTCACAAATAGACTTAAAAAATAATTCAATATCTCTCTGTGCTTTTATAAAAGGATATGGATCTGGTTTTGTTATCATTGTTGTTTATGTTGATGATCTGAACTTCATTGGAACTCAGGAAGAAATACACAAAACCGTTCACTATTTGAAGAACGAATTTGAAATGAAAGACCTAGGCAAAATAAGATATTGTTTAGGTTTTCAAATTGATCACTTAAGTGATGACTATTTATTCATCAATCAAATTATATAGATAAAATGCTTAAGAGATTTTATATGGATAAAGCTCTTCCATTAAGTACACCAATGGTTGTGAGGTCACTCGATGTGAGAAAAGATATTTTCCGACCTCGTAAAGAAAATGAAGAAATTTTAAATCCTGAGGTACCATACCTTAGTGCTATTAGTGCAATTGATATATCTTGCTAATAATACACAACATGATTTATCATTTGCAGTAAAATTATTAGCAAGATATAGTTTTTCACCAACTTGAAGATATTGGAATTGAGTTAAATATGTTTTTAGAGATCTTCTAGGAACAAGGATATAGGTTTATATTATTTTAATTTATCAAATACATATTTAGTTGGTTATGCAGATGCAGGATATTTGTCTAACCCACATAAAACTCAATTGCAGACAAGCTATTTATTTATTATTGGGGGCATAGCTATTTCATAGCGTTTTATGAAACAAATTTTGGTACCTACTTCTTTTAATTATATAGAAATTTTAACAATTCATGAAACAAGTCGTGAATGTATTTGGCTACGATCAATGTCACATCACATTAGAAAAGCATGTGGATTATCGAGCGAGAGTATTTTTAATGACATTATATGAAGATAATGTTGTTTGTATAGCTCAATTGAAGGACGGCTACATCAAAGGTGATAAGAAAAAACATATTTCATCAAAGTTCTTTTTTACGCATAATCTTCAGAATAAAGGTGAAATCAATGTCTAACAAATACACTCAAACGATAACTTAGCTGATTTATTTACTAAAGTCCTTCTCACATCAATATTTGAAAAACTTGTACAAAAAATCGGGATACATCGTTTGAAGAATCTAAAAATATAACTAAATTAGGAAGAGTATGCACTGTACTCTTTTTTCGTTCACCAAATTTTTTCCCTTTTGATTTTTTCTTTGCAAAATTTGTAATGAAACAGTATTATAAAACATACATTTTTTAAATTTTATCTCAAAAGATTTTAATGATGAATATGTTTAAGAGACATTCAAGGAGAATATTATACATTAAATGTCTTTTCAATCACGACTCTTCATTATCGATATATTTGAAGAGTTATGCCTTTATTTTCAATAAATATAATAGATATATTATCGATTTGAAATAGCTCTTTTTTTATACTTTCCCTTATATTTTTTATCTTTTCGCTTTATCTTTTTCTCTATAGCATCATCAGATCAATAAGCTTAGAAAGATAAAAATATAACAAGACCGAATTTCTATATCACAATTTCTCATTTCTTCCAGGGTATGTTTCCTTAACAACAAAGAAAAACACTAATGGCCGAAAATGGCAGGAAAAAAATAATGACATAAATCAGGAGGAAATTCACAAATGGAACTCCTGTAAAAGAGCCTCCTCCAACACAAACTGAGACTCCTCCATCAACTCGGGGCTCAATCTAAACATGAGGACACAGAACTCCATCTGATTCAGTGCCCCGTCGTCATCAAAATCACCTTCTTTTAACATGCTCCTCAAATCATCATCGCTCAAGTCCTGCAAACCAAGTAAAGCAGCGTTCCTTTTTAGGCTATCAAAAGTAATGACATCCTTTTCACGATCGGCCAGGAGGTTGAACCCATGGCATAGCTCTCCAATAAGACCGTCGCCTCCCAGTTTATGAGCCATCAGAGGCAAGAAGTCATGGAAGTTGTTTTGGTTTCCTGAGGCTGCCATTGCTCGAGATGTCCAAAGAGAGATGAGTCGTTCAGATAATGGGTGGGATAGAGCGGATCGCTCGAGTCTGGTAATATATAGATAGGCAGACGGGCTTTCCAAGAAGGAGAGGCCATGGAAGCCAACTAAGAGACAGGTAAGGAAAGGAAGGTCGTGACCCTTTTCTTGAAGCCAGGGTGGGTTTCTTCCGGGAAGGCTGTCGGGGGGTAGAGTGGTCATCTGGCGGGGGGTATGAGTAGGTCATCGAGGGTAAATTTGTCCATTCGAAGGAATTCAATGAGGAGCTTGTCATTTTGTGTGAGCTCTATCGGATTCCCCGGGTCACAGGGAAACAGCTTGAGTTGAGGAAAAGGGCACAGTGGGTCGGTCCTTAATTTTGAGGTATGACGCAATCTCCTGTGGGGGACGGTAACTTTATGAAGGGTAAAATGGCAGCGTCGCAGCGAGGAAGCAACACAGAGGTGTCGACTATTGCCAGACTTCTGCTGCGTTTAATAAAGAGTCAATGCAAATAGGTTAGGATATTCACATACGATAGATGGTGGTTCAAAATCAAAAGTCATTTGGTCCAAGTAATCTTTCTAGGCCCAGCCCACCTAAATCAGAGAGGGACCCAAGATGGATGATTCTTTAATCAAAACGACATCCAGACCAAGTGATCTTTTCAGGCCCAACTCCACCTAAATAAGAATAATGGTATCTCAAGATTTTTATTATTCTGAAATTAGTTAGAAACTAAGAATGTTTCTTTCATTTATAGGTTAGAATGTTTCTTCATTTATATTGTAAATATTTACAAAAATTATGATTATTTTTTTAATTTGAGTCAGTATTGGTATGAATGAATATTTAAAATTATTATCATTAAACCATATATAATTATTTATATGGTTTGGAGAAGAAATTATACCATTTCCATCCATTAAAATAATTTTAATTAATAATATTTTTAATTAATTGATATAAAGAATTTTATTATTATTTTATTATTTTATATTTATGTATATTTTAATTCTGATAATTCAATCCGGCTTATCAAACATGCTCACTCATTCTTCTAGAGAGACTCAATCTAATATTGTAAATTTATATCTAAAATTTTAGTGCAAGTTCGATTGATTGATAGGCTAAATATATCATATCAACTAATATTATCCAGCAGACATGAATCTTCAAAGCTACGAAAACTAAAAACATCAAGATTTCATGCAAAGGGTCGATATTCATTATGTCCAAGTTATGCTTTAATTTCTCTACGGGTAACAATTTTCTTAATCCTTCTATTGGATTATCTTCTTTGTAAGGAATAACTTGTATTATATGGTATCAACCTAACATCAATTACTTTGATGGCTTATGATATTCTTAATTCTTAACAAAACTAATTATTGCACGATAGGGACTTAGCAATTAATATTTTATGGGTAAATTTATAAACTATGATTATAATTGAATGCTATTAATACATTAAAATGATTTCCCAACCCCGTAGATTGTACCTTTGGAGATATCGTTTGATCGGAATATTAAAAAAATTATTTATACTTGTTATAGTGTATTTAAGATTTAATATTTCAGTTATATAATTTAATATTAAGAATTATATATTTTTTATCTTTTTATTATTTCGCATTTAGTTTTACCAGAAAAAATATTCTTATTCTCATAAAACTTAAAATATCAAAAATAATTTTTTATTTTATTTTATACTATACTATATTTTTATATGAATATAGAGAATATCTATTAAATATAATCTTGAATCCTTCATACAAATGGATATCTTAAAAAAATATGTTAAAATCCTTCATTCTTCAGTAAATGATAATGAATATCACCCCTATCCCGATAATGTAGATTTTGATATCTTATACAGGGACATCTAATTTGACTATCCGTTGTTACCATTGACATAGTTTTCGCTAATGCCACCATCCTTTTCTTGTCAACAATCCATCCATTCTCAATTGAAATCCATAACACATTGATAAATTACATATCAATCAATATTACATCTTGATAATTTTTTAACATTATAAAATATTTTTATAAATTAATTTAACAATCATTTGTTATAATTAATAATATTTCTAAAATTTTGCCTATGAGCTTTTTCAATATTATTAACTAAATTGTATAAATTCTTTACTAATATCGAGTTATGAATGAATGATAAGACTTGACTACTAATGATTCAAAGATAAAGATAAACCTAAACACATGAAGATCATATGAATTCTATTTTCCATTCTCATCAAAACTATTTATTTTAAAAAAATAATAATGTTTTGGATAATCATACTTATTGACGTAAAATTAAGTATAAAAAACTCTATAGCTTCTGTAAAAAAATTCTTCCAACTCCTACTAACTACCAAATATATTTTTTTATCTCATCAATCTGTTGATTTTTTAATTAAGATTTTATACATAAATTTTACGGAAAATGTCTATAGCGATAAGAGGCTTTAAAAAATTAAAATTAAAATTATTATTGTTATATTTTTAAATGATATTCATTTTGCTTTATCTAAAACGTTTTTTTATATTATAATTTAAGTAACTAATGTCTAACTTTTATAATGTATAAATAATATTTTTTATTCTAAACGAAGGATATCTTACAATAATAAAATAACACAAATGAATATTAACTACAAAAATTAAATAATATATATATATATATAAGATAATATAAAATCTAAAAAATAATATTTAAAAACACCTTATTAGTGGAATCCACGAAAACTTTTCTTCCCGTAATAAAACTTTTTGAATTAAAATATTATATGTTAATGTCAAATTCAATCTGATCATTATTAAATAAACATAAATGGAATATGTACTTACCAGTTTACAGTCTATAAATATAGACATAACATTATAATGAATCCAAATATCTAAACACAATTCTTTCTTTTATTCTTTTCTCATATTTATCCTTTTCTTTTATTTTATTCTTCTTTTTATTCTTCTTTTATTTTATTTATAATATGTTATCAGCACGCAAATTCTTAAAAAATAAAAATAAAAATTTTTACTTGCAACAATGAACAAGCTACACAGATGTTATCCAAGACGTTTAGAAGGAAATTTAATTCTGCATATTGAAGTGGACGAATGTATAAATGCTGAGATAATTTTTTTTTCTCATGTTTTACTGTTTCAACTTTTGGTACTTTGAAATCTAATCTTTTCTTTTAATTTTATAGAAAATACCATAAAATTTAATTTTATGAAATTTCCACAATCATGTGTGATCTAATTGCTTAATATAGTTTGCTAGCTGTTTATTTGATATTTGGTGATTTTGACTATATTTATTTTATCTGTTGATTTCAACAATCTAATTCTTCACATGTTCTCATATATTTTATGTAAGAACTGAGTATTTTGAAACAGTGAAATGAATGAGGATAGTCGGTTTTGGAATTGAGATACAGCCTGTATTTAGGAAAGAAGGTGTTGAAAGAGATGAGGAACCCTCCCGTCTAGCTATTTAGGTTTACGGGAATGAACTTGTTATAGGTTATGGAAAACTCGAGCTGAGGGTATTTTTGTAATTTTACTCTTTTTCTATATGAATTTCTAATTTTATTTTTTTTGACAATCAACTATTGTTATTGTTTAAAAATTCATTGAAATTTAAAATATGAAGTAGGATTTGAGCCTTCTTTAATTTTTAAAATTTCTTTTATACGGGCGAAAATTTAGATATTAAATTTGAAAAATTTTGGTCAATAAATTTTGTAAGATTTGATTTAGTAAGGATTTAGTTGTGATCACGAAAAGAGTGCAAGGATGTAGAAATTTTTCCGGAATTTTTTGAGGACATATAATGATATTTGAGGATTTTTTTTTTATTTTAGGGTATAAAATTAATTATAAATTCTATAATTCTGAAAATTTTAATTTTAATTCCTAATATTTTTATAATTATTTTTAGAAATTTATAAAAATATATTGGGTATTTTTGGAGTTAATATGCTATTTATAATAATTTTTATAAGTTTTGATAGATTTTAGAATATATTAATATTATATATCTATATATATCTATATATTAAAAAAATATATAGAAAATTGATGGTCATAACGTGGAAGGTTCCATCGTTTTGATCGTGCCAAACAACGTTATTTAACGTAGAATCCAAATGACGTTGTATTTGTTCCTAAGCTTAGTCACCGGCCAAGGTAGTCCCCCACCCTACACGTGTATGGCTCCACACCCATCTCCCTCCCTTCCCCACACGTAGCCGGAAGGAATCTGGCTAAGAAGGGTATGAAGGGTGTACCTCGAGTCAAGGCCCAGAACCTCACTCTTGAGCAATGAGAAGTTGCAGAAGGCGAGGGCGAGTGATTCCTAAGCAACAGTGAGAGAAAACTGAGTGTTTGCCAGCGACTGGGGTATGTTTTTTCCTGGAGAACTCGGGTGCCTTATACCCGTGAATTGCTAGTGTTAGGATTGATTAAATGGTTTAATGATAAGTGCAAATGATTTGTCTGGATTAGTATTATGTTTTAATTCATGTATTGAAGCATGTTGGTTGGATTAATGGATGAATTGGGAAGAGAAAATTTCCGGCTAGGGTTTGCAGAAAACCCTGACGATTAAAGGCTAGGGGTGACTTTGGACGACAACCCTAGACAACAGTCTGTATGAGGGTTGGAATGTATGACCTGTAGTTTGATGTAGGAAAAGGACGAACCGTTTAATGATGAAATTGTGTGACAGGTAGTTGGGGGTCTTAAAAACAAGATGTAACTTGAGTAGGGATTGAACGATCAGTAGTCTAATTAGCATATGGAAGACATGTCATTCAGGCGAAGGGTAAACAGGCTCCAGGTGAGCCACATGTCGACATCCCAGAGGTTTGGGAATGTGCTGGCACGCGCCTATGCTTCCATGTGTAGGCTCGGAAGGAATTTACAAAAAAAATAAGGAAAATTGATAGAAAAGCCAAAAAATTAAGGAAAAAATCAAAGAAAAATAGGAAAAATAAAAGGAAAAATATGGAAAAATTAGGTAAAAACTAGAAAATTAGGGAAATCTAATTGTACCTAGTTTGATTAAATTTGAGGTCATTTGATGGGTTAATTAAATCGTGAAAATTGAATGGAAAATAGGAAAAATAAGACAAAAAATCGGGAATGTTTTTAGATCAATGATTTATGTGTGAGATAGCTATTATGACTTAGAAAAGTGTGAATTGAGGATAGGTATAGTGTGTCAATGATTCTTAAATGAATTCTTGATTAACAGATATAGAAGTGAATCGGCAAGTTCAGACCCTCCTGAATCAGATCCTTAGAAAGAACTTCCATAAACAAGTGAGTGATTGGTATTTGTGGGCATGCATATTTTTATTTATAATTTTGTAAATTAAGCCTATAAATCCTTTAAAGGTTTGTATCGTATAAAATGTGGATCGTAGGATTAACTCGTAACCCGGTTGTATATAATTGTGTTGCTATGTTGTTCATCATTGCGTTGAGTCGTCTGTATTCAACTATAGTGTGCACGTGGTGTCGGTTGATATAAGGTAACCTATATTGTGAGGACCCGAACCCGGTAATTGGGCTCCTCACCGCCGTGCAGTCCCAATTGGCCCAACTCGTGGCCCAATTAAAACCACACAAGGCTTATCCTCAAATCAAACTCGTAAAATAAATAAAATTACATATAAATTTGAACATTCTTAATTTTCTTTAAAATGGAGCATGCATTTAACCGGAAACCTCGACACAACAAAATCAACCACAGAGTGCAATCACAAACAGCGGAAGACTTAATTTCACACACAACAGGCCACACGACCCCAAACATACTTTATCAAAATAAGTCCAATAACATGCATCAACCCAAACCCAATAAGGGATCACAGTTTCAATAAACAAGTATGCAAACAAGATAAGCAAGCATACACAAATCCAAAATAATAATGATAGTGTCGAGTTCTCAAACGTGTCATGTGCAGTAGTCCAGCCCTAAGACAAACCGGAAATCTCGACCTCACAAATAAGTCAGCTACACTGGCTCTCGACCTAGTCCTGAAAAATATCAACAAGAGGGGGATGAGATCTCAAGGACCTCAGTGAAAGTCACAGCGTCATAAACAATTCCGGTGGAATGGAGACATACACGAAAACCAGTATAAAACATTTTATAATAAAATCACAGTAAGTCCATGCTACTAATCATGTAAACAATCACACATTGAATATAATCACATGCATATGTATGAGTTTGATAATAACACCATGCATATGTATGAGTTTTATGTGAGAGACGTGCTCCGCACCGTCCTCTCCCCATATCGGGTAATGTTATGCTCATAGGGTTCACAGTACACCCAGCCCACTGGTCTTTTGCACTGCTGCAGCATTGTGCTCACCCCTGGACTCGAACCCCCACCGTCCCACTTATGAGCCTTTTATTGTTTCTCAGAACACGCCTCTCACCAATTCAGTTGCAACTGAATTGGTGAGAGGCGTGTTCTGAGAAACAATAAAAGGCTCATAAGTGGGACGGTGGGGGTTCGAGTCCAGGGGTGAGCACAATGCTGCAGCAGTGCAAAAGACCAGTGGGCTGGGTGTACTATGAACCCTATGAGCATAACATTACCCGATATGGGGAGAGGACGATACGGAGCACGTCTCTCACATATATCATCCTTGAGAGCTCTTTGGATTTGGTAGCGAGGTATGGAGACACCAGATCCATTTTTTGAGGATTAAGGTTGGATAGGGTTTAACTATAATGAATGCACATCAATTAACCATTCTTTGCAGGTTATGGGTATTGCTTAGGTGAAGCTACCATCACCTAACGATCCAGCATTGTCAGTGGAATGGGCTTTAGACTATTGTTCATAATAATAAGTCTATCGATTTAGAAGTCAAAGGACTAAATATTAATGAGCAGGGTTACCACTAACAGATTCTAGTCTTGTCCAAGGCCCAGAAAGACTATGAGTCTCATGCCAGCCCAATATATGTTTGTGTGGTCACTAAGGATTGAATTTCATAATTGGTATAATTGTATACTTGTGTTTTGAGAAAATTGTTGATGTGGAGCGTATTTTGCCTCGATTTGATCTTCTGGTATTCATTTTCTTTAACATATTTGATATGCTTGCCCAATTATTTTGAGATATTTAAATCCCATCACTCACCTGGCAAGGTTTATTTCCAGATCCTTAGATCTGGTGTGTACAGGACCCCTGTAGGCGGCTAGTTCGACAGTTCAAATCCCGTTTAGTAATGAGGTTAGCTATTTAAGATATTGAATAATAATGATATGTGTAGTCAGTGCTTGTTCTCTTCCTGAGTCTTGTATAATATCCACCTGTACATAAAGTTTGGGTGTCGGGTTTGGATTTTTCATAAAAAAAGTGTATATTTTTCCATGAATGTAATATATCAATAAAATGGGAAAGTACTACCCGGATAGCACTATTGTACATTAAAATACTGCAGTACTTTATTTTATTCTTTTCCGCTATTGAATTTCTTTTCAGCCTTGTAGACAAAGTATATACATCTCCGGTGACTAGAAGTGTATATATTAGGTCTACGGTGAGGGGATGGTCGCATGTGAAACAAATAATATATGAGGCATATTGGTCTAGTGTAGTGTGGCAGTCCCTGGCATTTTATGTCTAATCCAATCACCTATTAAAAAAAAGTTTAGCACACTTGATTAATTTTTCTATTTCTTAATAAAATATATCATTTAAATAATATATAATAAGTAATTATTATCATAATATTTACACAATATACATATAATTTATACAAGTAATTTATTATTATAGATACAATATTTTGTTAAAATGGTGTATGATTATATTTATCATTTAATTTTATTAATTGATTATCTTGTCATAGTATCTAGATACATAATTTTGTATCTTGAAAAAAAATGATAATTACTAGTTATATATATGACATGTTATATCTCATGCCTCAGACCCCCAAAAATTTCATACAACAATTACCGTAGGCCCACTACATACACTATTATAATATATGACTCTACATATAATTAACCTACAAAGTTACTGATATAATACCAAATGATGGAGTCGATACTAGAATAAATATATGAATTAGAGCACAATGAATATAAATAAAATACTAATATCTCCGGATGACATTGAACAATTCCAGGAAAATATTTATTAAGGATGAGCATATTGCAATAAATACATGCTAGAATTCAATATTGATAGCATATCAATGACTCAGGAGAATCTACTATGAATAATAATCCTTGTATGATACCTCACAATTCCTCAAAATCCACTTAAGTCTTCATGTCCTACCTAGGAGTGAGCTTTGTTCATTAACCTTGCAATCATGCCAAGAGCCTGGCAGAAACTTGCCAGGTAATCGGACGAGAAAAATTTATTAAAAGGATATAATCATGCACTAATTAAACACACATGCTAGCATGAAAATAAAAACTCGATAAGCCAAAGAATATCCAGCATAGTTACAGTCAAAATATGGCATATTTTTATGTCATTCCAAGCAATACGACCATGACCGGGCTGGCAATAACTCTCAGTCAGTTAAATTCCCGGGATTGGGACTGAGATACTTCAGTGGTAGTTCCCGACTTACCTTTTTCCTTATTTACTATATACCCATTCCACTTATGCTTCCAGGGAGCTAGGTGATGGCAACTTTACCTAAGTAGTCCCCACTACGCAGGTACCCGTCTTGTATTCATTGACTTGCTCATACCATCCTTGTTCCCCTTATAGCTTTGATTTGATTAACATCTCCATGCCTTATTGTATGATGTTGGTGGGCCTTAGCTCATATATCGGGATCAATTTTGGATTTAAGAAGCGAAATTGGATTATTTTGAAGGAAATATTAATTTTGAGATGTATTTTAATTATTAATTTTATGATTGGAGAATCATAAAGGTAGTCCTAATGTGGATTTTTAAATTCTAAGACTGTAGATTGGTCTATTGGATATATTTAAGATTATAGAAATTTTCGAAGAATTTTCAGAAGAGTATTTGTAGTTTTTATAATTTTTCTAAAAGATATTAAGAGGTATTTGATTTTTAGTAAAATAGGTATTTATGAGAAAAATATGATTATTAATTTTATGGATAACACTAATTACGAGAAATTTATAGAAATTTCTAGTAATTAGTGTATTTTTGGGGGGATTTATTATGAATTTTATACTAAATTTTAGAATTAAGAAAATATTATTATTATTAATAATATAAATTAAATATATTATAATATTTGGATTAAACGAAACGGTAGATCATTATGCCATTTTGACAGAAGGTTGGCCAAAACGGCAACAACTTGTGCCATTTTGGTATACTGGTGAAAAGGGCGTCGTTTCGAAGAAAATGATGTCGTAGCAATGTATGGTTAGACAACACCGTTTTGCCCAAAGTCCCGAACCTTCCCCACCGCCTTTGATCGAAGACCAGTGGGGTAGAAATCAGATTTCGTTGATCTTGAGGCCCATAGTGTTTTGAGCCTCGAAAAGTTTCCAGGAATGCTCGTCCCTCTCTCTTGAGTATATTTGATGCATCTTTCGCTGGTTTTGGCCGTTTTTACTGTCAGAATTTGGTAAGAAATGTGCCCGGAAACCAAGCTATTTCCCTCTTGATTCGTGCCATTTTAGTTTATGAGAATTAGGAATTTTAGCATAGCTAGGTTCGGGTTAGCATAAGCTACACATCAATGTATTTTTCATAAAGTTTAGTTGCGTATATGAACAAATCAGAGTAGTTTTGCAAGTCATCGACCACTAGAGGTAGAGCATGACTTGTCGTCCAAGGTCTCTTCAAGGGACTTCTCATCCAAAATGGGAAGTGGGCGATGTGTCTCCTACATGGGCAAGGGACGTGCCACTCGTGACACGTCCTACTTGGGATGTGTGTCAACCTCGGGCAGGTTCAGAGTGAGGCTCGGTGTAGGTGTGGCAGTGCCTGGAGCTGCCACATGGGGCGTCCTAATTGGCTGAATTTAAATAAATTCTGAAAAAATAGAAAAATAGTCAGAAAATGTATACATTTTTGAAGAAATAGTAGAAAATTGACAAAAATTACAAAAAATACTAGAATTAATTTGGGGTAGTACTAGATACAATAAAATGATGATGGAAATGAGTGCGATTGAGGTAATTGTACTAGCATCGTAATCATAGTGTTTCCCCTATAATGTCTAAGCATGCTAAAGCCAATGTATTAAATTGAACCCTTGGTATCAGTAGAATGATAATTGTTCATTTACTGATGCCTTCTGGACAACATCGTATTCTATATTGAATTCCGTTGTATAGTAATTTGATTGATTCTTATAATTAAATCTCCACTTTATTTCTATACCACTAGCCTTGTAGGTTTATTATATGCATTTTCGTGTGTTATGATAGTGTATATAGTGGGCATACGACAGTTGTACGCAAAAATTTTGGGGTCCAGGACGTGACAGCTACCATACTCGGAGAGCTCTCAAGAGTTGCATAGGTTACCCTATGTTATGCCTGCGTATCACATCTAGTATATCCGATGCATTTGATGCATTGCATGCCTAACAATTATCATAGCACCCTAGTGCATCACTCATAGCATAACATGGCATATTGGATCAAGCACACCGCATAAACAACAATCACATCACATGCATAGCATTTTGTGTTAGTTATCATTTAGTTATTTCTTTGATAATCATATCTAATTAATCATGCCAGCAATTAAAATGATTAAAAAAATTCCCTCCACTCATTGATTTCCTGATGTTTGAAGAGCCCATACTTGATTCCTCAATAGCTAGATTGATTCCTGGAGGTCATACCTCAATAGATATCCACCTATACATGAAATCATAGTCAATTCTTCTATATCATAGTCTAGATTACCTAATCACACATAAAATGATGCATCTATCACATTAATTCTACGTATTTCTATCCGATTACTAACTTGGAATTGATTCGGATATTTTTCTTATTTTTTTCTTATTTTTCTGAATCTTGTACTAATTATTTGACCCATCAAATAACTCCAATTTCAGAATTCTTAATACCACTAGATTTCTTATTAATTATAGTATTTTTTACAATTTTTTGAAAATTTTTCTCATTTTTCTATTATTGCTTTCGAATTTTCTTTCCTTTCCTGGAGATTTTCTAATTTTCTGTCATTTTAATTTATTCTGGCCAATCAGAACGCGACACCTGGCAGCTCCAGAATATCCAGGTTTGTGACACATGGTTCATCCTCCTTGATCCACACGTCTCCGAAGTGTGAGGCTCGAGGCTGTTCTCGTCTTTGAACGACATGTCGCCTGCACATGCAGGCTACATGTTGCTTGTGAAGGACCCAAATGACTTATCGTTCAAAGACACCTTGGACAACATGTCGTTGTCTTCAACCTCCCATCACCTGCAACCTTGAGATTTCCAGTATGCTAATACCTCGATCTAACGCTTAAACCTTGAAAAAAACTATATCAACACACAGTCCAACTTAGTATAGTCAATGCGCATATAATCACTAAATATCACGGTAAAAAACGGACGGATTTAGCTGGAGTATGCCCAAATCCCGGGCAAGAAAACTAACCTGATTCAGCTCAAAAGTGAACAATTTAGGAAAGGGTAGACTCGCAGAGACAAACCTAAGCTCAGAGGAAGTGTTTGGGCTCCCAAAGTAATGAATAACGAAAACAGAGTAACGAGATTTTTATACCATTGAATGACCGACGGGGAGAAAATGAGAGGGCCAGAGGGGCACCCAGTTCCTTTGATAAAACAGCGTCATATGGCTTCCTCTCAAAATGAAGCCGTTTAGGTTAACGGATCCCTCCCCCGTCTGATTGGTGAAACGACATGACCTCCCGTCATTTTGACCATTGGTCAAACAGTGGAGATTGTCATTTTAACTCTCTTTATAAATATATATACTAAATAATATTATTTTTATATAATTTGATAATTCAAATAAATCATTAGAAATTCCTAATAAATACCATACTCTTCCAAAAAATCTTTAAAAAATTTCTATAAATGTTTTATGAATAGTAATATCTATCAGTACCATAAAATAAGTTTTCTCACAAATATATTATTTATTAAAAATAAAATATCTTGATATTTTTCTTACAAAAATCAGGATAATATTAAATTCATTTTCGAAAATTCTTGGAAAATTCATACACCCTTAGATACCATCAATAGACCAATTTATGGTCTTAAAATTTTAAAATCACCAATACCACTTCCATAGTGATTTTTAATTATTAGTGATTAATTATAAAAATTTTCAATAATAAATAAGTATCTCCAAAATATTAGTAACTATACCATAAGTTCATAAATAATTTCAAATAACGGCCTACGACTTATTAACCTAGATGAACCTCCCTTGGGCTTCTCGACCTTTATAGGTCAAAAATTTCTGACTCTTACATTGTAAATCACATTTAGATTATAGACTATATTATTCCTTATACAAAGAATGTAGACAATATATTGTAGTCTTCTTTGATAAGAGTAAATTATTTAGTATATGTGATATGGTGGTAATTACAAGGACACGTGATGAGCATTATAAAGACATGTAACATGATGAGCATTACAAGATAATTTTGTTTTTATTTATTTATGTATGTCAATAAGATAATATCATATAATTGTGATGATAATTATATATGAGGTTAAAAATTATAATTGAGATTATAATTATATATGAGGCTAAAATTAAAAAGATATTATGTCACAATTATTATAGTCCATTCTTTGTAGTGATGTGATAATATTATAGTCAAGTGCATGTATTGTTATATTATATCCATGATTATGCACATGGATAACTGTTAAACCTTTTAAAAATTATTAAGGATGAGATATTTAGAAAATAAAAGATTGGCATAACTAGAGATACCATCTCGAATATATACTGAGGTGAAATTTAATACAATGAGCTATATCGATTATGATTAGAAAACTAAAAGTTTTTCCATAGTATATAAATTCTCTAATGTTGTTGAGCAAATATATTAAACACAAGGTGTAAACCCCAGGATTTTCAGATGGCACTCGTAATCCCGTGGTGTGTTTTTGTGTACTAAGACTAAGAAAAATTTTATAAATATTTTGTGTTGAATAAAATTTTTTGTGTGATATGGTAATTTAATAATATTTTTGGGATATATTTGAAGATTTTATGGTATGGTTTGATTTTTTATGATTTAATACATAGTTTATTATTTTTATAGATAATATTTTATTTTTAATTAAATATTTGTTAGTCAGAAAATAATAATTTCTTATTCACTAGAAAGATATGATTTTTCATAATTTTTGGATTGTAATCCTATTTACTATAATTTTTCTAAGATTTAATATATTTTCTAGAATTATATTATTATTTTTTAAATAATGAATTATTAATATTATATTCTTTGTGCTAAACGATGTCATTTTGTATAAAGAGACACATACAACGCCGTTTTGGCATCGACCCATGAGTGATCTAGGTGGAACAAAGTCGTTTTGGCATTCGCTGTTTTTGTTATCAGGTTTATATAAAACCTTTTTTTTTTTCCATTTTCTTTTTTCTTCTCTCTCTTTCCTTCCCTCTCTCCCTCTTCCGACTCTATCTCTTCTCCTTCTCCGGTCAGTGAATCACAACACTGTAGTCCGGCTGCCATTCGTCGCACCGCTCCATTGATCAACTCCTCTCCTCGCCAACATCTCTTAGTTGCAAGAATCATCGGGATCCACCACTAGACACTCCCTCCCAAAGCTTGCAAAGGTAACGATTTTTGTCACGTCCCGAACTCTAAATTTATTTATTTGATTATTTTAAGCGACACCCATCTTAGGCCCACTATATATACTGTCTAGTTACTCGGTAATGCATACAACGAACCTACAAGGCTAGAATAAAATTCAACAGCGGAGATATATTAAGGATTATATCAATTAAATATACAACGGAAGAAAAAAAAAGGACAATGTCGTTCAGGTTAACATCGTGGAATATCTATTACTACTTGGTCCCAGTAACACTCGTATGATTTACCATCAATTATGTTTACCCAAGGTTTACTAGTTACCCAAAATATCATGTATGTGGACTAGAGGAATACATGTCATGTACACGATACACTAGAAACCTTAAGGGGATCCTAACCTCAAATCGCTTAAATCCTCGATTGATTGTCTGCCCGAAGGGATGCCATGATCACGTCCATTCATAATCAATCTTGTTCGAATTCAGATCACAAGATTCTAGCAAAAACCTGCTAGGTGAGCAGATGGGAAAAGCACGTATAACATGACACATGCATATACACAAATAATACTAGGCACACAGGCATACGAATACATTAACTAGTCACATTCAACATGTATGAAGCATTCATTCACAACAAGACCATGACTGGGCTAAGCAATAATTCATAGTCCATCCTGCGCCAAGAGAAGGACTGAGATTCGTTAGTGGTACTTCACACTTACCTTTATTATTACTTACCATTGCCCAAAACCGCTAACGATGTTGGGGGGTTAGGTGATGGTAGCTCCATCTAAACGATCCCCACTCTGCAGGATCCTGTCTTGTGTCTGTTGGCTTGCTTGGTAGTCCCTATTCCGCCTTATCACTTAGTACTTGGCATCTCCACAGCTCGCTACCAGATCCAGAGATATCTCAAGGGTTCATCGATCACCCTATGCGACTTCGTACTTTGCATACTCATACCTGAATTCATTCAATGCATTGTATATGCTACAATATAAACACACAGCAAAGCACAAATATGCGATTCATTCTTTATACTTAGCATGACATTTCATATTTACGTAATTCATATCACATATGCATTTAAACACACAACTCGTCAATCAACCTGGCAATTCTCATGCTTCCTAATAGCATGCATATGTTTTTGATTTATCTACTTATTATCTTATTAAACTTCATTCAATAATTCATGCCAATACTCGAACTAATAAAAGTTCTGTCCACTCATGGGTTTCGAAGCCCACACATGCATAGATGGCTTTCCAGACCAATTCTTCGAAGTCATGTCATTTGTAGGTATCCACCTATGCATGATTATAACCAATATCTTTAGAAATCATATTCAACACATAATATTACATAAAATTACGTGTTTAACCATTTTAATTGACGTGTTTCTACTCCCGTATCAATATGAAACTAAATTGGGAAATTTTCTTATTTTTTTCTAATTTTCCAAAACTTGTAAGATTTATTTTATGTAATTTTTCCCTAAATTTTCTGATTTTCTTACTAATTTTCCAAATTTTATAGCATTTCTACCTATTTTTCCTATTTTATAGAATTATTTTAATTCCAGCCAACCAAAGCATGCCATGTGTCACCTCAGAGCCTTTCCAGACCTACCTCCGAACCTTCAGGGAAGTGACATGCATTCCACTCCATGCGTACCACGTCTCCCGAGCCTCAGGCACAAGTGATGCCCTGTTCGCCCCTTGTGAGTGGAACGCTTTCACACATCGGCGACATGTCACTTGTCTTGCCCCCAAACGATAGTTCATACGCCGACTGGAGGACACAACCCGTCGTTCGACTAGGTTCTCTTCAACCTCCAGCTAGCCCTGCAACATGCCTGCCCTTTAAAACCCTAATTTCCGAAATCCGCAATGCTTCATACACTCAACGAATCACTTCAAAACTTAACCTACCATAACCGCAACCTCAAGGCGAAACTAACCCAACAATTTTTATTTAATTTAACAAGCTAAAACCAATGAATCAAGTGAAATAGGATGTCCGGATTCCAAGCACACGTCTTACTTGAAAATCAGCTGGAAACTGCACGAAATTAGCCGAGATGTATTCGCAAGTAGAAGAGGAAAATTTTTGGGGTGAAAACGGGACACAAGACAAAATGGGGAAGCCAGCTATTCCAACGGGATCTTATCCCATAATATAGTCGACGAAGGGAGGAAACCGGGAGGCTGAAAGTGGCAGCCAGTTCCTCCATCAAAATGACGTTGTTTCGAGCCTCCCCTGAAATGACAACATTTTGAATCTATACGCACTTCCTATGCGTACAATCCGAAATGATAGGTCCTAGCATCGTTTTGACCATCACGATCAAAATGACACTACAGGCTGTCTAATTGGTTTCTCATAATATATTAATATAAAATATTATATTTTAATAATAATAATAATAATAATAATAATAATAATAATAATAATAATAATAATAATAATAATAATAATAAATCTTCAAATATTCATAGTAAATATCATATAAATCTGAAAAATACCCAAAAAATTCTTATACACTCCTTATGATCATTAATATCAAATAAAATTAGAAAAATATTTTTATTATCAATTTATAATTTACTAAAAATTAAATACTATTTAATTCACCTTAAAAAATCATAGTATTTATAATTATGTATCCAAAAATTCCTAGAAAATTTCTCAATACTTATGATTGATCAATAGAATTTTTCAAGACTTTATAACATCAAAAATAAATTGGAAATTTTTCCTATTTGTTTCTATTTTTCCAAAACTTGTAAGATTTATTTTACCTATTAAATCAATTCCAAAACTTGTAAGATTTATTTTTGATGAGTCATTGAGACTTATAGGTATTAATTTGAGGTTTTGACTAAAAATAGGAGCTCATTTTCTTTAAAAACGGGGCTCGGGAATATTTTGGTCATTTCACCACCCGGTGCCCGTTATGCTTAGAAATATAAAATTTGCAACATATATACGAATGGGATATACATTATTCAGTTTTAAATAAAATTTAATGATTCTAAGATTTATTAATTATATTTTTGAAATTTTTATGTTTAATTAGGTATTAATCTCATTTAAGAAATTTATGGATGAAAAAATCATACGATGTGATTTTGGTATTGTTTTGTGCAAGATAGGTAATTTTTGATTTCGGCTTGCTATCCGGCTAGTTTCTGGCCATGCCGTCGCTTTTCGAAATGTAAAAATCTCCCCGTTTGATATTTTGGGTATTCCAGATGCGATGGTGTCGTTTGTTTTCTGATTTGACTTGTGGTTTGTGACATATTAAATATTATAGATTTTCTTGAAAAATATGTTTACGCTTGTAAAATTAAATTATAATTTTTAAAGTATTATCATAGGATTAAAATGGTAATTTGAGAATTTAGTAACTTAATTTCTGATTTTAGAAGTATTTTTGATAAATAAATATTTGCCTCATTTTGCGTGTTGGTTTGTATTTGTAGGAATTATATGTTTGGGTGCTATGCAGGTGTGTGATTTTGTATTTGTATTGTTGTAGAGTGTGGCTTAGACTTTTGATTGTGCTTGCTATATTGGACTGTGTTGTGGCTATATAAAGGGTGAGTGGAGACCTGACACTTTTCTGAGTTTTGTTTTAAAACGCATGATTGAGATTTATATTTTTTTAGAAAATTAAATGGTGAATCATATTGGTACTTGAATTTACATGTTTATGCGATTGAAAAGAAAAGATTGGTTTAATGACTATGAGATTTGACACGTTTACTGGTTTTATTATGATTTGATACTGAGAGGCATACTGTGATATTATGCATGTGATTGTACAAACTTTTGAGAGATGTGATTGTCTATGAGATTATATGCCTATTATTGACACTGTGATATTGGGTTGAGTTTGCCTTGTTTTGACTGGTTTTGTATACCACTATGATTACTTGAGTATTCCAGTGCACTGATGACCTTTGACTGAGATTAGTGGCTGATGGGTAACATATTTAGATGGTCACAAGGGTTGACCATAGAAAACTTCAACAACACTAGTGTGGGCTATATTTTATAAAATGATAAAAAAAATCACTAGTGGGTCTAGTCTTCTCCCCTTACCCGGGGGTAGAAAGGTATTTTGTTAGACGACTTTCCAGCCCCTTTTAATAAAGAACTGTATATGTGTATATATGATTCACCATTTTTGTATTTCTGCTTTATCTAGATTTGAGTTTCAGTACCGCTGAGAGTGTACACGAATTTTATAATTTCAGCTTTGATTTCTGATTATATTTTTACTATGCATTTCATGGTCCATATTTAACTATTTGGTTTAGTGTCATCCAGATTCTAGCATCAACGTAGCTATGAACTCCACATAGATCCCTTGGGATTTGGACCAGAAAAATTCCTCCTATAGTTACCTCCATTGTCGTTGTTCTACGGAGGATATGACCTCAAAAGGTAGGGTCCCATACGCCGGTTGAACTTGGAATCACACCTGAATGATTCGTCACTACTTGCTATAGAGGGCTTCTTGCTTTGCTTGATTTTCTTGACTTTAGTTGCAGCAACAATCAATTCTTACAAATTCTGCATCGGTGTCATGCCCACAATGGTTTTGAGCTCGGTACTCAGCCTATCTTGGAATCGTCTCGCAAGCTGATACGGTGAGCGATCCTCCTCTGGTGCAAACTGGGACAACTCCCTCTATTCTTTCTCATGTTCCTTGTTCAAGATTGTAGAAAGCTTGTCGCTGTTTGCTTTTGTGGAATCTGGTGTAGAACCTTTCATTGAAATCCTTCAGGAATTCCTCCCACGTAGGCAAATGATCCCCGAATTGCAAACTCATGACTGTCCAACATGCGAGGGCTTCTCCCCCTAGTAGGAAAGTGGCGATTGCAACCTTGTCATTACTAGAGATGCGCAGAAACAAGGATACTCGACATAGGGTGTTGATCCACTCACGAGCCATAGTGGCACCTGCTGAACCGCTGAAATCTTTACATCCCAGTTGACGGGCTTCCTTCAGCAACTTGGTAATAACAACCAGAAGTCTCTCGGCTTCTTTAGGTTGAGCCGGCTGAATAGGTTCAAGTGGAGGAATAGGATCTTCCATAGGTGGTGCAGGAGCATTCTTAAATTGGGCCTATATTCGCTGCTAGTTCGCAGCAATTCCTTGCAACACATTCAATATTTGTACCTTTACAGGATCAATGGCTGGTGCAGCTAGTGCTTTGGGTTGGTTTTCGGGCTCAGCTTGCCCTCCCTGCTCATTTTGTGCTTCCGGTTCATTCTGCTCAACAGGTTGCTTTTCAGCTTAGGCTTCATACCTATCTCGACGATCTCTAGGTGCATTCTACCTTGCCATATTATACAAGCTCACGAAATCACTCAACATATAACCAAAATTCGAAATTAAAGAGAAGAAGTGGTATCTGGTGGAGAGGCGTACACTGGACAATATGCATATGCTGGAAAATAAAACACACATATGCACACAAGTACACACAATTCTCAACAATCACACTTATACATGCAAAGACACATTCGGCAATCACTTAAATAAAACACACGCACTTGGCAATCATATTCATCCACAGAAGCATTCAGCAATGCACATGTTCAAACAAAAACACACTTGGCAATCATGGCAACCACACACATTTATACAAAGACATACTCGGCAACCATAGTAGTCACATAGGAACATTCAGCCACACACATACATCATCATATACATAGTCAACAATCATAAAGGAAACACAACAAAACACACATCAAGACACACCAAATCATACAGCATGCAAAGTACATAAAAACTCAGCAAGATACTCATTTAATCATGGCATTCAAACATTACTAACACATCATTTTAGCATTATGACATTCTCGGAAATAACCCCTAAGGTGAGGGTGTGTGCGCATGTATCTCCCTACAAACACAAAACAAACAAACATGTTAGTATATATTCAGATCAAATTTCCTAAACCATTGTCTCCTACCGAACCTGTAAGGACCCGAATCCAACCTATTAGGACCTTTACCTCCGTGAAATCCAAATAAACCCAACCTAGGACCTATCTGAATCTCACAAGGATCTAATCATCCTAGGTACCGATTTTATTAAGTTTATCTTTTTTTTTTATCCTTTTTAAAGGTTGGAGCATCATAAGAAATTTCAACTACACTGATTTGCAGAGAGAGCCTCTCCAAAATTTATATAAAGCTCGTCTACCAATACTAGGGAAAGGGGGAGCTTCTTGATTCGTCTTTTAAGGACCAAAGGAACTACAACACACAAGTCCCGTAGGGATCTTAAAATCCAGAAACTAATCCTCCAATAAATTTCGGAAATAAAAAAGGAAATGAGAGATTCAAAGAACCAGAAAGTAGTCCAATCAAACTTCATGTTAGTGGTTATATACGCAAACAATCAGCAAGGAGATAGGGGATGCGAATGTGATGCAATATTGTCCTACCGTGCAGTCTTGATCTCACACACTGGTATCATTGATAAAAGATGTACGTAAGCCTAAAAAATGGTGAAAACAACAAGGTGAGATTATAAGAATCTCAGTAGGGTTACAACATCATAAGATCTGTAAAAATCTAAACAAACATCTCCCAATCAACATCAGATCTGCCTACACAATCATCAAACAATCATAATAAGGATAGGGCCGAGAGTTATAGGCTGTGGGTGGACTGCAAACACTTCTAAAAACAAAAGTACACAGGTAGGTAATTCATCATTCAATCTCAGCAATAGAAAAGGCCTTCTCCTTCCACCAGTATTGTCTAGAGCTTCGCTACACAAAAGGTAAATGGTTAGCATACAAGCTTATCAGCAAGCCTATTCATCTTGCTAGCACACAGGACAAAGCATCTAGCCAGCACACAGGACAAGGCATCCAAACCACACAAGGATAAGGACATCCAAACCACACAAGGGTAAGGGCATCTAGCCAGTACACAGGACTAGGCATCCAGTTGCAGATGCTGAGGAATGCCACCCATACGACTCCCATACTAGTAAGAACCCCTCCTTTCCTCAGAGAGCATCAACGTTTACCCTAAATGGCCACTGAAAAGGATCCTGATACACAGACATGTACAAGCACACATAAGCATGTACAAAGCATATATCACAGCAAGGTATCCTAAATCATATCGCAATACATGCGATTTAGGCACAAACATCCTATCTCAAGGGTTTGAAATTTCCTAAAAGATCATAGCTCTATCCGCAACTCATTTATACACTACACACGGCTTGCGCATACACACATTAATAAGGATATATACCGAAAACATCAAACAATCAACAAGGATCTATGGAGAAACCGATGAGGTATAGATCCTAACTTTCTTGTCTTTAAAGAAGTAGCTAATCCTTTTCCCTTATTTTGAGAATCCAAACCACCTATATCATCATAAGGCAAACAAAAAACCATACTAAGCATGCATATCCAATAACCAAGTAAACATCCTATTTCCTTACCAATTTCACTCACCAAACCTATCAGAAACTAGTGATCAGATGCTGCTGAAACCTCCCCCTTGGATGTGTAATGTGATAGCCAGGAACACAACAAAAATCAACCTGATTTACCATCCCAATTAACCATGCAAATTTTGGCAATAAGATAGGGCAATAGGTCAAATTGCGATTTCATGCATAAGGGATCTAAGGGTTGCGATTTCATGATAAAAAGGAAGGATTAGGTGTCAATAACATATACAATTAAAAGGAACAAGATCAGAAACCAACAGACATGTCAATTGATCAAAATCAGCAATAATAGGGCAAGGGTATAAGATATGTCGATTTTTCTTATGAGGAAGTTTTAAAGGATAAATTCATGATATTTCAACATGAATAGATGCCAAAAAATCATATGAACAAAAGGAACAAAAAAAAAACCAATTGAAGGATTAATCAAAGAATTTCGGCAGTCACACCTAGGGAAATGCAATAAGGAAAAGCATAAGGAAGATCTAACCTTCTGATAACAAAATAAAAATGGCTTTCCAAAAACTATTATTCACAGAAATTTGATAAAGGATGACAGAATTCGGCTAGGTTGAAAGTTAAGAAATTTTGGCAGCAAGTGTATGGAGTAGGGTTTGATTGCTTGAAGATTTTGTGTGTTTTTGGCGTGGGGTTTATGTATAGCCGGCTACCTCCTTATATAAGGTGTTATGGGAATAAGCTTCCTATTTTTAGGCTGAATATAAGGAGATAATCATTACGATTTAAATTCTGGAATTATTTCTTAAGATAAGATAATGTGTCAGTAATGCTAGAAATGAAATAAGAGAGAAATGAAATCAGAAATAAACACTAAACCTTTACTACCATTTTCGGCTACCACGCATCCATTTTTTCAGGGTAAAATCATTAATTCAGTTCACTGGCTTCTGAACTTCTAAGACACAAAATTCGGGGTCTCACATCTTTCACGAAATTAACGTATTTTGAAATCCACTTGGTTAACTCAAGGAGTGGAATATTGATTTCCACAGTTCTAAAGACCTCGAGTATGGCCAGTTCCTCAGCCGCCTTACAAGTCTTTGCCAACCGAGATAGAAATAGAGGTGGAATAGTGATCTTTGGTGGTAAAATTACTTTTAATTTAGTCTCCAATCTTCTGACAGGTTACTTATTCTGTGCTCAACTATCCTTTTTTATTCTACTACCGGATGGTTTGGCTTGATCGAAAGTCTTGGGACTATCCTAAGAAATCTTATCTGTAGTCTCGGCTGAGATTGGTTCTTCCATGTGCTTTGGTGTTTCATTGGAGACCACCATTACTGAACTAATATTTTGTTTAGGATTAACTTTCGGTTGAGTGGGTAACTTCTCTTGTGCCTATAATCAACTGATTGCCGAATCCATATGCCTAAACTGGGTCTACAAAGTTTGATGATTGGCGACTAGTTGTTTAACCGTATCTTCAATAGAGTTCTCGATCTTCGATGGTCCGATTCCACCCTTAACGTGATACATTTTGGGTGGATAGTTTGGCTGATAATTCTACTATGGTGGAAAATTGTGTTGATGGTGAAAGTTTGGTTGTGGTTGGAAATTGGGCTATGGTGAATATTCTATCTGCGGCTGGAAATTCTGTGCTAATTCATGGCCTTGAGGAGTATATGAAAGTCTGGAATGATATTTCTTACACTACTCATAGGTCATCTTTTTTATATCGTTATTTTTTTTTTTGAGGTACGTAAGTACTGTAGGTATTGACAGTCTGAGGTTCGCCAGTGGCGTGGATGGAAAATTATCTATAACATAATCTATTCCATCACAATAGCCACACATCT
Source organism: Passiflora organensis (assembly GCA_019739055.1). Lineage (NCBI taxonomy): Eukaryota > Viridiplantae > Streptophyta > Magnoliopsida > Malpighiales > Passifloraceae > Passiflora > Passiflora organensis. Next base: position 6,318,590 of record JAEPBF010000136.1, read on the forward strand.
GAGACCAATAGTCCTTTTTTTAACTAGGGAAGTTAATAGAGTAACCTGTCTTTTTAGCTTTGATATAGCTTTCATCACTAGCTGAGAAGATTTTTCTTCATCATGTATATATTGCTGAGTTTGTGATGCTTAGTCAGCAATGACTTCTCGAGCTTCCTGATAATTCAATTTCATAACATTTCCTCCAATATATGAGTTCATCAAAAGTTTTTCAGCTTTCACTATGCCCTCGTAAAAGTATTGAATGAGTTGTCTGTTGGAAAATCCATGAGAAGGGTAGGCAAAATATAATTTCTTGTAACGCTTCTAATACTCAAGGAAGGACTCATCCTCATATTGTCTAACCCCCTAATATGTTCTTGCGAAGTGTCGATTCATGGGTCTTTAGAAAGAATCTGGTTAGGAAAGCATCCACTAGTTGCCCCAAGTATTTATGGACCTCTGCGGAAAACCCCATAGCCACTCATTAGCTACATCTTTTAGGGAAAATTGGAAGGCTCGAAGTCGAATATCATTTTCCTCCATACCCCTTGGTTTGAAGCTTGAACAGATGACCTCGAAATCTTCAATATGAGTATTTGAATCCTTCTTGGAGTCTGTTTTCTGGGTTTGGAAAAGTGCGGATTTTCAAGAAAGAGAATCTTATGATATGTTGGGAATCTCTTATGATAATCATCCACGTTTGAAACGTATCCTAATGCCGAAAAGTTGGATAGGGTGGCCTTTCGCCATAGAGAGTAGGTAGCATCTGGAGAAGTGCACGTTTTAACTCAAAATTATCATGTACTGATAGGGTATAGAAACTGATCACAATTTATTTCGATATATAGGACATCCCTCATTCATAGGTCGGAGTGGTTCATCATTCTTTTTATCCTCAACTCCATTGTTAAAGAAATTTTCTTGCGCTTTTTGGTTCTGACCCCTTTGGTTTGCTGACACTACTTGATTAGAATTATTCCTGTTGTGAGCTCGAGGTAGACCTCGGTTCGCTAGGCCTGCCTGATTAGCTGCATTTCCTCCTTAATTATTATATGTATGGTTGATTGCAATCGGTTGATTGTTGATGGCTCCATCATTCTAATCTGGATTTTTTTTACAGATTGACCTCCGTTGTCTGCCATGGCCTCAAACAACAGGTTTGAAATAGATATCGAAGGACTTGGTGAAGTAGATCGAGTAGAGGTCCCGAATGACTCAACTACCACTTCAAAAACTGGAGATAAATTCCAAACAAACCTTCATCTCCTAGCATTGTTCTTTCAACAAGTTGCTTCGATTTCGAGATCAAAAGGGACTGGAATGCCTGTCCATAATGATATAGGCATACAAGTTCCAAGTGATCATGTTGTTTTGCCAGTTCCTCAAAAATGGTACGAAATTTGATGTGCTATTGTTAGTCACGCAAATTAATACTAGTTCTCCTTGATAAGTAGCAGGTGGAAGCAAGGTTGAATCCTCTTGAGAGCTAGGATCAAGCGTGATCACAGAAGATTGTCCTTGAGTAGTGCCCTCGGCACCTTAGAAATAAATTTTGGATCTGCAAAAGGAGATTATAACAAATAAAATAATTAAATAAAGAGAGAAATTGAACTTGATTGTAAAGTGTCTTCAGTTGATGGTATTATCCAGTTTTGTCAGTGGAATGTTACTGAGCCGTGGTCACGGGCCGCACGAGATTTGTTGTCTTCTTCTGTTTAGAGATCTCTGTTAAGGCTGCCAGGTATGACTGTGAGACCCAGCCCGTAGGGGGTCAGGTTACCCAATCCCACATCGGAAAGTAACGGGGGAGGTCTTGGGCTTATATGTGTTGTGTGAGTGGATCATTTATAACAAGATGCATCTTTTGGGCTCTGTGGTTAAAAGTCCAACTGAGCGTTGCAGTTGTGATCCATCACACGCACATACACGTCTGGGCCGGCTGGTCCGAAGGTTCAGGGGCCGAGTTGTGACAAATGGTAGCGGAGCCGATCTCGTTCCCTCTTCCGGGTGGGCTTGGGACGTGTTGTGTGTTCACGTTTGGGCTAGTGAGTTTGGGCCCAAGGCAGTTACGTTTGGCTCCCCTCATGAGGACACAAGGTCTATAAGGAGGGGAGATTGTGAGACCCAGCCTATAGGGGGTCAGGTTACCCAATCCCACATCGGAAAGGAACGAGGGAGGTCTTGGGCTTATATGTTTTATGTGAGTGGATCATTTGTAACAAGATGCATCTTTTGGGACCTTTGGTTAAAAGCCCAACTGAGAGTTGCAGTTGTGATCCATCACACGCACATACACGTCCGGGCCCGCTGGGCCAAGGGTTCAGGGGCCGGGTCGTGACAATGACCATGGCACTCCGGGGGCTTGGTACGATCATATACCCTTTTGCTTGCCTTTCTTTGATTTCAAGACCTCGGATTGCTAATGTAGTCAATCCTCGATCTTACCTGCCCTTTATTGTATCACTCGCCAGCAAACAATTTACTCTAGTTCACCACCGGTGTGTCAGTCACTGGAGGGGTCACTTTAATTATTATGAAAGGGTGTTGGTTTTGAGTGTACTTGTCTATAAAATTGGTCAGAGACTAAACAAATATACTTTGAGATTGCACAGAGGATAAGATTAATTGAACAATCAACTTCTGAAATACAAAATTAAGCCTCTTAAAGGGCTCGAAACATCCAAAAACTGTCAGAACTAGATTAAAAGAGTTTAGTCGGACATAAATAGTAACAAACTAAAACTAAATGAAACTAAAATGCGAGATACTAGAATTATTTTGCCTAGCCACAGAAGACTAGGACTTGATATGGATCATGGATCACGCAAGATCCCCAATGATAGTGCAAAAATTCAAATGTTTGTTTGTTTAAAATTCAAAAACCAGATAAAGACTATCTTTTGGAATTTTCGGAGGTCTTTAATGAACATGCATATCGGAGGTCATAGCCAAATCGACACAATCTCTAAAAACACACCCGAAGTTCCTATTCAATAACCATTCTAGTAGATGGCTAATATAGCCGAACCATTATCACATGTTAATATTATAATCACTCCCTCTTTATTAGGGTTTATAATCACACACATTGGTTTAGAAAGAGTAGTAATATCTACATGTAGTAATCTAAGAACACACAATAATTTGATTTAACACCCAGTAATCTGATTTGTTGGGGTATCCAACCTAAGAATATACTCATGCCTATGTATTCCTCAGAAGTTAGGATATCGACCACTGTATGATTTCGTAATCCCTATTCCTTTCATTATACTAAGGTTAGCATAATGTTAATTAAACCATCTCATATCCTTCATTTTGTTAAGGTTAGTATATCAATGACTAGCCATCCCTCAATCTTTAATTCTTACTGTCGTAATTCTACTTTTTTAGCTTTGAGTCATTACTTACTTTTTTTGTATATTCTTAATTTGCTTATGCTCTTATAATCTTCTCAATTTGCCTTTGTAAATCCTATATGATAGCTTCTCAATTATTTTTTATTATTTCTTAGATAAGTTCTTACTAAGAATTCTTTGACTTTCTTAGATTGGGTCGACCCTCTAAGTGTTTCTTTTTCTTATCATTTTGAATTTCGGTTTCTCATATGGTAGTACTATATTCTAAGCATGATCAGTATTTTTCATATGACATTGTTAGGATATTTCCTTATAATCAGCAGATTTAGGGTCTCTTATCTGCAAGATTTGAATTTCTTAATGTTCTTGATATATTCTTACTTTAATCATTATTTTTATTACTCAAGTGTTGAGCTTTTACCACACAAGATTCAATACTCTTCTCGTATGGCCTTGAAGCCATACAAGGTATTCTTGAGTTATGATTGAAATTTCCATTAGGTAGTGCATTATTGTCGTTTCCCATACTATGGTTATCTCAAGCATATTAGCAACATTCCAACATGACTCATGAAATAACCACTAGATTATGTTTCAATTCAATTAATGCATGTAATCAAGATTTGCCATGATTTAAGAAATTTCCCATCAATCATGCATTTATACGTGCAAGCAACTCACGAATATCGCGCATTATATGGAATCAATCTAGATTCATTTAAAACAATGGGAAGAAATTTAAAATTATTTTCTCACAATTTTTTCGTCCCAATTCTCTTCCTTGATTCAATCTGTTTTCAATCCGAGTTCCTAATCCTCTTACTGCACAACTACACATAGAACCGTAGTCCGATTCTTAATATCATTATGTGTGTGAGACCCTGTCCTTTTGAGAGTCTAGAAAACACTCGAAATCAGTCCAATTTTTCTAATTGGTCAGTTTAAGTGAGTTGAACAATTGACCGTCAGAGTTGACCTATTAACCGAGTGACCTGGAGAGCTTAGGTGTTGGGTTTAGGATATCTAGAAAGTCATGTCGATGGTAGTGTGTCGATAATTTGCGTGACGTGTTGTTTTGGATTTTTAGTGTACAATAGAATAGTTAGTCGATTGGTGTGTTGTTTGAGGCTTAAGTCCAGTAGATATACCAATTTCTACTCCTTTGACCCGCGTATGAGTTTTGGAGGTCCGTTTTGAGTGGCCGGAAGTCTTTGGGTCGACTTATCTTTGGTGGCTTGATTTCTGTTTCTCGAGCTCAATTATATTTTAAAGACTTAATTTTCATATTTTGAGCTTTTAAATTTTATTTTAGCCCGCTTGAGGCACATATGGGTCATTCTATATTTAATTCAGATTTAAAGATTTTTTTCAAAAAAAAAAACTAAAAAGAAAGAAAAAAGTCAGAAAGTCAAAAGGTCAAAAAGTCCCTACTTAATCAGCTCACTCACGTGAGCACCAGGCCTCTTTTCCTCCGTTTTTCTTTCTCTTTTTTTTTCTCTCAATTTCAATTCCTTTCACCAATTGATTTCTATTCAAAATTGGCAATTAGAACTTGTTCCAAATGATAATCCTAACTCCTCTATACAGGTTTTCACTGGTATTTTGGTTGATTGTGGAGATTTTATTTGAATTTGGGTATTTTAAGTGAAATTTAAATTTTAAGGTAAATGCTTAATTTCTTCAAATTTCTTTCTGAATTTTTGGTTGTTTAGCATGCTTAGATGTTTCTTATGATGGTCTGATGCTTTAGATTGTAAGAAAACAACAATTAATCCATGGATGATCATTTAGAGTTTTCGATGGCAATTTTGATAATTTTGGAAAATTTGTGTTTTTGTTGAATTGGATGAAATTGGTTGACTCCATTGCTTGAGTTAGGTTGTTTGTGTGTTGTAGAGAAGGTTTGTAGATTGAGGAAACCAATTTTGATGTTGGTTGAGCTTAGAATTGAAATTTGAGCTTAGGAAGGTTTGGGTGTGTGTAAGGGTTGGTTGTTCCTCTTAAAGGATTGAGTGGTTTGTAGTTCTAGAGGTTGTATTGAGTGAATTGAGACTTAGATTGAGTGGTTAGGGGGCCCTTAGATTGTTTTTAATTCTTGTTGATGACTGTCGTGCGTTCACCAAAATAATCTTCCTCTTTTTGGACAGGTAGTTAGCAGCAAGGAAGGTCGAATCCTCAGGGAGATGGCTTGTAAGAGTTGGAAGTCTTAATGTGGAATCAGACGTGGTCACGGTGTGCCCACGGTCGATAAGATCGAAGGGTTATGGGTTCACAGTAATAGATAGAGATTGAGTAAATAAGTGTAACTAATTGAAACTGGGAAATAAAGTTCTGACTCAAATGCTTTTGATATTCCTCGATTCAATCCATACCTAGACCACCCTTGATCACGGGCCTTCTACTGATGGTTTCACGTCTTTTCTGTTGGATCCTAGTTAGTTGGTTGCTCAGTACGACTGAGCACTCCAGGGGGGTGGAACGTCCTCCGCCCTTTCGTGGCCAACTTCCCAGAAAACCTCACCCTCAGATCTGCAACGTAGTTAATCTGAGTGTGCCCTCTCGTCACACGTGTTTCACTCACCACTCACGATTATCAGTGTTTGGCTTCTAATTTGTTGTGGAGTTGATCAAGCACCATAACATCACTATGCACAAAGAATGACGAGAAATAACAGAAGAAATTGAATAATGGATTGAACGGGGCCTCACAAGGGTCCGGTCTGGTTAATGAACTAAATCAAGGAAAAAGAAGTTCTAGCCCTCCATTGAGTTTCCGGAGTAGAAGCTATAAAGATGTCTAATTTCGAAACAAAGTAAAAATCCTCTCTCCCCTGGCCACAGGCGGCCAGGGCCTATATATACTGTCTACCAAGATCTCGCAGGATCTGAATCAGATTACTGCCATATCAGTTAGGATCTCCCGAGATACCAGGCAGATTCTCGGACCGTGATCACGGTCAGACCTCCGATCTTCCAGGCCAGCAGCTGTCGAATCGTGGCTTCTGATTCTCCTTCAGGAAATCCTCCTTTAAATCTTCAAAATATCCTGTGAATTCCTGCTTTCAGAGAAATCTTGTAAGATATCAGTAATAACTCTATAAACGTATATATTAGGAAATAGAAAGTTCTAACCGGCTGGTTTTTACGTAATGTAAAACCGCATTTTATCATACTATCACTTGTCATTTTTGAGTATATTATTTTTGGCTTAATTCTTAGTGTGGTTTTGTGTACACGGTTGTTTAGGTGGTGCTTCAGCGGTCGATAAGGGCAAAGGTATTGCCGTTGAGTTGTCGGCGTGTCAAGAGGTGGGAGACTATGTTTCATTTACATGTACGGAATTATTTTGTTTTATTTATTAAAATTTGGTAAATGCTTGTTTTTGAATAGAGGCAATATGGACATTGATGAATGACTTGGCATGCTAGGTTTATTATGTGTGAGGAATATTTATGGTGCATAAAATGTTTATTATGGACCTATACGCATGCTTGTGATGTGATTGAAATGCATTGTGAGGATAACTATATATATTGATTTCTTGAGTTGTGGGGGCTCTTAGGGAGCTTTTGAGTTAATTTTGAGTGCATTATATTTTAATTAAAATATAATACGATTTGGGATTTGTTCTACGTATTTGAAAAGCATATGTATATATATATAATTTCTAGGTGTGATCTGGAATTGACAAACTGCGCTTAGCCAATGCGACGTTAAGTTGATGAGTATCCTTAGATAGAAGGCTAGTCCCCTGCTTAGGAGTGTGGATGGATTATGTATGCCTTGTGTGAGTATGTGATGTGATAGGCTACATGTGCCGTCGGGTTTTTTGAGTTAGGTGTGAATTGGGAATCATGTGATAGTTGATTTCTCCACTTTTCCCGAGGACGACACTAGTGGTAGGGGGCTTATACTTATTTTAAAAACGTGCACTAAATTAACCACCAGTGGGCTTCCGATTTCCCTTTGGACGGGGTTATCAGTGAAGGGGTCTTAGAGGTCCACCTCGATAATTTTTGGCATAGTAGCCCACAAGAATGAAATTTTGGATTTTTATACTATAATTGGATATGAGGCTGAGATACACGTATATATTATCAAACTCATGCATGTGTATTTGATCATATTTACATGTGAGGTTGTTTGCACGATTAGCATCATAGTCTTATTGAGATTTTATTATAAAATGTTTAAACTTGTTTTCATATATGTCTCTATTCCACCAGAATTGTTCATGATGCTATGACTCTCATTGAGGTCCTTGAGATCTCACCCCCCTCTTGTTGCTGTTTTTCAGGACTAGGTCAAGAGCTAACTTCATTTTAAGGTCGAGGTTTCTGGTTTTTCATAGGGCTGGACTATTGTATATAACAGATTTACAAACTCGACACTTTCTTTTATATTTTAAATTTTGTTATGCTTGCTTATGTTTGTTTGCATGCTTGCTCATTGACATTGTGACTCCTTAGTGGGCTTGGGTGGATACATGCTTTTGGATATTGATATATTCTTTTGAGCTTATGATATATGAGATGAGTATGATGCCTTGGGCATGTTTTGTTATTCTTGGGCTTGAGTTGATTGCATATATTTTGACAAAGCATGTTTGGGGCCATGTGGCCTGTTGTGTATGAGATTAAGACTTCCGCTGTTTGTGATTGTACTCCATGATTTATTATGTTGTATTGAGATTTTCGTTTGAATACATGTTCATTTTTAAAGGAAATGAAAAGTTTCAAATTTATATATATTTTTATATATTATACAAATTTGTTTTGAGAGTAAGTCTTGTGTGGTTTTGATTGGGCCAATTGGGACTGCACGACGGTGAGGAGCCCAATTACCGGGTTTATATGAATCTCAATAACCTTGTAATACACATTTCTAAGTCCTCAAACTTGTCCTAGATTACTATCGACCTCGGATTCAATCTGGATATTTTCTTTATTTTTTCTTAATTATCGAAAACTTCTACTAATTTTTATACTTATCAAAATATATAAAACTCATCTAAACTTTATATTACCAAATTTCTCATATTTGTTTTTATTTTCTTGAATTTTTTCAAATTTTTTTCTTAATTTTTTCTATTTTCTTGATTTTCAATAAGTTCTGCATTTTTCTGAAAATCCGGTCAAAGTGAATGTGACACGGCCAAGTTCTACCCAAATTTGACCAAGCATTGACCCAATACCGAACCTGAACTATCTTACCATATCGAACCAAACGATGGGTCACTCAATTTGTACCCAGACGGCATGTCGTTTATTCTTTACTCGAACGACATGTCACACGAGACGGCCTATGGACGACGTGCCTTCTATAGTCATGTTCTTTCTCTCACCGCACCTGCACATCGAAGATCTAGGGTTTTCTCCAAAACCCTAATCTAGCAAATACCTCTTTACTCTACATAAAAATCATTCCAGCACAGAGTTCTCCCTAACTCGACTATAATCCCCTTAAAATTCATGCCATCCTACCCAACCATACCTTATAACTCCAAAAATAATATCATTCTTTCGAATGAAAGAGAGGTCGGATTTCTCACCTATCTCAGCCTGAAAACATGAAAGAAACACACTCATGGACTATTGAAAGGAAGGCGCATACGGTGAGGGGAAAGAATTGAATTTTTGGGGCTGATATCCATAATGTAATCCCAATTGAAAACGGGATAAGAGTGGCTTTAGTCGGTAGGTCGCTAGACAAGACAAACCGGTGACCTTCTCGAAAGTAAAACAACATTGTTTCACCTTGGTGAAACGACGTCATTCTAAGATAAACATTGGGGCTTGGCTTACAAACCGAGCTTGTCAAAATGGCAAAGCATCCAATCGTTTTGACCATTTTGGTCAAAATGATGGGAGGGACCATGTTTTGACATTTTTTTTTCTTTTTTTTAAAAATAATAAAATAATATTTTTTATATTTTTTTAATATACTAAATCTTTGATAATTCATAATAAATAACATATTAATCAGAAAATATACCTCAAAAATACCCAAGACTCCTTACGAACAGTAGAGTCTAATTAACTTGAAAAATTATATTTTCTTCATATACAAAATTTATAAAAAATTATATTATCATATTGTGAGGATCCACTCCCGGTAAATGGGGCCCTTACCGCCGTGTAGCCTTGATCAACCCAATACATGGATCAATCGAAACCACACAAGGCTCATGTTAAATTTACAAAAACAACTTTCCAAAAATACAAATAAATTTAAAATTTTCCTTTTAAAGAGAACATGACATGTCACAAATCATACCCAACACAACTAAACAACGGAGTATTCACACACACAGCAGAAGTCTTTAAATTGCACACAACAAGCCACATGGACCCAAACATGCTACATACTGAGTACATACACACAAGCTCATATGGATCCATACGAAAAATTTCCAAGGCACGCATCTTATAACATAACGGAAAATATAAGTCATACATGCGTAATAAGTATCAAAACGGAAATGTGCAATAACCATAATCAACAAGCATGATCTAAAACAAGCATGTATATCGATAATGTTAAAAAATGGCGAATACATAAAGCATATCGAGTTTCCAAGACATGTAAGTGCAATAGTCCAGCCCTAAGACCAACACTGGGAAAAATTTGACCTCTAGGACGATCAACTACACAATGAACTAGCTAGAAAAGATCAACAAGAGGGGATGAGATCAAAAGACCTCAGTGGGAGTTACCACATCATAAGCACATCTGGTGGAATAGAGGCATACAGAAAATCACTTATAAAAATAGTTATTTAAAGTACATTTATCATCCATGCATACTAAGCGTGCACTCAAATGTTTCACAAGCAAGTATACACAATGCACGATTTGTAAAACACTATACAGTAAATACCAACCCAATAGGTTTCATAAACTCATAGACATCATCTCATGGGCTACTATGTCCTAAAACCTATTAGGGTGGATTGTAAAAGTCTTTCAAGTAAACCCTACTAAAGGGAAACCAAAAGTCCTTTGGTAGTTAATTTTTTATTTACAATATATATATAAATCCCCTAGTGTCAATGTTATCCGAAACCGAGTGGAAAAATCACACTATCACAATCGATCGCAATTCGTATATATATAATATATATCCTACTAATTCACAACCTACATCAGGCATACACATATAGTCCATCGATACAATACCCATCGGTAAGTAATATTCCCCTTAGCCTAGGATTCCAAGTACTTACCTTGTTTAGCCAAACAAATACCGTCAAATCCATATTATTCCTAAGAACATACATATATATTTTTTCTTGAAAACCTAATAATGCATCCATGTCGTTTCTAAGATCATATGCATAACGTTTTTACATTGAAAACCCACACAATGCATTCATGCTGTTTCTAAGATCGCACGCATATCATTTTTATTTTAAAAACTCACACAATGCATCCATGTTATTTCTAGGATCACATGTATAACGTTTTTACATTGAAAACCCACACAATGCATCCATGCCTTTCCTAAGATCACATGCATATCGTCTTTACTTAAAAAACCCTAAAACCTGCAACCTTAATTTTTGATTGTCCAATTATTCCATACACGCAATAATACCCCCTTAGCCCACTACTATATGTTCTCCACATCAAAACGAACCAAAAAACACTAACATTACTCATTTTAAACAACCAAAACCCTTGATAGAAGAAGGAGAAGTACTCGGTTTTCCGGGTTAATTTCTTACCCAAAAACCACCGAAGTTCTTACCAGGATTGCCCGAAAATGGACAGAATGGAACCAGAATTCTCCCAGGAAGTAGAATCGCGACTTTCCTATGCACGTTAGGAACTATAAGAGAATAGGTGCATGGCTATTTCCAGTTTACAGTTAGTCGCTCTGGCCATATATGGGCTGGAGGGTTTCTGCGGGTGTGACTCACTCAACACCACTACGTTGTCGTATAGGGAAGAATACGAAACAACATTGTATTGGCAACATGTACCCAGATTCAACAAGTTTAGCTAAAACGACACCTTGTTGGGGTGTTTTGGCTAACAATGGTCAAACAATGTTGATCGCAATCATTTTGACTTTTGTTTAAATATTATTAAAATAATATTATATAATATAATAATATAATTATTTATTAATTTCCCAAAATCATAAAAATTTCATAAAAATTACTATACATCTCCAAAAAACATGCAAAAAAAATCCTACGAGCTCCTTGTGAATACTATAAAATTAATCTTCCCATAAATATATAATTTACTAAAAATTAAATACCTCAATCATATATATTCAGAAAATTACGAAAATTCTGATTTCGTTTCTGAAAATTCTCAGAAAATTTTCTGATACTTCTAAATCCTTAATGGACCTATCCAAGGTCCTAAAACACCAAAATCATCATGGCATCACCTCTTTCTATTTTTCAATTATTGATTTCATAAACATCGATAATTCTTGATAAATACAATAATTTTACAAAAATAAAATTCAACTTCATATCATCAAAAACCAAACTATAATTCTTTATCGATCCAAAAATATGGGCTATGACCCATTTACATCTTCAATCTCGATTGGTTTTTTCGGCCCAAGTAGTTTGAAAGTTCTGGATTCTCACATCCTTCCCTCCTTATAGAAAATTTTGTCCTCGAAACTTACTTACTCCGAGGTTACTCTTATCACAAAAATTTTGCATCTACAAGATCAAAATTAGATTTGCAGTATCCAACTGCAATCTTTTCATACCCAACATTACTCTAAATCACACCTACCAGTAACTTCACATTATTGCATTTATCATTTGGAACACGATATCCTATTGTATTCTCTTCATCTTTTATATCAACCAAACTCAACCATTCTAATGTACTTGATGCTACGATTTTGATCAAAAATTTACTTCCTCAAAAACAAGGCTATATCCTTAAACCCATACATTCATTGGTTGCGTTCAAGTGATACTTCCACCATCAATCCTATTTCAAGTTCTTTCCAATAATATGCTTATCAATCAACATAGTTTCACTAATATCATTTATTAACACGAAGTACATGCGGTCACTATATTAAAACCAAGCTCAACATAGTCTTACTTAAAATTTTCATACCTTAGACAGTAATCTTCATCATTGATTCATAATAGAATCCATCTCACTTTCTTCCTAGCTCGTAAACACTATGCTTTCGCTGCACAACTTCACTCTTATCACTACTTTTTAATCGACACATTTAAAATCATTCTCATTTATTTAGCACCTTTAAATCAATACCAAGATTAGTTATATATTGGGTTTTAACAATCTCACATCAACTAATTTCATTCATTATCAATTATACAAAATTTCCACTAAACACAGACCAATCTTGATACTTAATGGCGAGTACTAGGTCATTAAGATCACACACGATCTTTTACTTCATCAATAAACTAGAATGCTCCTTTTTTAGGCTCAGCTCATATCACATCAATGTAAAACATAAAAAATTCAACTCTTTTAAATATAAAGTATATTCAATGATCTGAATATCATAATCCCATATTTCATGTTAAAACATCAATATGCAAGTTGATAACTTAACGTTATAATCATCACACTTCCATTGTGTATCCCACTATTATCTCGATCTCCAACTAGCACATTAAGGTAATACCATGAGTTTTGTGGTTCTGCTTATCCAATAAACCAAATTTACCCAAATGTAAGCCACAAAATTTTAAGTCACACTCTTAGATCTAACAAAAATCCATTGACAAGTTTATCCATCTTCTAATTGAATGCTTTTATCATATGTTCCTGATTCTTACTAAGTCTGATTCTCAATCAAGAATTTTCCAAATCAAATAAATAGTCCTAATCCAAGAACTAATAACTTAAGCTCAACACTTACGAAACACGTTACACCACCAGATTTCAAAACATAGTCCACAACCCAGCAAATCATATGTGCATTCCATATATGGTGATCTATTTTTATCAGCTATACAATAAAAGATATGCACTCCGTGCATTATCTTCATCAATGACTAATCAACTTCAATAACGTGCATTTCATGTGCTTATTATAAACACAGAATACACTATTAGTATACTAAATAGTTCTCGATAGGTTAGCATCTATAGCTCACCAAAATAATAGTCTGGAATAGGCTTCATCCTACTATCATTCATGCAGTTTCAATTAGTATTCACTGAGGCAACTGATTACTTATAAGGTTATCAGACTATCATTAATCCAAATTCAATTTATTGCCTTGAAGAAATTATCCCATATCAAAGTTATTCACAATTACTCACAGTTCCGATAAGCTGTACCTAATCCAAGGTACTTTTCAATACTCAAACTAGCAATAGACAACATATGAATTATACATGCAGGCTTTCTTGCTCCTTCTAAGACTTTTAATCTGAAATCAAAGTTAGTGCAATACACATATTCATAGTTTTTCCCTGACTTAAATGGACTCATAATCAAAACAATGTTTGATCTGTCGACTCCTTCCAACAGGGACACTACCATACATAACCCAACGTCTTATAGCAAAGACTAATACCATCACTCGTCCGAGTGATGATTATGAATCGATATTGCTTGCATGGGGCTACACATATTTAGAATATTAATGTTAAAGCAGAAGGGCTCATTAGATTTCAATTGGATTTCATATGAAAGATACAACAATAAAGAAGATCATAGCAAATCCGATATGTGCCATATACAGCGACGGATTTGTGTTAAAAAAATCTCCCTTGGAACAACTATCACTTGATCTAGGAAACCGAGCAAGGATGAGCTCATAAAATATATTCATGCTTGAAAATTACAATAATTAGTAAAGACAAAATGTTTACTCATGTTCTCGGAAGAAAAGAAAACATACAAGGTATAAGGTTACTCGATAACCAAGAATGTTTCAAAATAAAGGAAAATACGCTCCGTTATCGCAAAATTTGTCACACACACAAGTGATAAAGAAGAGGTAGCATAACATTAATATGACATACCAAATTTGGAGTCCTAGAAGTTCAGAAGTCAGTGCAGGTAAAATGACCATTTTGCCTCTGAAGAAATGGATGTGTGATTGCCAAAAATGGTATGGAAGGACTTGTAATCATTTCTAGTTTCATTTCCCTTTGATTTATTTCTTTAGTGGTTCAATCTTATCTTAGGAGATAAAATTTCTAAAATTAAGGTAGTACAATTTCAGAATTTAATTCTGATGATTATCTTCCCTTATCTAGCCTTTAAAGTAGACAAATTAATCCCATAAATACCCTATATAAAGAGTAGCCCGCCAAATTTAGTTCTTACACCAAAAGCACACAAAATTATCAAGTGATCAAACCCTACACCATAGCTATTGTTGTCGAAATTTCCTTGATCTTCATCCTAGCATAACTCTCTCACCCTTTTTCATATTTCGACAAATAATAGCTTGTTGTAAAGCTCTTTCCATCCTCTATCTAGCTATCTTTGTTTGATATCAGAAGGTTAGTTCTTCCTTATCAAAATTCAAATCGTAATTTGTAGGTCTTTGTGCCAAAATTGTGTGATTCTTCCTTAAATTGATTTCTGTTGTTGTTCCTTTTGTTCTTATGATTGTTTGGCATCCATTTATGTTGTAAAATCATGAATTCATCCTTTGAATCTTATCTATACATGGAATCAGCATGTCCTTCCCTTTGCACTATTGTTGCCGATTTTGATCAACTGATTAATCTATTGGTTTCTGATTTTGTTCCTTTTGATTAAATGTGTTATTAACACCTAATCCTTCGTTTTTAACATGAAATCGCAACCCCTAAGGCTTGTATACATAAAATCGCAATTTGCCCTATTGCCCTATTCTTAGTGCCGAAATTTGTATGGTTGATTGGGATGGTAATTCACGTTGATTCTTGTTAAGTTCTTGGCTATCACATCACACATCCAGGGGGAGACACTTGCAGCATCTTATCATTGGTTTATGATAGGTTTGGTGAGTGGAATTTGTAAGGAAATAGGATATCTACTTGATTATTGAGTATGCATGCTTAGTTTGGTTTTGTCTTTGCCTTATTATATTATAGGTGGTTTGGATCCCTTGAATAAAGGCAAAGGAATAGCTTTTTGTTTAGAGACAAGAAAGGTAGGATCTATACCTCATCGGTTTCTTCAAAGATTCTTGTTGTTGGTTGTTATTTTCGATGCATATCCTTGTTGATGTTGTATGCGTATATGTGAGATAGTGTATGCATGATTTGCAGATTTATTTGAGGCTTACTTAGGCTATACCAAACCCTTGAGATAGGTTATGAGTGACTAATTTGCATGTGTTGTATGCATTGAACTTGCTGATTGTGTTCTGACATGATTGAGGATACTCTGTTGTGTTATTATGCCTTGTACTTGCTTGTGTGTCCTTGTACTTGTTTGTGTGTCAGCATCCTTTTTCAGTGGCCGTTCGGTGTAAGCGCTGATTCTCCTTGAGAGAGGAGATGTTCTTACTGGTATGGGAGTCGTATAGGTGGCAATCCCCAACTTGCGCGCGCTGGATGCCTAGTCCTTGTGTGGCTAGACGCCTTATCCTTGTGTGGCAAGATGCTCTTATCCTTGTGTGGTTTGGATTCCTTTTTCCTTGTGTGGTTTTGATTCCTTGTCCTTGTGTGGAAAGATGAATAGGGTTGCTGATTAGCTTGTGTGCTAACCCTTTAATCTTTGTGCAACAAAGCCTTGGACAACACAAGTGGAAAGAGATGGCCTTTTCTGTTGATAAGATTGATTAATGATTTACCTGCCTATGTACTTCTGACTTTCGGAAGAGTTTGTAGTCCACCCTCAGCCTTAGCTTTCGGCCCCATCTTTTTTTGGTTAAATTATGAATGTATGATTTCCTTTAGTTATATAGGCTGATCTGATGTTGTTTGGGAGATGTCTGTTTAAGATTTCTATAGATCTTATGATGTTGTGACCCTACTGAGATTCTTGTAATCTCATTTTGTTGTTTTCACCATTTTTCAGGCTTAGGTACATTTATTGTTCGTGGTACCAGTGTGTGAGAATCAAGGTTGCATGGCGGACTATATTGCATCACATTTTCATACATGTTCCTTGACTGCTTGCGCATATAACATAAACAATGATTGGACTATTTTCTGATTTTTCAAGTTCCTCCTTTGCTTGATTGTTTCCAAATTATGTTGGAGGTTTACTTGCTGGATATTTGGATCCCTATAGGATTTGTGTGTTATGATTTCATTAATTAAATTTATAAGGACTTTCGCTGATGTTTTTATTCACTCCGTATGATACCAAAATACTTGTCTAATATCATGCTCCAACCTTGCAAAGCATAAGAATAAAACTTGTTAAGGGATAGGTCTTGTGAGATTCAGATAGGTCCTAGGTTGGGTTTTGGTTTCACGGTGGTAAGGGTCCTAATAGGTTGGAATTCGGGTTCTTATAGGTTTGGTAGCGAAGCATGGTTTAGGAAATATGACTTGTTATATGCTAATGTGTTTGTTGGTTTTGTGTTTGTAGGAAGAGACATGAGCATACACCCACACTTAGAGGAGTAAAATCGAAAGTGATCTAATGCTAAAAAGAGATTGGTTTGTAAAATTTAAATGACAATGTGTTTTGCTGTGTGCTTTGCTGTGTTCTTTTGTCATTGCCGAGTATATATGTATGAGTTTGCTGCCTGTATGTGTTCTGCCAAGTGCTGCTGAGTGTTCCTATATGGTTGCTGAGTATATGTGATTGATTTGTATGCATGTCAAGTATGTTTCTGTATGTTGGTTGCCGAGTATGATTGGTGTGAATCCATGCTTGCCAAATATTTTGGTGATTGTTTCCGTGTGCTTATGTGTATATGATTGCCGAGTGTGCATTTGCATATGTGCATGTGATTTTCGAAACTTGTGACTACTTGTGAGCATGTGTGATTTATTTTCCAGTATATGCATATCGTCCGGTGTACGCCTCTCCACCAGGTACCACTTCTTTCTTAGTATTTGTACCATTGCTTAAGTGTTGCGTAACAACTATATGTTCGTATAGTATGGCAAGGCCGAGTGTACAAAGGGATTAACGGGAAGGTATGGGGTTCAGGCGGAACAGCAACCTGTTAAGCAAGAGGAGCATAATGCACAAATTGAGCAGGGAGGGCAAGCTAAGCCCGAGAACCAACCTAAGGCACCAGCCGCACTAGCCATCAATAATGTGACAGCACAAATTCTAAATGTGTTGCAAGGGATCACTGCAAACTAGTAGCGTGTGGAGGCACAATTTCAGAATTCTCTTGCACCCGCACCCATGGAAGATCCTATTCCTCCACTTGAACCTATACAGCCGGCTCATCCTAAGAAAGCCGAGAGACTCCTAATTGTTATAACAAAGTTGCTGAAGGAATCTCATCAACTGGGATGTAAAGGTTTCAGTGGTTCAGCCAGTGCCACTGCGGCTCCTGAATGGATGGACACCATAGGTCGTGTGTCCCTGTTTTTGCGTATTTCAGACGATGGCAAGGTTTCCATCGCTAGTTTCCAACTTGAGGGGGAAGCCTTCGCATGGTGGACAGCTGTAAGCTTGCGATTCGGAGATCGTTTGCCTACCTTGGAGGAATTTCGGAATGAGTTTGATGAGAGGTTCGAGATTCCATAAAAACGAGTAGCGACAAGCTTTCCACAAGCTTGACCAGGGCACCCGTTCGGTGCTAGAATACGAGAAGGCATTAAGAGAGTTGTCCCGATTTGCACCAGAGGAGGATCGTTCACTATACGACCTTACAAGTCGATTTCAGGATTTGGTCAACACCGGTGCAGAATTTGCAAGAATTAATCGCTGCGTGACTGAAGCTGAGAAGATCGTGCAAACCAGGAAGCCACCCACAGCAACTAGTGGCGGATCCTTCAGGCAAGATTCGAAATTCAATTGGCGTACGAGACCCTATCCTAAGAGGTCCTACCCTCCGAAAAGCAATGGAAATGGAGGTAACAACAAGAAGAATTTTTCTGGTCTGAGTTCCAATGGATCTATGTGGAATTCTCAGCAACGTCGGTGTTACAACTGAGGCTAGATGGGGCATATTCAGAGGAAATGTCCAAAACCAAGGCATATCACAGGCTCACCTAGTGCGGACCAATGTAGGTATGCTAACCCCACCAAAACACCAATACACACACTAGGAGGACCAGCCAACGGATCCACGAGTGAGGCGCAACCAAGACCAAAGAGGCTATTTACCTTGACTGATGCCGAGGCTAGTCCTGATGTGGTGACAGGTACTATTTCAGTCTTTTCTCAAAATGCTAAAGTGTTGTTAGATCCCGGAGAAAATAGGTCATTTGTAAGCCCAAGGATAGCACTTAGCATGGATCAGCCTCTGTCTCCCTTCTCTCCTCCTATTGTGGTTATAACTCCTTTAGGAGAGCAACTGATTTGTGATCTACTCTACATCGGCTGTGATGTATGTATGGGTCTGAATATACTTGAGACGGATCTGATCCCATTGGACATCCAAAAGCTGGATGTGATCTTAGGCATGAAATTTCTGGTGAAATACCAAGCCCGAATAGAGTGTTTCACCAAGCGTGTGTGGTTCACCTTACCTGATGTTGCCGAGTATTGCTTTGAAGGTGATAGGCGAGTTGTACCAACTTGCATGATTTCCAAGCTCGATGCGAAGTGATTGATGAGCAAGGGATGTACAGTGGATACAAGGTTCTGAAGAATCCTTAGATCTGGATTCTGTTCCAGTGGATCGTGAATTTCTAGATGTATTCCAAAAGATATAGCCGATTTGCCACCAGCAAGGAAAGTGGAATTCGACATTGAGCTAGTACCTGGTACAAATCCGATTTCCATTCCTCCATATTGTATGGCTCCTGTGGAAATTAAGGAACTGAAGATGTAATTGGAAGATTTGTTGGATTATGGTTTCATCAGACCCAGTGTGTCACTTTGGGGAGCACCTATTTTGTTCGTGAAGAAGAAAAATGGTTCGCTGCGATTATGCATCGACTATTGGCAGCTAAATCGCATGACCGTGAAGAACAAGTATCCTTTCCCGTATTTTGACTATTTTTTCGACCAGTTCCAAGGTGCCGTTGTGTTCTCCAAGATCGATCTCAGATCTAGATACCATCAATTGCAAGTTTGTGGTGTTGATATTTCGAAGATCGTGTTTAGATCGCAATATGGGCACTAAGAATTTATGGTTATGCCATTAAGTTTGACCAATGCACCAGCCGTGTTCATAGACCTAATGAATCGGTTAGTCTTTGCACCTATCCTCACCTTATCAGTCGGTGAGAAAGAGTATATGGTGTACAGCGATGCATCAAAATCCAGACATAGATGCGTATTGATGCAAGAAGGGAAAGTTGTTGCATATATTTCCTAACAGTTGTGACCGCTTGAAAGCAATTATCCTACACACGATTTGGAGCTTGCAAACGTGGTGTTTGCGTTGAAAATATGGCACCACTATCTATACTGCGAGACATGCCGAATCTTCACCGATCACAAAAGCTTGAAGTATCTCCTTATGCAGAAAGAATTGAACATGAGACAACGAAGATGGGTGGAGCTGATTAAAGACTATGATTTGATTATCGAATATCATCTTGGAAAAGCGAATGTTGTCACTGATGCCTTGAGCCAAATGATTCATCCTCCTTCCCCATCAGTGTGGCTCATATGCGCACCCAATACAATGTTTTTGGATTTAAAAGTTACACGAGTGCAACTTGGCATTGATTTTTCTGGTTCATTATTGGCACGAATCGAAGTCACGCCTACCTTGATTGAGGAAATCCAGATTCACCAAATAAACAATCTAAGGTTGGCTGAAATTTGGAAGCAACTATCTGATGGTGTTGATGCTATGGCTTGCGATTTCAGAGTGCGAGATGATGGAGTTCTTGTCTTAAAAAACCGGATATGTGTGCCACAGGATATTGATATTCATAATCTAATTTTTTTTTAGGCTCATAGTTTGAAGTTCGATATCCATCCAGGTAGCACTAAGATGTACTAAGACTTGAAGGAGTAGTATTGGTGGCCGAACATGAAGCGCCATACTGCTGAGTTCGTTGCCTGATGCCTCATATGCCAAAAAGTAAAAATCGAGCACCAAAGACCTGTTGATTTACTACAGTCACTTCCGATTCTAGAATGGAAGTGGGAGCATGTCACGATAGATTTTGTGACCGGATTGCCTAGATTGCAGTGAGGATACGATACCAACTGGGTGATCGTGGATCGATTGATGAAATCTGCACACTTCCTTCCTATTTGTGTGACATATACACCTGAGAAATTGGTTGTTCGTTACTTGGATGAGATTGTTCGATTTCATGGAGTGCCAGTATCCATCATTTCAGATCGTGATCCTCGTTTTACATCACGATTTTGGGAGAAATTCCAGAATGCGCTGGGCTCGAGATTGAATTCCAGTACAGCGTTTTATCCCCAGACCAATGGCCAATCTGAGAGGATGATTCAAATGTTAGAGGACACGCTGCATGCAACTATACTAGACCAACATACCTGTTGGGATCGATGTCTACTGTTGGCGGAGTTTGCTTACAACAATAATTTCCATGTAAGCATCGGTATGGCTCCTTATGAAGCACTATATGGGAGACATTGCAAAACTCCCATTTGCTGGAATGAAGTGGGTGAGAGATCCTTAGACAATCCAGAATTGATTGATCAAGCGACGGAGCAACAGAATTTGATTCGACAACGGCTAAAGATAAGATCGGCAGAAAAATTATGTCGATAATCGAAGAAGGGAGCTGGGAGAAGCGATAAGTTTTCTACAAGCTTGAACAAGGCACCCGTTTGGTGCTGGAATATGAGAAGGAATTATGGAAACTGTCCCGTTTTGCAAATGAAGAAGATCGCTCACCTTATCTGGTTGCGAGATGATTCCAAGATAAAACCATTGTGGGCACGACACCTGTGCAAAATTTGCAATAATTGATTATTACTGCCACTGAAGCCAAGAAGATTATACAAAGCAAGAAGCCTCCCATGTTCAGCAATGGCGAATCATATCGACGTGATTCCAAATTCAACCGATGCACGGAACCCTATCATTTGAGGTCCTACTCTCAGAAGAACAATGACAATGTAGGTAACTATAGAAATAATTTTTTTCATCTTAATCCCAATAGGTCTACATGGAGTTCTCAACACCACGATGCTACAACTGTGGCAAAATGGGCCATATTCAGAGGGAGTGTCCTAAACCAAGCCATATCATAGGTGCACCAAATGCAAGTCGAGGTGGGTATGCCAATCCCACTAAGCCACCAGCATGCACACCTAGAGGACCACCTAGCGAATCTACAAGTTAGGCGCAACCCATACAAAAGAGGTTATTCACTTTGACTGATGCCGAAGCAAGCCCAGATGTGGTGACATGCACTATTTCAGTCTTTTCTCAAACTGCTAAACTTTTACAAGATCCCGGAGTGAATAAATCATTTGTGAGTCCAAGGATAGCACTTAGCTCAGAACGGCCTTTGTCTCCCCTATCTCCTTCTATTGCGGTTCTAACTCCTTTAGAAGAGTAACTGTCTTATGATCTAGTCTACATCGGTTGTGCTGTACGTATGGGTAAGGGTTCGAGTATACTTTAAGTACATTTGATGCCATTGGACATCCAAGAGCTGGATGTGATCTTAGGCATGGATTATCTGACCAATTATCAAGCTCAAATTGAATGTTTCACCAAGCATGTGTGGTTCAGCCTTCTAGATGGTTCCGACTTTTGTTTTGAAGGTGATATACAAGTTGTTCCAACTTGCATGATTTCCTAGCTCGATGCGAATCAATTGATCGACAAAGGATGTAGTGCATACCTCACGCATGTGCATGACATTTCCAAAGAATCCTCGGATCTGAAATCTGTTCCAATGGTTCGTGAATTTCCGGATGTGTTTCCAGAAGACATAGCTGGTTTGCCACCAATAAGAGAAGTTGAATTCGGCATTCAACTAGTGTCGAGTATGAATCTGATTTCCATTCCTCCTTATCATAGGGCTCCTTAAGAAATAAAGGAATTGAAGATGCAATTGGAAGATTTGCTGAATCATGGTATCATCCGACCTAGTGTGTCACCTTGGGGAGCACCTGTCTTGTTCATGAAGAAGAAACATGGTTCGCTGCGATTGTGCATCGACTATCAGCAGCTGAATCGTGTGACTGTGAACAAATTTCCTTTTTCGCGCATTGACAACTTGTTTGTCTAGCTCCAAGGCGAAGCCATGTTTTCCAAAATTGATCTCAGATCAGGATACCATCAGTTGTGTGTTCGTGAAACTGATATTCTTAAGATTGTATTCAGATCGCAATACGACCACTTTGAATTTCTAATTTTTCCATTCGGTTTGACCTATGCATAAGCAGTGTTCATGGACCTGATAAATCAAGTATTTTGAGAGTTCCTGGACATTTTAGTGATAATCTTCATCGACGACATTCTGAATTACTCAAAATCAGAAGAGGAGCATGCTGAGCACTGACAGATAGTGCTGAAAATTTTGAGGGATCGACATTTGTTTGAAAAGTACTCAAGATGCAAATTTTCTTACGTGAAGTCGGTTTCCTTGGCCACATTGTTTCTGCCCGTGGTGTTCTTGTTGATCCAAAGAAGAATGAAGTCGTTGTTGCTTGGGAACTCCTGCGATCTATATTTGAAGTTCGCAGTTTCCTTGGCTTAGACAAATACTACCATCACTTTGTGGAGAATTTCTCATCGCTAGTTGGACCATTGACAAAATTGAAGTGCAAAGGAGAGCCATTCGTGTGGAACAATTAATGCCAACGAAGTTTCGAAGAACTGAAGAACAGACTGGTGACCGCACCTATCCTTACTTTTTTGGTCTGCAGAAAGGAATATGTGGTGTACAGCGGTGCATCAAAATCCATACTTGGATGTGTGATGATGCAAGATGGGAAAGTCATTGCCGATGCTTCCTGATAGTTGTGTCCACGTGAGAACAACTATCCTATGAACGATTTTGAACTTATAGCCATGGTATTTGCATGAAAGATATGGCGTCACTCCTTGTATGGCTAGACGTGCAGAATCTTCACTGACCACAAAAGCTTGAAGTATCTCCTTACACAGAAGGAGTTGAATATGAGACAATGAAGATGCGTGGAGCTGATTAAAGACTACGATTTGATCATCGAGTATCATCCCGAAAATGCAAATGTTGTTGTTGATGCCTTAAGCCGGAAGACCCATTCTCCTTCTCCATCGGTTTTAGCCTATAAGCGTGCACACTACTTGCCAATGTTGTTGGATTTGAGAGCTACACTTGTGCATCTTGGCAGTGATTTTTTTGGTTCATTGTTCGCTCGAATTGAAGTCAATCCTACTTTGCTAGAATAGATCCGAAATCAGAAATCAGAAGATCCAAGATTGGCTGAAATTCAGAAACAAATATCTGATGGTGTTGATGCCATAGTTTGTGATTTCAGAATATGAGATGATGGAGTTCTTGCTTCAGAAACCGAGTATGTGTGCCATAGGATATCGATGTTCGCAATCTGATTTTGTCCAAAGAAAATATTTCAAAGTTTTCTATTCATCCTAGTAGCACTAAGATGTACCGAAATTTTAAGGAACACTATTGGTGGCCGAATATGAAACGTCACATTGCTGAGTTTGTTTTCCGATGCCTTATATGTCAACAAATGAAGATCGAGCATCAAAGACCCACTGGTTTACTTCAGTCACATCCGATTCCATAATGAAAGTGGGAGCATATCATGATGGACTTTGGGACTAGTTTGCCCAAATCTTAGTGAGGATTTGATGCCATTCGGGTGATTGTGGATCGATTGACAAAATCTACACACTTCCTTCCCGTTCATGTGACAGATACCCAAAGAAATTGGTTGTTCGTTATTTGGATGAGATTTTTTTTTTACATGGAGTGCCAATTTCCGTTGTTTCAGATCGTGACCCTTGTTTTACATCACGATTTAGGGAGAAGATCCAGAATACGCTGGGTTCGAGACTGAATTTCAGTATAGCATTTCATCCCCAAACCGATGGTCAATCTGAAAGAACAATTCAGATGATTGAAGATATGTTGCGTGCATACATGACGGATCAAAATATCAGTTGGGATCGAAGTCTACCTTTGGCAGAATTTCCTTATAACAATAGTTTTCATGTAAGCATCAGAATGGCTCCTTATGAAGCATTGTATGGGACATGTTGCAGAACTCCTACTTGCTGGAATGAAGTAGGCGAGAGACGCCTAGACAATCCGGAATTGATTGATCAAGCAATGGAGCAGTTGAATCTGATTCGACAAAGGCTGAGGACAGCACTGGATCGAAAAAAAAACTATACTAATAATCGACGAAATGAGCTAGAATTTGTGGTAGGTGACAAAATGTTTTTGAAAGTCGCTCCTTGGAAAGGTTCCCTTCGTTTTCAGCAATGAGGTAAGCTAGTAACTCATTATATCGGTTCGTATTATATTGTTGAAAGAATCGGCCCAGTTACATACGGACTTGCATTGCCTCCAAATATGGAAAGAATTCACAACGTGTTCCACGTTTAGATGTTCAGAAAGTATGTGTGAGATCCTGCTCATGTTCTCGAAGAACCACCACTTGAGGTTGCAGAAGACCTATCCTACCCCGTACAGCCAGTTTTCATACTAGATTGGACAGTTTGTCAGCTTCGTGGTCGAAGTGTGTCTATGGTTTGAGTTGTTAGGCGTAATGGCCAAGTTGAGGAACAGTCTTAGGAGATTGAGGATATAATGTGTGTGAGATTTCCTTATCTTTTTTCTTACATACTTGTTCTGAAATTTCAAGGATGAAATTTTTATAAGGAGGGGAGCATGAGAGACCTTGATCCTTAGTCCTAAAAGTCCAGAAGTCAGTACAAGTAAAAAGACCATTTTACCCTTAAAGAAATAGATGTGTGGTAGCCAGAAATGGTATTGAAGATTCTTTTCTCTTTTGGTTGATTGCATTTCCTTCTTGGCTCATTTTTATCATTAATGGTACATTATTTATTCTTAAGAGATAATTCCAGAATTAAATCCTAAGGATTATCTCCTTATAAAGCTTTAAAAGTAGGAAAAATTAATCCTATTAATCCTATAAACTATCTTGCTGGCCACACACTAAACTACATAAAATCATCACGCAATAAACCCTTCTTCCTTACTCTTGCTGCTGAAAATTTCCAAACACCTATCATAGCTAAATGCTTTCACCCTTGATCAGATTTCTGGGAATAATAGGTTGTTGGAAACCTCTTTTCATCCTTTATCTTACTATCTTGGTTTCATCATCAAAAGGTCAGTTCTTCCTTATATTTTTTCTCATCATAATTCCCTAGGTATTGGTGCAAAAATTCTGATTGATCCTTCAATTGGTTTTTGTTATTGTTCTTCTTGTTCGTATGATTGTTTGACACCTATTAATGTTGTAATATTATGAATTCATCCTTTGAATCTTCCTTTTCCCTATTCATGTGAGAAATCAGTATACCCTATTCCTTTTTCCTATTGTTGCCAATTTTTACCAATTGACTTATCTGTTGGTTTTTTTTTTGTTCTTTTTAATCATATGTGTATTTGGCGTTTCTAATCCTTCTATATTATCATGAAATTACAACCCCTAAACCTTGTATACATGAAATCGCAATTTTCCCTCTTGCCCTAACGTAGTGCTTAAATTTTCATGATGAAATGAGTTGGAATATCAGGTTTATTCTTGTTGTGTTCCTTGGCTATCACATCACACATCCAAGGGGTGGTTCCTACGGCATCTAATCACTGATTTCTGATAGGTTCGATGAGTGAAATTGGTAAGAAAC
The DNA here is from genome assembly GCA_019739055.1 of Passiflora organensis. NCBI lineage: Eukaryota > Viridiplantae > Streptophyta > Magnoliopsida > Malpighiales > Passifloraceae > Passiflora > Passiflora organensis. The sequence continues at coordinate 6,344,771 of JAEPBF010000136.1, forward strand.
TAGGATGTCTACTTGGTTTTTAAATTGTATATGCTTAGTATGGTTTTATCTTTGCATTATGGTTAAATAGGTGGTTCAGATCCTCTTAATAAAGGCAAAGGATTTATTACTTGTTCAGAGATAAGAAAGGAAGAATCTATACCTCATCGGTTATATAAGTTGTATGATTGATGTTTTCGATGCATGTCCTTCTTGTTCATTGTATATGCATGCTTGGTATAGTGTATGCATGAGTTGTGGATTGAGCTATGAGGCCTTAGGAAATTTCAGACCCTTATAATAGGTAGTGTGTGTCTAATTCAGAAGTGATATGTGCATTGGACTTGTTGATTGTGTTATGATGTGATTGAGAAATCCCTGTTGTGGTATTATGCTGTGTACTTGCTTGTGTGTGCTTGTACATGAATGTGTGTCAGGATCCTTTTCCAGTGGCCATTTGGGGTAAGCATTGATGCTCTTAGGGAGATGAGAGGTTCTTACTGGTATGAGAGTCATATGAGTGGCAATCCCCAGTATGTGCACATTGGATGCCTAGTCCTTATATGGCTAGATGCCTTGTCCTATGTGGTGGCAAGATGCTCTTATCCTTTTGTGGTTTGGATGCCTTTATTTTGAGGACCCGAACCCGGTAACTAGGCTCCTCACCACCATGCAGCCCCAATTGGCCCAACTTGTGGCCCAATCTGAACCACATAAGGTTTAACTTGAAAACTCTTCTCCCAAAATATATAAATTTGAAATTTAAAAAATGGAGCATGTAACTTTCACAAATCTCAGTATAACATAACCTGCCACGGAGTACAGACACAAACAGCGAAAGATTTAAAAAAAACACACACAACAGGCCATACGATCCCAATCATGTATAATCACAAAAAGTCCATCAATCTCAACCCTAATAATAACAAAATATGCCCAAGGCACCTTGATGATTTCATATATCAAATCTAAAAGCAGTATCCATAGTTCAAAGCAAAAAATCAACACAGCCTACAAAAGGTTCATATCAATCAATGGGCAAGCATGCAAAACAAAAAAAAAATTATGCAAATCTTGAGGACCTCAGTAAGAATCACCGCATCATAAACAATAATGAGAGAATAGAGGCAATCTACTAAAACCATTTGAAAAAAAATAATTAAAAATAAATATAAAGTAAGCTAATGCTAGCTAGACGTTCCAATCTACACAAGCACTACAATCCAATGCAAATATATGATCTCGATAAGAATAAGTCCATAAACTCGAGTCCACGCCCAAATGGGTTCACAAACCAAAAATAAGAATTTTCTTGGGCTAATCCAAAACATATAAAGGGCGGATCTCTAAACCACTTCACTAATCACCATGGCCAAAGGGAAATCGGGAGCCCACTAGTGGCAAATTATAATGCAAGTTGAAAATATAACCCTACCTCTACCACCTATGCTGTCCTCAGAACACTTGGAGAAAGCACACTATCACACATGTTCCACGCACACACAACTCGAAAAGCCTGAAGGCATATGTAGCGTATCACATCACATACTCAAACAAGGCATACATAATCTATCAAAACTCCTAGGAAAGGGACTATCCTTCTATCTAAGGATACTCATCCACTTACCTTCGCATTGGCCAAGCGTAATTCGTCAATTCCAAGTCACACCTAGAAATCATATATATACATATTTTTGTATTTCTCAAAATGCGTATGTCATAATATATGAAAACCAAGTAATAATGTACCATGCAATCATAAAAATCAGGAAACATCTCAATGGCACTCTCACACTCGTAGGCAAGGCTAAGAAGGTCTTGAAAAGGGGATGAGAATTTATTTGAGCGATCTAAGGAGGTAGGAAGACAAAAGGAAATATTTAATATTATTTATTATTATTATTATTATTTTTTTTTTATTTTCTATTTTTTGGAAAAATGCCCGACTCAAATCCTCACTCTCCCAACAACCTCACAACAAGTTTCTCAACAAAAAAATCAATCTCTCAACTCAACAAGCTCAAGTGATTCAAAATCAAGCGTCATCAACTTGAATTATCAAATTCTCACACAAACAAGGAATGGGTTCATTAAACTCAAGCTCACCAATAATGCGTCAAAACACAATCATCATGCTCAATAATTTAAACATAATATTAGTGCATAAAAATCATGGCAAGTATTGCAATGAACCTAGTATGAAATTCACACATAATGCAAATATTTCCTCTACTCAAAACCAAGCATTTATCCAAGTTTCAAATTAATAAAATAAACTCAATTCCACACATGTGAATGAGACGTAGACTCCCACCTCTTATCATGCAGATGACTCGCTAACAGCGACACTCTTGCCTTTCTCACAAGCTGAAATACCACATAAGAATAAAAGCAAGCAACTAACTCAAAAACCACAATGAAAATAAATAATTAAAATAAATCAAAATAAAAAATAAAACCTAAGACCCCATCTATTCCACTCCCTAATACTCTATTAATCATTAAGCACTCAATCCAATCAAAATCAACCACTAAATATACCAAAAATACCACTCGAATCAAAAGCAGTGGTTTCTCGAAAAACTACCAATTTCACCCATAATTGCACTAACACAAAACCAACCACCAACATACATTCATTAAAATCCAGCAAGCTCAAAATGATCAAAAACAACCAACAACAACATTAATTTCTCATATATTCCTAAAATCCCCAAAAAAACTTGAATTGAACCCAAAAATACCCACACACCTCACAAAACTCATGGGAAACCAAAACAAACTATCCAAGTATGCTAAACAACTCCAAAAAAATGTAAAGCAAGCAAAAATCGAGATTAAAAGGGAGGAAAATTGAATGGTTACCTCAAAATCTGATTTTAACCTAAAATACCCAAATTCAGAAAAAATCACCACAAATCAACAAAACATCAGTGAAAATCTGAAGAGAGGAGTTAGGATTATGATTTGGAACAAGTCCAATTGTTAATTTTAAAGAAAAAATCAGTTTCTGAAGAAAATTGATATGGGGGAAAACTTGCATTGCTTGTGTGCGACGTGAGAAGAAAAATGAAGGGAAGGGGGGTTGTTTTCTGTTGGCTGCTCACTTGACCTGGTGACTAAAGTGGGGTATTTTAGTTATTTTAAAGTTTTGCTTCTTTTTTTTTTGAAAATCTGAAAAAAAATACGGAAATAATCCTCATATGTCTCAAGTGGGCCAAAATAGGGTTTAAAGACTCAAAATATAAAAATTAGGCTTTCAAAATATAATTGGGTTGGTGAATCGAAATCGGGCCCACTAAAGATAAATCGGCCTAAAGGCCTCCGACCACTCAAAATAGGTCTCGAAAACTCACACTTGGGTTAAGGGGATAGAGATGGATATTTTCACTGGACTCAGGCCTTAAACAACAAACTAATTAAACTAATTATCCTAATGCACATTAAAACTCTGAAACGACTAGTCGTGCAAACTATCATCACACTACCAACGATATGACACTCTAAATGTCCTAGACTCGACACCTGGTCTCTAGAACTATGTCCAGGTCACTCGTTCAATTAGTCAACTCTCGATCCACTATCTAACTGGATGGTCAAACCAGTCAACTCCGACTAGTTAACTGGTCAAACCCTCTTAAACCGACCAATTCGGATGATCTGACTGTATCTAAATGCTGACTAGACTTTCTGAAGGACGAGGTCTCACACTTATCCTTGAGTGGTTGGGAAGCCCTTGTCCTTATGTGACTTGGATGCCTTGTCCTTGTGTGGCAAGATGGATAAGCTTGTTGATTAGATTGAATGCTAACCATTTACCCTTTGTGCAGCTAAGCCTTGGACAACACAGGTGGTAGGGGATGGCCTTTTGTTGATGAGATAGATTGATTACCTGCTTGTGCACTTCTATTTTCAGAAGTGTTCTTAGTCCACCCACAGCCTAATACTTTCGACCCTATCCCTATTATGATTGTTTGATACTCGTTTAATTGTATAGGCGAATCTGATATTGTTTAGGAGATGTTTATTTGGATTTCTACAGATCTTATAATGTTGTGACCCTACTGAGATTCTTATAATCTCACCCTGTTGTTTTCACCATTTTTCAGTCTTAGGTACATCATCTTTCCATGATACTAGTGTGTGAGATCAAGGCTGCATAGTAGGACGATATTGCATCATATTCACATACCTCCTTCCTAGCTGATTGCTTGCATATTTACCATTAAACATGAAGTTTGACTAGACTACTTTCTGGTTTACTGAATCCCTCTTGTTCTTGTTTATTTCCAGAATTTATCGGAGGGCTACTTGCTGGATTTTGAGATCTCTATGGGACTTGTGTGTTGTGGTTCCTTTGGTTAATTATAAAGATTTCCGCTGATATTTTTATTCTCTCCGTATGTCACCAGAATATTTTTCCATTATTATCATGCTCCAACCTTTAAAAAGTATAAGAAAGGAATTTAATAAAATCGGAATTAGTGTGATTAAGCCTTGTGAGATTCAGATAGGTCTTAGCTTGGGCTTGTTTGGGTTTTACGATGGTATGGGTCCATATAGGTTGGGTTTAGGTCCTTACAGATGATGCCAAGATGATCTTACTAGATAGACCATTCTTGAAGACCTTTAGAAAAAAGATAGATGAACATAACGGATAATTTTGATAAGGAAATAGTGACCTTCAATATTTACGATGCCATGAAATACCTAGATACAGAAGGCTGCATTTCCATGAAAGACATTGTGGAACCGTACACTCAAGAGGTATGTTAAACGATGCATCTAGATAAATTATAAGTAGCTATAGAGGAAAGCCTCAACATGGAGGGGTTATTTGCTGATAATTTAGAGATTAATGATCGATTATGTAATGCCATCCGAGACCTTGATTGTGAGAAAGCCAATAAAGACTTTAGTACATCGTTTTACCGACTACTCATGACAGCTGAGTATAGTGAAAGATCCTGCACTAAAATTGAAGAAATTCCATAAACATTTATAGTATGCTTACTTTGGGGAAAATGAGAATATGTCCGTGATCATTTCCAGAAAATTATTAAAGGAACATATTGAGCAAATGGTGACAGTATTTAAAGACCAGAAGGAAGCATTGCAGATATCAAAGGGTTAAGCCCATCTATCTGCATGCACTGCATTCTAATGGAGGAAGATTCAAGACCAGTTAGAGATGCCCATTGATGTTTGAACCCTTCAATGATGGAAGTCATTAAAAAAGTAATTCTGAAGGTACTTGATACTGGTATAATCAATCTCATTTCATATAGCAAGTGAGTCAGTCTAGTTTATATGGTACCTAAGAAAATAGGGGTCATAGTTGTTCAGAATTCTAATGGAAAAATGGTGCACACTAGAGTACATAATGGATGAAAGGTCTGTATTGACAACCAAAAACTGAATAATGCCACTGGGAAGGATCATTTTCCATTTCTCTTTTTTGACCTGATACTTAAGCGACTTGCAAATAAGATCCACACTGTTATCTTGATGATTTCTCTAGGTTTCATCAGATTTTTATGTCCCTAGAGGATCATGAGAAGACCATGTTCACTTGTCCATTTGGGATCTTTACTTATCTTCGTATGCTATTTGGTTTCTGTAATGCACAAACTACTTTTCAAAGGTGTATGGTGAGTATCATTTCAGATTATGTGGAGGAAATAATAGAGATCTTTGTGGACGATTTCATATTGTATGGGGACTCTTTTAAATCCTATTTGAAAAACCTAACCAAGATCTTAAAGTGCTGTATAGAGAAAGATTTAGTGTTGAATTATGAAAAATACCATTTTATGCTAGACTAGAGATTGATATTGGGACACATTGTCTTTGCTAGGGGTATTGAAGTGGATTAGGATAAAATTGATATCATGGAGATACTCCCTTATCCCGTGGATACGAAGGAGATTCGGTCTTTCATAGGACATGCTGGATTTTTCTAAGATCAACTAGCCCATGTGCAAACTCCTTCAACAGAATATTCCTTTCGAGTTCTCGGATGAGTGTAAGAAAACCTTTGATCAGATTAACAAAATACTAATTACTGCACCTATACTTAAGGCCCCAAATTGGAAACTTCCAAACGAGATCATGTACAATGCAAGCAATTATGCTGTTGGGGAAGTACTTGAGCAGCAAGTGGGTCGATGTTCTCATGTTATTTATTCTGCCTCCAAGATGCTAGATGCAACACAAGTGAACTACAACACCACTGAGAAAGAACTTTTGGCCATTTTCTTTCTTTAGTGAAATTTTGATTTTATTTTCTGAGGTCTTGGATCACTATCTATTCAGATCATTCAGCATTAAAGTACATCATTCTGAAAAAAGAATTCAAGTCATAAATAATTTGGTGGATATTATTAATTCAAGAGTTCGATTTAGAGATCAAGGATAAGAAGGATGTAGAGAACTATGTTACGGATCACCTCAGTTGAATCTTGACCAAGGGTAGTGATAATCAGCCGATTAAAGAGTTCTTTCCTGATGAACACATATTCTGTTCAAGCAGCTCCTTGGTTTGCAGATATAGTCAACTATTTAATGACTAGGGAGACACCTATGAAAATGGCAAGGCATGAAAGAGCCATGCTCATCTGAGAGTCTCATTTCTATATCTAGGTTGAGACCTATCTTTAGAGATATTCGGCAGATCAAGACATTCAAAGATGTATTGGAGACTCCAAACAATTCACTATAATATAATCCTATCATGCAGAGGCCTGTGGTGGACATTTTTTTTCCTTGAAGGACAACAAAGAAGGTTCTCAAGTCATGGATTCTATTGGACCATGATGTTTGTGATGCATTCCAATATTGTAGGTTTTGTGCGAGATGTCAAGCCGAGAGTTCGCTAAGTCATAGGGATTATCACTATCAGACCCCAACTCTGGTGTGCGAGGTCTTTGATGTCTAGGGTACTGATTTCATTGGCCCATTTCCACCATCCTTTGGTTATTCTTGTATTATTCTTGTTGACTACATATCAAATGGGTTAAAGCCAAGGCCAAAAGGAAATAGATATAAGAATAGTAACTAATTTTGTCAAATCCCATATTTTTACTAGATATGGTATTCCGAAGGCTATCATCAGTGATTGAGATACACACTTTTGTAATCATATTTTTTAAATCTGATGACTAAGTATGGGGTTGTTCATCGCACATCTATGGCCTATCAGTCCAAACCATTGGTCAAGCAGAGGTCTCTAACTGAGAGATTAAAATTATCTTTCAAAGGACTATTGGTCCTAGTCGTAAGGATTGAAACTTGAGATCAAACGATTCTCTTTGGGTATACAGAACTGCTTACAAGACTCCCATAGGGACAGTACCTTTTCGGAAGGTCTATGGTAAAGTTTGCCTCTTCTTGTTGAACTGGAACACAAGGCATATTGGGCTGTAAAAATGAACAACCAAGACCTCAAATTTAGCAGGAAAAAAAAAGAAAGTTGTTGGTCACGGTATTAAAGGAGCTTAGAAATGATGCTTATAACACTATCAAAACCTATAAAGAAATGAAAAAGAGGTTCCATGACATTGAATTGCGACTGAAGAAATTCGAGGGAGGCCAAAAGGTGCTTTTATTTCACTCTAAGCTTAAGTTTTTCCTGGGAAACTTCAATCCAAATGGATAGGCCCTTATGTTGTTAAAAGAATTTATCAACACGGGGAAATAGAGATTGAGAGTGAAAAGACAAGGAAGGACTTTAAGGTGAGTGGGCACCATTTGAGAACCGTTTTATGAAATGCTCCGTGTTGTTGAGTAGAGCCCTATCGACATGGAGTGCAACTGGTGACTGCATAATGACCCATTCTAGAATGTCATTAAGGGCCTTGGCTAAGTCAAACTACAGGTAGTAAATAAAGCACTACTAGGTGGCAGCCGAGTTTAACTCCTTATATGACTTGCTTTAATTTTATTATTCATTAGAGACCCTAGATGAATATTCATACTTACAGGCCTTGGATGAATAGTAGATGCGAGACAGCATGTTTGAGCAGAAAATTTGAAAAGGAAAAGAACGTTAGAAGGGGGAAGTTGAAAATTTAGTAGGACACATGGGAGTTGAGGGTGCAACACCATAACTGCTCTCGGTATGGGGAGCGAACACATGTCCGTGATCTGGTGCACGAACAATCTTTCACAAAAATATTCACATCCTGTCCTCGTTAAACCCTCTGTTCACACTACATAGAAGTAAATTCCTACTCTCTTTTTTGTGACTCTTCAACTTCTAACTCTTTTTCTGGTCATTCCCTTTTCACTTTTCAACCAGCAATGAACCCAAACGAAACTCCATCTGCAAGCTCCTCACAAATAATGACTGTTGTACCCAAATTCGTAGCACCTCTTAAAAAATTGGAATGGGAAAAGAAGGAGATGATGCGGCAGTTTACCGAGCATATGAACTAGTTTTCGAGTCTGGCCCAAATGGCTACCCAAACGCCAGCTCCTGTCACTGTTCCTGCTCCATTGGAAGCCATTCTGACCGACGTTCCTACATTTTTTCTAACTCAAGAAAGCGATCCCGGAGTGGATAGGAGGACTCGAGCACTTCCAAGAGGACAAGACCTCTTGCCTTTCCAGTCTCTCCCAGGGAAAAATCGACCAAAGGTAGGTCTATTGAGGAGTTTTCCAAATTTCTTGATGCTGCTGCTGCTGCAATGTCTAGGGAAGATGAGACTGTTAAAGTCTCTAACAACGAGAAGAATGAGTCGGATGAGGCCTTGGCTTGTGTTTCTGAGGAGCAATCAAAGACCTCAGTTGAGTTGACGATGACACTACCCCCTGTACCTACCAATTTGCCACCTATCATCTCCAATACTACTGAGGGAGAGGAGGGTGTGAGCATGTACAAGAGGATGTTACTGATGTTGTTGAGTTACTTGTACAGTTCTCTGATGCTATTGCCAAAGAAGATGCTCGGGTGCCCTCACTTGATATTGCCTCGGAGGGAGGTGTTGATAGCCCTTTAAATGCTAAACGTCTAGTTATTGTTGAGACAAAAAAAGGAAGACATGCCGCAGCCCTCGAATCAACATCATGATGATGTTGTTACCCCCACACCTCACCTCCACATAGTCCTCCTACTGAGGATCCGGTACCAATTGTAGTCGTGCAACCTAAGATCTCCGCAGAGGTAAACATCTCCTGGACCTTCATTTGAGGCCTTCGATTGAGTGGACCCAGTGGCTCTCTCCTTCGATTCTTCATCTGACAAGGCCCCGAGTCTGCCAAAAAAAGAAAAGAAGTCAGTGGCCTTCAAGGAATCACCTTGACAAAGTGGTATAGGGATCCTGCAAGGGGATAAAGTAGAATTTTCCCTTTGAAAGCAAAAAATCAAGCATACTACTGTTGTTTCTTCATCTATTGTCAACAATTTACATTTTCAAGACAGTGGCCTACAAGAGCGATGTTCTGTTCTCTCCAGATGCCCTATTAATCTGTTCAAGATCATCTATTTGCAAAACTTGGTCCTTCTGGGAATTACAAACGAGGTCGAGTTGTTAATGGAGGGCATAGGCTGGACCAAATATTTTAATATCAACCATCCAGCCTACATTGAGCTTATGTAGGAGTTCTGCACTTCCTTTGATTATAAGAAGCCTCCACGTTTCACCACTAAGACCCCTGATCTAGTGCGCTACAGATTGCTGGGGAGGGAGTTTAGCATTTCATACTCGGAGTTCAAACGTCTGCTATGTTGTTCCACGAAGAAGGGTATTAAAGCTATCACCTCTGATTTCGATGCCCTCGAGGTCTACAAAAAATGGACGGGGACATCGGCTCATATAACTCCCCCACTGCAAAGGACTATGATCTCTACTCACTAGCACTCTGATACCTTCATAGGCTTTTCGCTTATGATTACACTAGAAGGATCAATTCAGCCTTTACTTTGAATAAGAAATAATTTTGTCTTCTTTCGTGTATCGTCTCAGGCGTAAAGACAAATCTCGGAGTTTTGTTGGCCCCTCAGTTTAAAGGACTCCAAAAACAGGGCAAGCCATTGCTTAAGGGGGCCGTCATTATGCATATCGCCATACAAGTCGGCTTGAAGATCCCTATGTCCTTCTAGATTGTGAATGACCTCTCTTCCACCGCAAAGGACTACGATCTCTGCTCACAGGCACTCCGATACCTTCATAGGCTTTTAGCCTATGATAACACTGGAAGGACCAATTTGGCCTTTACTTTGAATTAAAAAGATTTTTTTCTTCTTTGGTGTAAGGTCTCGGGCGTAAAGACAAATCTCGGAGCCTAGTTTGTCTCTCAATTTAAAGGAGTCCAGAAAAAGGGCAAGCCATTGCTCATGGGGGCCGTCATTATGCACATCGCCATACAAGTCTGCCTGAAGATCCCTGCATCCTTCCAAATTGTGAATGACCCAGCACATTGAACAATAAACCCTGGGTTTATTAATAGCCATGTGTCAGCCAATTATTTGTTTTGTATTTTATGTCTTAGCGAAATTTTATATTTTTTTGTGTGTAGTTAGTAGTGGTTCGAGTGTAAGTGTGATTATGTGATTTTAATGTATTTTTGAGTTGGTAATTTAAGATTTTATGGTATGGTTTGATTTTTCAAAATTTTAAGATATATTTTATTATTTTTGGATGATATTTTAGTTTTAGTTAAAAATTTATTGATCAGAAAATTATAATATTTAGTTCATTAGAAAGATATTATTTTTCTAGATTTATGGTGAAATTTTATAATTTTAAGATTTATACCCTATTTATTAAGATTTTTCTAAGATTTATTATATTTTATGGATTTTCATTTATTTTTCTAAAATAATAAAATATTATTATTAAATTCTTTATGTTAAACGATGTCGTTTTGGTTTCGGGAGTTTATAAAATATTTTTTTTTTCTTCTTTTCTTCTTCCTCTATTCTCTCTTTTCTTCCCTTTTTTACCCCCTCCTGACTGTCTTCTTCTCTTCTCCAGCCAAAGTCAATAACTCTCCCATCTAGACGTTTCCACTCATCATCGCCGCCACCAACCAGACCGATTCGTTGCCAGCTTCTCTCGGTTACCAGTATCGTGGTGACTCATCGCTGGACATGACCGCAGGGAGTTGAAAGAGGCAATTTTACGGGAGGATCCGGTGAGCAACTAGAGAATCAACCCCGAAATTTGCATTATTCGCATCTCAAGCTTCATTTTGGTGTATAGAATGTTGAATTTGGTTGGGTTTTAAATAGATTATGGATTTCTAGTGCAATTTTCTTTCTCGGCCACTGTCCAGTCATTGGCCGGCCATGCATCGCCGCTATCTAGCGTCCAAAACCTTAATTTTTTAACTAATTTCGACATTCTGGACGCGATGGTATCATCAATTTTTTTATTTAACTTGTCGTTTGTGAGATATGAGTTATTTTTGTAAATCGTGTTTTAGTTTTAAATTATAAATTATAGTTTTATAATAATATTATGTTAATGAAAATGTAACTTGAAGGCTTATTAATCTAATTTCGGATTTTGTGGTAATTTTTGAAAAATATGTTCTTGTCTAGTTTTGTGTGTTGGTTTGTATAGAAAATGATTGTATCTTTGGTGTGTTATGCAGCTGTGTGATCTGTATTGATTGGTGTAGATTGTGGTTTGGTTGTCTTATGTGCTTGTGGATTGGACGTGTTGTGGTTATGTATAGATGAGTGAGGACCTCACACTTGTTTTTAAAATACATGATTGAGATTTAGTGTTTTCAGAAAATTAAATGATGAATCGTGTTGAGATTTGGATTGTCAATGATTGTACATGGATATTACTGTTTTACAAATTTGACGTATTTACTATTATTACTATGGTTAAAACTAAGAGGCATAGTATGTTATTGTGCATGTGGATGCACCATTTATTGAGACATGATTATCAGTGAGACTCTATGCCTATTGTTTATATTACGATATTGGTTTGAGTTTTACCTCTATTCCTATCTGATTATTTGTTAGTATCCAGTGCACTGACGACGATAGACTGAGATTGGTAACTGACAGGTCACGTACTCCCTTTAGCACCTTTGTCGTGGAGGGGATTTAATGTCCAAACGGAGATGGTCAACATAGGTTGACATTAGCCTTCGGCAATGATAGTGTGGGCTATGTTTTCATCTACATAAACTAGACACTAGTGGACCTTGAACACTTTCTGATCAGAAGTCGAAAGGGTGTTTACTAGCCGATTATCCAATCCAGTTTTAAAAATAAAATGTATGAGAGTCTTTACGATTCACCTATTTATTTAAGGTTGATTTGATTTGAGACAGAGTTTCGTTTGATGGTTCAAAGTTTACTTTTATGTAAGGTTTCAAAATTTGATTTATATATGTATTTTTGGTTTATATTCCCCTCACCTAGATATTTAACTAACTGGTTTAGTGCCGTCCAGATTATATACTATAGGTTCTGGTTGTTAGCAAGCCACCTCTCGTGGTTGATCTTATAGCTGCTTGATTCTAGGTTTGATCAGCATTTGATTTGATTTGTACATGTGGACCGGACCATGTTTTGTTACACATGCGGTTTTACATTTTGATTGTACTTACGTTATTGTACAGACTTTACTAGACAAGTGATACATGACTTTTGATTTGGATAGTGTTTGACTGCGTTAAATTTTTTCAAGTTATAGCTTTACCCTACACAATATTTCACTTCCCTGAAGTTTTAATTGTTTAATTTTTTACTAGCCTTACAGAATTCTGAAGATAGTAAGGTAATTGCTATTCTTTGGGTTCTGTGGCAAACGTGTTCACCCCCAAAGTAGAGTACGAGACATGACATCTTTTTGGGGATAGCAAAGCACCAGATTTTGTTTTAACCAAAATATTTTTGTGATGGATTGATTTTGAACAAAATGTTATAAAAATTATTTTCAGACTCCGCAAAAATATTTTAAAGTTGGCTTAGTCATACAATAAAATTTCTTAAGTTATGATCATATGCATGGTGCAATTTGGACATTTGTTTTGTGTATTAATGTATTTGTTGTGTTTGTTTGTAGTGATTAGATATGTCGCTGCGTAGTGATAGAGGTAAGGGCATAGTTAGAGGTTGAGGTAGAGGTGCCAAAAAAAATCGGAGTTTTGGTAGAGTTGCTGAGGTAGAGGAGTCCAGTGCTGCTGCGGAGAGCACTAAACCAGCCAGTGGGGGTTCAGCTGGAAGACCTCCCAGACCGCAAAGAGCAGCAAAGTTCTAAGTGGAGACAGACCTACCACCCCCAGATTTTATTAGAGCTGCGTACTTAGCTTGACAGAAGATGAGAGCTTAGGGGGATGCTTCACACAATTCAGATATTGAGCCAAGTCAAACAACAGTCCCAGCTCAGACTACTGCCCTAGTTCAGACAGCTGTCTCGTATAGATAGCTACCCCAGTTTGCATAGCTATTGGCAGAGATATGTCTAGGATGCTAAAGAATATAAAGCAGTTAGGGTGTTCAGAGTTCTCCAATAAGAGGATAGATCTTGTGGAGGCGAAGGAGTGGTTGAACCGAATTTCCAAGGCCACAGATGACTTGTATCTTTCTGAGGATTAAAGGTTGAGAGTGGCTATCAAACTTTTGGAGAGAGATGCTGCCACTTAGTGGGAGATTGTGGTATCCAGGTATGCTGAGACTATTAGTTAGGATGTGTTTGAGAGAGACTTTTTGGCATAATACTTTACATGGGTGCATAGAGATAGGAAGCATCATGAGTTTTATGATCTAAGGCAGGGCACACTGTCAGTAGCTGAGTATGAGGTATAGTTTAGAGAGCTAGCCAAGTTTTTACCAAAGCTGTTAGTGATTGATGAGGAGTATCTATAGAGGTTTGAGGAGGGTCTCTCAATGATGGTCAGGGAACGGATGAGTATTACCTTGGATATGAACTTTGCCACTATCCTTCACCTGGCCCAAAGAGCTGAGGATACTTTGCAAGCAGAGGCATCAGAGGCTAGAGTCATTGCTTGGCTAGTTCCATCTTCCCTTGGGAAGAGACCTATACCCTTTGGTGGTTCGTAGAGGAGCAAAACGTTCCTTCATGGGTCCGAAGCTTAGAGGACTGGTGGTATTTCACAATTTTCTATTACTTGCCTTTTTCCTCCTAGACCCTCAGGAAAAGAGCTCAGGAGATGCTTTACCTGTCACAGGCTAGGCCATGTGGCAAAGCAGTGCAGATATGGTGGTCGTCCTATAGTGTCTCAGGCCAGTGTTGTGGATCCTCCAAGGATTGGTACTTTCAGATCACCAGCAGGCCCTTCTCAGGCTCGGTTTCAGCCTAAAGGCTCTTCCAAAGTGCAGCCTTCTACACCTACTGCTCCAGTTGCTACACCCTCAATGTCAGAAGGACAAGGACGTCCCACTACCACGAGTCAAGCTAGACTATTCACGCTAGTGGATACAAAGGTAGTCGCCAGCCCTGCAGTTGTTACTAGTACTGCTCTTGTGTTTTTTTTTTTTTCTATACGTGTATTAATGGATCCCGGTCCTAGTAGGTCTTTATTGGTCCTCAAGTTTCTTATATTGTTGATGTTTCTGTATCTCGATTGAATCCTATGTAGAGGTGTCTACTCCGTTAGGAGAGCACCAGTTGTGTGAGCATGTGTTGTTAGGTTACCCTGTGGTGATTGTTGGTGTTATGCTTGAGGCTGACTTGATACCGCTTGAGTTGTTTAATTTTGATGTGATATTTGAATAGAATGGCTTGTGCGGTAGAGAGTTGTTTTGTTGTATATTGAGAAGAGGATGGTTTTGCAGTCTCCTGAGGGAGTGGAGGTTATATTTAGGGAGATATGAATGTTGTTGCATCTTGTTTGATTTCAGCCATTGATGTGAGGATCGGAAAATTTCGATCTACTTGGGCCAGGAAGCCCATTAGAGGACTAACGAGAATAGTGGGTTTTAGCCCACAAATCAAGGTTGATTTCGGACTTAAGAAGTGAAATAGGTTTACTTTTAAGAAAAATTTGTAATTTTCAGAATTTATCGTAAATATTTAACTATGATTGGAAAATCAGAAAGGGAGTTCTATTAATAATAATAGAATCTTTAAACCATAGATTGGTCTATGGGATGTATTTAAATTTGTATAAATTTTTGAAAAATTTTCGAAAGAGTATTTGTAATATTTATGATTTTTTAAAGAGATATTATGAGGTTTTTTATTTTAAGTAAACTAAGTATATTTAAGAAAATTATTATTTTTAGTTTAATGGATTTTTATATTTATAAGGGATCCGTAAATTTTTAGTGTATTTTTCAGAGATTTATGTGATTTATTATGAATTTTATACTAAATTTAAGAAAATAAATAATATAATTAGTATTAACTATATAATATTATATTAATTATTAATATAATAGTCAAAACAACTTGCTAGAGTGTCATTTTAACCAGAGCTGGTCAAAATTGATGCAGCCCGTGTCATTTTGAGGAATGGGGGACTAGGGAGCATCATTTCTTCTTAAATGACGCTGCATCGACAACAAGCCCATATGACATCGGGACACCTGCCAGTCCACCCTACCGTTTGACCAGAATAAGCATGGGTTAAATCAAGATTTCTGAGATTTTTGTCCTAGGGCATACCGAGCAAGAATTTTGCTCCCGAAGTCTTCCCCTTACTTCAACAAATTTGCCTGTGTCATTTAGAGCTAAATCTAAAGATTTCTTGGTCGGTTACAAGTAAGAATTTGTACCCCGAATTCGGGTACCTTTTTTCTCTAATTGCTTGTTTTAGATAGCGAAGGTCGATAGGTTTTGATGGGATTAGATCCAGAATATTTTAAGCCTCGATTTGATGTAGTTTTTACAAGATATGAACATGTGTGTGTGAGGTATAGGGTATTTTTCGGCTTTCGAGCCGTTTTTCGGCGTGATTTGCGAAAGTTAGCGACCAGAGAAAGAAGATGACCTCGAATGACAAGTTGTTCAAGATCAAATCGTGTGATAGGTCGTTCGACTTGTGAAGTGAATGACGTGTCGCCTATATAAACAGGTGACAGGTCATTCAATTTTATGGACAGGAGGCATCGTGGTAGCCTAAGGATAAACCATGTGTAGGTTTAGAGTTAGTCTCGCACAGTATGTCACGTCCTGCATATGACATATGTAGAATCGGAATTAGGCTTGGTGCAACTCTAGCCACACCAGGTATTGCCACGTGTAGCCTTTTAATTGGTCTGAATTAAATAAATTCTGAAAAAAGGATAAAATTTGGGAAAAATTGTAGAAAATTGAGAAAAATTCCAGAAAAATTACAAAAAATATTAAATTTAATTTGGAGCCTAATGATATCAAATTTGCATGAATTGGATTTGATTTGATGGGTCAATTAAATTAATAAAAATTTATAAATTTAAAGAAATATAGGAAAATACCCGGTCAGGTCCCGCATCGATTTTCTGGTAGAAATATATTGAGTTAAAGAGTTAGGCACGTTATTTTATGTTTTATTACGATATATGGATGGTTTATTGAGAATGTGAGATTGTTGTGCATAGGTGGATTCCTATAATGGCAGGACTTTGAAGAATCAGTCCGGAACGCCATTGATGGCTAATTAGGTTTTGAAAACCCATTAGTGGATGAACCTTTAGATCTAATTGTATATTTTCTGGTATAATTTATAAAATTATGATTAATACGAATGAAATAAATACAATCATGCATGTATATACATAATAAACGATGTGTCGAGCATGATAATTAGTTAGCATGCATTGAGTAGCATGGTACGGTATGTAATGCATGGTTGTTCCATACTATGATTAAGATGCATAAATATATTGGGCATATTTGGGAATCGACATCGGTATGAGGATGCACTGAGTCCACATAGGATAACCTATACAACTCTTGAGAGCTCTCCCGAGCTGGTAGCATGGCATGAAGACATCAAACACGAGTTAATAAGCATGGAATGGATTTTTATTTATTTTATTGTTAATTGAATTGTGAATCAAGATCCTGCAGTGTTAGGATTGTTTAGGTGGAGCTACCATCACCTAACACCCTGGCATCGTCAAAGGATCGGGCTAGGCATTAAATTGGACATGGATTTGTCTATTGTATGATTTGATAAGGTAAAATGGATGATAATGAGAATAGAGTGCCACTAAAGAACTCTAGTCCCATCCCTGACCTATATAGGCTGGAAGACAATGCCAAGCTCAAATCACGGTCATGCGTGTATTTAAGAACAATGTGTTTGCTGCATATTATATGACTATGATAACGTGCGTTAAAGTATGAAACGATTAATTCATAAATACCAGCATGATTCTTTGACATATATTATGATTGCGTGTGAAATACCTTGTATATTTTCCCGTCTGATTACCTGGCAGGATTCTGTCAGTATATTGGCATGAAATGCAGGGATGATAATTAGGAGCTCGCTCACAGGCATCACGAGAATAAAATGATGAATCAAACGGTTATCGGCATGTGCGATTGAGGTAATGTCACGAACATCGTATTTACAGCATTTTCCCCGAGAATGCTTGAGTATGTTAAAGCCAACATCATAATTTGATTCTTGGGTAGCAATTATTAAATATCCTAGTATACAATGTATTCCCGGACAATATTGTGTCATTCCGATCATTCTGGTGATTCCGTTGCATTTTACATTTATTAATTATTTTATTCCTTATCAACTTTATTCCTATACCACTAGCCTTGTAGGTTTATTATATGCATTATCGTGTATTATTGTAGTGTATATTGTGGGCCTATGGCAGTTTTTGTGCGAAAATTTTACAGTCTGGGACGTGACACTTGAGGCTAGGCATTTGTTGCGGAGAGGATATCCAATTTTCTTAGCTCATGTGGTTGATGTGTTTGTTATTGAGCTTGTGCTAGATAATGTGCCTATTGTGAGTGAGTTTGTTAATACATTCCTTGAGGATTTGCTAGGTTTGCCTCTTGTGAGGTATGTGGAGTTTTGTATTGACTTACTTCTAGGTGCTACACCTATTTCCATTCCTACCTACAAGATGGCACCAGCTGAGATGAAAGAGTTAAGGACTCATCTGCAAAGTTTGGGGGAGAAGGGGTTCATTCAGCCTAGTGTTTCACCCTTGGGAGCCGTGGTGTTGTTTGTTAAGAAGAAGGATGGCACTCTCCGTCAGTGCATTGATTATAGGCAGTTGAATAAGGTGATGGTCAGGAATCATTATCCTTTGCCTAGGATTGATGATCTCTTTGATCAGTTACAAGGAGTAGTGGTGTTTTCTAAGATAGACCTCAAGTCTAGGTATTATCAGTTGAGGACCAGAGATGTAGACATACCTACGACAACCTTCTATTCTAGGTATAGGCATTACAAGTTTGTGGTGATGCCGTTTAGTTTGACTAATGCCCCTACTTTCTTTATGGCTCTGATGAACAGGGTGTTCAAACCCTATCTGGTCATTCTTTGATTGTGTTCATTGATGATATTCTGGTATATTCCAATTCTAGAGAAAAGCACGTGCAATATTTGAGGATAGTGCTCCAAACTTTGAGAGAAAACTAGTTATATGCCAAGTTCAACAAGTGTGAATTTTGGTTATCTGAGGTTTGCTTTCTTATGCATATGGTCTCCGAGAAGGGGATTAGTGTCGATCCGAAGAAGGTGGAGGCTATTACTCAGTGGTAGGCACCTAGGAGTGTGATTGAGATCCGTAGTTTCTTGGGTTTGGCTGAATATTATTAGAGGTTTGTGGAGGATTTTTTTTTTGGCTTGCAGCCCCTTTGGCTCGTATGACGAGGAAGGGTGTGAAGTTTAATTTGGATGCTAAGTGCAAGGACAGTTTTCATAAACTTAAGAACCACCTTACATCCATTCCTATCCTGATTCTCCCCACTTCAGGTATGGGTTATATAGTGTACAATGATGCTTCCAAGAAAGGCTTGGGTTGCGTACTTATGTAGGGCATAAGGTGGTTTCCTATGCGTTTCGTCAGTTGATACCGCATGAAGGTGACTATCCTACCCACGATTTGGATTTGGTTGCGATTGTGTTTACCTTGACGATTTGCCGTCACTACTTGTATGCGGAGACTTGAAGAATCTTCAAGGATCAAAAGAGTCTTAGGTATATTATGACTCAGAGGGAGCTGAATATAAGGTAGAGGAGATGGTTAGAGTTGATAAAAGATTATGATCTTATTATCGATTACCAACTTAGGAAGGCTAATGTTTTCATTGATGCCCTTAGTCATAAGTTCTCAGTTTGTTTGTCTTATATTCGGGAGATATACCTATCGATACTTGCTAGTTTAAGATCTACGGGTACTTCTCTGGCTATTGATTGGAGAGTTGTGTTGTTGGTCAGTCTGACAGTTCGGCCTGTGTTGCTTAATGAGATTCAGGATGCGCAGAGTCATGATCCGGTTTTGGTGGGAGTGAGAGATGGCCTTTCAATGGATTCAGATTCTGGGTATAGAGTTTGAGATGATGGTATTTTTCTGTCCAGAGACCTGATATGTGGTCCGAGGGATGATAGATTGAGGGACATGATATTGTCTGAGGCTCACTCCTCAGCATATGATTTTCACCTAGGAGGTATGAAGATGTACCGGACTCTTCGAGAGGTGTATTAGTGGGAAGGTATGAAGAGGGGCATTGCTCAGTATGTCGCTCGATGCTTGACGTAGTGAGTCAAGGCAGAAAGAGAGAGATAGCAACCTGGTGGATTATTACAGTTTTTCCCTATTCTCGAGTGGAAGTGGGAGCATGTGGCGATGGATTTTCTGAGTGGTTTTCCCATATCTCAGAAAGGGCATGATGCAGTATAAGTGGTGGTGGATTAACTCACCAAGTTAGCCCATTTTCTACCTATTCGGATGGGTTTTCTGTTAAAGAACCTTGCAGAGAGTTATATGTTTAGGAGACTGTCAGTTTGCATAGTGTGCCGATGTCTATTGTATCTGATAGAGATCCCTGATTTACTTCGAGATTTTGAGGTCAATTGCAGGAGGTTTTGGGTACGGGGTTGAGCTTCAATACCGCGTTTCACCCTCGGACAGACAGTCAATCAAAGAGGACTATTCAAAATTTGGAGGACATGCTTAAAGCTTGTGTTTTGGATTTTCAGGGAAGTTGGGATCGTTATATGTTGTTAGTGGAGTTTCCATATAACAACAATTTCCTTGTGAGTATTAGTATAGTTCCTTATGAGGTATTGTATGGGAGAGCATGTCGCACTCCATTATTATGGAGTGAGATTAGGAAGAGGAGATTAAGTGGAGCTGAGCTGACAGATTTCACCTTGGATAAGGTGAAACTTATTCAAGATAGGTTAAGAACAGCCTAGGATCATTAGAAGAGTTATACTGATAACAGGCGTAGGCCTTTTGTCACGCCCCGTACCCTACTCCAGGGGTAAACATCCCCGCCACGAGACCTTGAGAATAACAAATACAGTGCTATCCCCAAAATCTCGTAAGGCTGAAAATAAAATCAACAAAAACGCAGCAGAAACAAAATGTAGGGTAATTCCGAACCACAAATGAGATTTTTAAAAAAATTTTGCAATATAGGTTCTAAATCCGGACTAAACCAAAAATCACACTACTCCCTGTATGACAACATTTCACCTGTAGCAGTTTTATATAACTGATAAAATCATTCTTCAAAAGCAACCCATAGCCACAAATTTAACCAACACAATGTTTCAAAACAAGGCTATGTAATTTGAGAGGTCTAAAGCACCAGAAAGTCACATACCAGTAAGATATAAATCGAAACAAAAGTCAAAAACACCTATTCGATTTTTCGGTGTACATATCAAATCAAAAGTCTGATCAAACCTATCAGTGACTGGCTGGATCAGGTACTAATTGCGGGAGGAAGACGGTTGAGAACCTGAGCCTGCAACACCGTCTGGACAGCACTAAACAACGTTAGTTAAATATCCAGGTGAGTGGTTTTAGGGACCTAAATAATAACTCATAATCAAAACAGAATATTATACCGTAATTTAGAAATCTCATTTCAAACTTGTCAAGAATCTCAAAAACAAGCATACATATAAAAACAATCTCAAAATCAACTCACACCAATATTTAATCACAAGCAATGAATAAAGTCCTTTCCTTATAAAAAGAAACAATAGGGCTAGAAAGTCGGCTAACAAAGCACCCATTCTACTCCTGATCAGGGGGTAGTCTAGGTCCACTAGTGTATATTTCTTGTTATTATATTATTATCACAAAAATAGCCCACACTAGTGTTGCCGAAGGCTAGATCAGCAAACTCCTACACAATGCTGATCAACACGTCAACTTGCGTTGACCCCACTTATTGACATTATCTCCCCTATCTCGGGATGCCAAAAAGTCATATACGAGACTCGTCGGTCCAATCAGGTATCACTCAACAGTGCACTGTCTACTCATATCTCACCAGGAATAGATTAGAAAACACATCATACTGAAACATAACTCTTGAAGCACTTATAAAATATGATATCTTAAATCTCATGCATCCCTGTGAAAATAAAACAAAACGTGAATCCCTGTGCAAAATCATATAAAGGCAAACTAGAATTTTCCAATCAAATCATAGTGACCGTCAAAATAATCTTGTCAAAATGTCAAACATGATTTATCAATATTGATGTTTGAGAAAAATCACATAGTTCAAACAAGCATGTTTTTTTTTTAAAAAAATCCAACGATAAAATGTGAGGTCCCCACTCACCTCCAGATAGTCACAGCATGAAAATACAATCCAACACAGCAAGCACGGCTCAATGAACCCACCAAAACATCCACATCTGGAATATACAATTCACAAGCCTGTATAAACATGTCAAGCATGAAATCACTATATTTTTCATCTAAATGATCTAACAGTTATATACGTATGCTAAAGCACTAACCCCTCCATACTTGAGTAATTAATTGCTGGGTCCCCAATTACAGGTTTAATTCGATAGTATTACCTAGATTATTGTAATTTATTATTTTTAAGAGAAATATATTTTAATCAATTTGTTCATAAGCTTATAACTCATAAACCGTGCGTCCGATTAAGAAACGGACGACACCATTGCGTTCAGAACGTCGAAAATACCTAACGGGCAACTTTTGGATTTTTCGAAAAATCGACGCGTGTGGGACCCACCTGCGCGTGTGACACGTGTCAGTCCAACAGCAGCAGAAATTCCAGAAACCTACCTACATGAAAAACTCAACGATTTTTAGCATGCTATATGTCAAATGAAAGCTCTCGATGAGAGGAAGCCGAATGTGTGATTCGTTTTTCGATAGCTCACCGGAGTTGGCCGGAAAATGCTATTTTCCGAAGACGAAAACCCACTTCTTCCTAAGCTTCTACAGACTGATTCGCAGCTTTAGTGCCAACAAAACCTAAACTAGATGATTCCCGCCGAGAAGAGGAAGAGAATGTGACCAACGGGGTGAAGAATGGTGGCCGGAGGAGGAAGTTCGATTCACTCAAAGGAGGGAGAAACGAAACGCACGCACGCAGGAGAACCAGGGAAGAAGAAAGGAAGAAGAAAGAAAGAAAAAGGAAAAAGAAAAGGATTTTTTTTTTTTTTTTTAAACCCTAGCCAAAACGGCGTAGTTTCACTAACTCTTTTTCTTTTTCTTTTCTTTTTTTTTTTTTAAATATTCGGGGATTTACATTCTACCCCCCTTAAGAAAAGTTTCGTCCCGAAACTTTCTTTCAAGCATAAATGAAATAAACGACAAAATGTCATAAGCAAAAACTCTAAGAGAAAGCGTAAATTCGTAGAGAAGCGTAGAACACTTACTAGGCAAATAGCTGAGGGAATCTACTCTTCATCTCAGCCTCAATCTCCCATGTTACCTCTTCCATCTGAGAGCTCCTCCAAAGAACACGAACCATAGGTATAGTCTTATTCCGTAAGACCCTCTCAGATCTATCCAGAATAGACACTGGCTGGGTAGAATAAGTCAAATCCTTAACTATATCCAAGGGAGGCGTTTCCAATACATGATTGGGGTCTGGGATGTACTTCCTCAACACTGATACGTGAAACACATCATGTATCCTCTCCAACTCTGGAGGTAAACTCAAACGGTAGGCTACAGGACCAATCCTCTCGATCACCTCATACGGGCCAATATACCGAGGTGCTAGCTTACCCCTTTGCTTAAAACGTATCACCCCCTTCCAGGGTGCTACTTTCAGGAAGACTTTATCTCCGACTGAGAATTCCAAAGGTCTGCGCCTGTTATCCGCATAACTCTTCTGGCGATCCTGGGCTGCTCTTAACCTGTCTCGAATCAACTTCACCTTCTCTAAGGTGAAATCAGTCAACTCTGCTCCACTCAAACTCCTCTCCCCAACCTCACTCCACAACAACGGAGTACGGCAAGCTCTTCCATATAATGCCTCATATGGTGCCATGCCAATACTTTCCTGAAAACTATTATTATATGCAAACTCAACCAACGCCATGTACCGATCCCAATTGCCATGGAAATCCAAAGAACAAGCTCTCAACATATCTTCAAGTGTCTGAATAGTCCTCTCAGACTGTCCGTCTGTTTGAGGATGAAAGGCAGTGCTGAAACTCAACCGAGTTCCTAAAGCTTCCTGTAATTGACCCCAAAATCTTGAAGTGAAACGAGGATCTCTATCAGACACAATAGACACTGGCACACCATGCAATCTGACAATCTCCCGAATATATAATTCTGCAAGGCGCTCTAACGAAAGACCCATCCGCATAGGTAGAAAATGGGCCGACTTAGTGAGTCGATCCACAATTACCCACACTGCATCATGCCCTCTCTGAGATCTGGGAAAGCCACAAACAAAATCCATAGTCACATGCTCCCACTTCCACTCAGGAATAGGGAGAGGCTGTAATAGTCCACCAGGTCGTTGTCTCTCTGCTTTGACCTGCTGGCACGTCATGCACCGAGCAACATACTGGGCAACATCCCTCTTCATACCTGCCCACCAGTACACTTCTCTAAGATTTCGATACATTTTCGTACCTCCTGGGTGCAAAGCAAACACAGAAGAGTGTGCCTCAGCCAAGATTGTCTCCCGCAACCTTTCATCCATAGGAACACAAATCCGATCTTTGAATAACAATACGCCATCATCTCGGACTCGGTAGTCGGAGTCTGAGTTCTTTGAAAGATCATCCCTCACTTTTATCAATACCGGGTCATGGTTCTGAGCATCCCGAATATCATCAAGAAAAATAGGCTGAATTGATAAGTTAGCTAATAATACTCCTTTATGATCAATTGCCAATGAAGTACCTGTGGATCTCAAGCCAGCAAGCAATGGAAGATACATCTCCCTGATATAAGACAAAGAAGCTAAAGACTTACGACTGAGAGCATCCGCAACGACATTTGCCTTTCCGGGATGGTAGTCAATAATGAGGTCGTAATCCTTTATCAACTCCAACCATCTCCTCTGTCTCATATTCAATTCTTTTTGAGTCATCACATATTTCAGACTTTTATGATCTGTAAAGATCTTGCAAGTCTCTCTATACAAATAATGACGCCAAATCTTTAAAGCAAATACAATAGCAGCTAACTCGAGATCATGAGTGGGATAGTTACCTTCATGTGGTCTCAACTGACGGGAAGCATAAGCAACAACTTTATCTCCTTGCATAAGAACACAACCCAATCCTTTCTTCGACGCATCACTGTAAACAGTGTAACCCATTCCTGATATAGGAAGAATCAAGATAGGTGCTGATGTGAGGCGGTTTTTGAGTTCCTGAAAACTCTCTTCGCATTTAACATCCCAAATAAACTTCACGCCTTTCCTCGTCAAACGAGTCAAAGGTCCTGCAATCGAAGAAAAATCTTCCACAAATCTCCTATAATAACCAGCCAGACCCAAGAAGCTTCGGATCTCAGTCACACTCTTAGGCGCCTGCCATTTTGTAATAGCCTCTATCTTCTTAGGATCAACTGAAATTCCTTTCTCAGAGACTATATGGCCAAGAAAACCAACTTCAGATAACCAAAATTCACACTTACTGAACTTGGCATACAACTTGTTATCTCTCAAAGTCTGAAACACAGACCTCAAGTGTCGGACATGCTCATCCTTGGACTTAGAGTATACCAGAATGTCATCAATAAACACAATCACAAACTTGTCCAGGTAAGGTCTGAACACCCTATTCATCAAATCCATAAAGAAAGCTGGAGCATTAGTTAGACCAAAAGGCATCACAACAAACTCGTAATGCCCATACCTAGAGCCGAAAGCAGTCTTAGGTATGTCTTCCTCTCTGACTCTCAATTGGTGATATCCCGATCTGAGATCTATCTTGGAAAATATCATAGCTCCCTGCAACTGATCAAAAAGATCGTCAATTCTAGGCAAAGGGTAACGATTTTTTACTGTTACCTTATTCAGTTGCCTATAATCGATGCATAAACGGAGTGTACCATCCTTTTTCTTCACAAACAACACTGGGGCTCCCCAGGGTGAAGCACTGGGTTGTATGAACCCCTTCTCCACCAATTTTTGCAGCTGAGTTTTCAACTCTTTCATCTCAGCTGGAGCCATCCTGTAAGGTGGAATGGAAATAGGTGTGGTGCCTGGAAATAGATCAATACAAAACTCCACTTCTCTAGTTGGAGGTAAACCTGGCAAATCTTCAGGAAACACATCCATAAATTCGCTCACTATAGGCACATTATCTAATATAGGCTCATCAATTAATGTATCTACAACATGTGCCAAGAAAGCTAGATATCCTTTCTGCAATAGGTTCCTAGCCTCAATTGCTGAAATCAAGCAAGAGGCTACTACATTTCTATCACCATCAAATACAACTTCTTCTCCAGAAGGAGTCTGCAAAACCACTTTCTTCTCAAAACACCACAAAGCAGCTTTGTATCTCGACAACCAATCCATACCAAAGATCACATCAAAATCAAGCAAATCAAGAGGTATCAAATCAGCCTGAAACTCAACTCCTGAAATCGACACATCACAACCCAACAACACATGCTTGCATAACTGGTGCTCTCCTAATGGAGTAGACACCACAATTGCAGGATCTAACAAAGATATAGGAACATCAGAAAAATGAGATACTCGAGGCCCAATGAAAGATCTACTAGCACCCGGGTCTATTAACACACGAGCGAAAAGAGAAAAGATAGATATTGTACCCGTTACTACTGCAGGACTAGCAACTGCCTCTGCATCTGTGAGGGTGAAAAGCCTGGCTGGGCTCTTGGTAGTGGGACGTCCAGGTCTACCAGAAGTGGAAGGTGTAGGAGTAGAACCAATAGACTGGACTCTAGATGCACCGCTAGTCTGAAGAGGAGTCTGAAAGGAAGGAGCTACAGGAGGCCTATAGGTACCAGTCCTCTGAGGACCTCCAACACTAGCCTGGGAAAATGTACCACTGCCAACTCTACACATCCTAGCCACATGACCAATTCTGTTGCACTTAAAGCATCTCCTAGGCTCTCCGCCTGTGAATCGGGAAGGAGCAGGTCTAAAAGGATGAACAACGGAGGTACTACTTGAACCTGACACACCGGACCTCTGAAAGAATGGTCTGCTCCTCTGAGGACCACCTGAAAGTATAGGTCTCTTCCCTAGAGAGGAAGTAGGTCGAGCTATAGCCTTAGCTTCTGTAGTCTCAGCCTGTAAAATATCCTCTGCTCTCTGGGCCAAATGTAGAATAGTAGCAAAATCCATATCCGTGGTGACGCTCATACGCCCTCGGATAGCAACTGAGAGACCATCCTCAAATCGCTGTAGGTACTCTTCATCCATCATGCTCAACTTTGGCACAAACTTTGCTAGTTCTCTGAACTCAGCCTCATACTCGGTCACAGACTTAGTTCCTTGCTTCAAGTCATAGAACTCACGACGTTTTCTATCCCGATGTACTCTGGTGAAGAATTGAGCCATGAATTCTTTGACAAAAGTCTCCCACTTTACTGTCTCTGCATATCTAGACTTCACAGTCTCCCACCAGGTGGCAGCATCACTTTCCAGTAGCCTGACAGTCACTCTCATCTTGTCCTCTTCAGAAAGGTCCAGATCATCTGTAGCATTGGACACTCGGTCCAACCACTCCTTAGCCTCTACTGGATCAATTTTCTTACCAGTGAATGTAGTGCAACCCAATTGTCTCATACTCTTTAGCATCTTTGGCATATCCCTACCAATGCCCACACGTGCTGGTGCAGCTGTATGGACCGGCTCTACTATTGGCTCAACAGGTATCTCCTCTTGAGTTCTCATCTATTTCCAAGCTGTGAACACCGCTCTAATAAACTCCGGAGGAGGAACATCTGTCTCAGCTGGCTGCTGGGCTCTAGGGCGTCAACCAACTCTACCCCAATGTACTGGTGCAGCACCTCTCTCAGCCACACTAGACACCTCCTCTGCTATCCTACCAGAACCTCGACCTCCTCTACGGCCTCTACTCCTAACTCCACGTGGTGGCATATCCAATCACTATAACAGAACTACAACATAACCATCAAAAGCAAAAAGATATCAGTACTTTAGACAGTACACACAGTGGAGTTTCCATATAACAACAATTTCCTTGTGAGTATTAGTATAGTTCCTTATGAGGTATTGTATGGGAGAGCATGTCGCACTCCATTATTATGGAGTGAGATTAGGAAGAGGAGATTAAGTGGAGCTGAGCTGACAGATTTCACCTTGGATAAGGTGAAACTTATTCAAGATAGGTTAAGAACAGCCTAGGATCATTAGAAGAGTTATACTGATAACAGGCGTAGGCCTTTTGTCACGCCCCGTACCCTACTCCAGGGGTAAACATCCCCGCCACGAGACCTTGAGAATAACAAATACAGTGCTATCCCCAAAATCTCGTAAGGCTGAAAATAAAATCAACAAAAACGCAGCAGAAACAAAATGTAGGGTAATTCCGAACCACAAATGAGATTTTTAAAAAAATTTTGCAATATAGGTTCTAAATCCGGACTAAACCAAAAATCACACTACTCCCTGTATGACAACATTTCACCTGTAGCAGTTTTATATAACTGATAAAATCATTCTTCAAAAGCAACCCATAGCCACAAATTTAACCAACACAATGTTTCAAAACAAGGCTATGTAATTTGAGAGGTCTAAAGCACCAGAAAGTCACATACCAGTAAGATATAAATCGAAACAAAAGTCAAAAACACCTATTCGATTTTTCGGTGTACATATCAAATCAAAAGTCTGATCAAACCTATCAGTGACTGGCTGGATCAGGTACTAATTGCGGGAGGAAGACGGTTGAGAACCTGAGCCTGCAACACCGTCTGGACAGCACTAAACAACGTTAGTTAAATATCCAGGTGAGTGGTTTTAGGGACCTAAATAATAACTCATAATCAAAACAGAATATTATACCGTAATTTAGAAATCTCATTTCAAACTTGTCAAGAATCTCAAAAACAAGCATACATATAAAAACAATCTCAAAATCAACTCACACCAATATTTAATCACAAGCAATGAATAAAGTCCTTTCTTTATAAAAAGAAACAATAGGGCTAGAAAGTCGGCTAACAAAGCACCCATTCTACTCCTGATCAGGGGGTAGTCTAGGTCCACTAGTGTATATTTCTTGTTATTATATTATTATCACAAAAATAGCCCACACTAGTGTTGCCGAAGGCTAGATCAGCAAACTCCTACACAATGCTGATCAACACGTCAACTTGCGTTGACCCCACTTATTGACATTATCTCCCCTATCTCGGGATGCCAAAAAGTCATATACGAGACCCGTCGGTCCAATCAGGTATCACTCAACAGTGCACTGTCTACTCATATCTCACCAGGAATAGATTAGAAAACACATCATACTGAAACATAACTCTTGAAACACTTATAAAATATGATATCTTAAATCTCATGCATCCCTGTGCAAATAAAACAAAACGTGAATCCCTGTGCAAAATCATATAAAGGCAAACTAGAATTTTCCAATCAAATCATAGTGACCGTCAAAATAATCTTGTCAAAATGTCAAACATGATTTATCAATATTGATGTTTGAGAAAAATCACATAGTTCAAACAAGCATGTTTTTTTTTTAAAAAAATCCAACGATAAAATGTGAGGTCCCCACTCACCTCCAGATAGTCACAGCATGAAAATACAATCCAACACAGCAAGCACGGCTCAATGAACCCACCAAAACATCCACATCTGGAATATACAATTCACAAGCCTGTATAAACATGTCAAGCATGAAATCACTATATTTTTCATCTAAATGATCTAACAGTTATATACGTATGCTAAAGCACTAACCCCTCCATACTTGAGTAATTAATTGCTAGGTCCCCAATTACAGGTTTAATTCGATAGTATTACCTAGATTATTGTAATTTATTATTTTTAAGAGAAATATATTTTAATCAATTTGTTCATAAGCTTATAACTCATAAATCGTGCGTCCGATTAAGAAACGGACGACACCATTGCGTTCAGAACGTCGAAAATACCTAACGGGCAACTTTTGGATTTTTCGAAAAATCGACGCGTGTGGGACCCACCTGCGCGTGTGACACGTGTCAGTCCAACAGCAGCAGAAATTCCAGAAACCTACCTACATGAAAAACTCAACGATTTTTAGCATGCTATATGTCAAATGAAAGCTCTCGATGAGAGGAAGCCGAATGTGTGATTCGTTTTTTCGATAGCTCACCGGAGTTGGCCGGAAAATGCTATTTTCCGAAGACGAAAACCCACTTCTTCCTAAGCTTCTACAGACTGATTCGCAGCTTTAGTGCCAACAAAACCTAAACTAGATGATTCCCGCCGAGAAGAGGAAGAGAATGTGACCAACGGGGTGAAGAATGGTGGCCGGAGGAGGAAGTTCGATTCACTCAAAGGAGGGAGAAACGAAACGCACGCACGCAGGAGAACCAGGGAAGAAGAAAGGAAGAAGAAAGAAAGAGAAAGGAAAAATAAAAGGATTTTTTTTTTTTTTTTTTAAAACCCTAGCCAAAACGGCGTAGTTTCACTAACTCTTTTTCTTTTTCTTTTCTTTTTTTTTTTAAATATTCGGGGATTTACACCTTTGGAGTTTTCTATTGATGACAGAGTATTCCTAAAGGTGGCATCTTGGAAGGGGGTGATACGCTTCAAGCAGAGGGGTAAGCTAGGACCTCGTTATATTAGACCTTATAAGGTGATTGAGAGGATTGGTCTGGTAGTATACTATTCGAGTCTACCTCCGGAGTTGGAGAGGATACATGGCGTGTTCCACATGTCGATGTTGAGGAGGTACATCCTAAATCTCAGTCATTTGTTGGAGGCACCACCTATGGAGATAGGAGATGATTTTTCCTATCCTACACAGCCAAAATCCATCGTGGACAGATCCGAGAGAGTCTTGACAAGAAAGACCATTCATATGGTGCAGGTGCTTTGTAGGAGTCCCCAGTTGGAGGAGGAGACATAGGAGACTGAGGCTGAGAAGAGGAGGAGATTCCCCCAGCTTTTTGCTTGGTGAGTTTTCTATTCCGTTGAGTTCATTTCTTGTTTTTCTTTTATGTTGTTTTTTATGTTCTGGTTGTTGTCTTTGCTGTTGTGATGGTTGATTTTTGTTGTGATGTTGGTATTGTTGATGTGTTGGAGGATAGTTAAGGTGTTGTGTTTAATGTTATGTTGTGGAGATTGTTGTGTTTTTTGAGGATATTATAGAAGTGTTTGGTTGTGTGTTATGTTGTTGTTTTATTGTTATGTTTAAGGAAAGTATCGGAACGAAACTTTTCTTAAGGGGGGTAGGATGTAAACCTCAGGATTTTTTAATGCCAAGTGTCAGCCAGTGATTCGTTTTGTGTTTTATACATAAGGGAAACTTCGTAATTTTTTGTGTGCATAGTTAAATTCTTAATGTTAAATGACATTGTTTTGGTTTCGGGAGTTTATAAAACATTTTTTTTCCTTTTTTTTTCCTTTTTCTCTCTTTTCTTCCCCTTTTCCCCTTTTCCCCTCTCCCGACTATTTTCTTCTCTTCTCCGGCCAAAGTCAGCAACTCTCCTGTTCGGCAATTTCCACCCATCACTACCGCCACCAACTGGATCACCTCGTTGCCAGTTTCTCTCGGCCACCGGTCTCGCAGCCTCTCACTGCTAGACGAGACCGTAGGGAGCTGAAGAAGAGGGCAATTTTCTGAGAAGGACAATTGTCGGTTCCGACCAGATCCGGTGAGCAACCGGAGAATCAACCCCGGATTTGGTTTCCTGTCATCTCAAGCATCATTTTGGATAATAGCATGTTGAATTTGGTTGGGTTTTATGAAGATTAGGGATTTCTAGTGCAATTTCTAGTTCCCAGCCACCTACTAGTCATCAGTCGGCCACTTGACTCCACGCACTACCACACCGTCTCCAAGCGTCGTCGTCGTCTTGCTCCCCAAACCCTGATTTTCCAATTTGACTTTATTACCTAATTTCGACGTTTTGGACACGATGTTATCATCGATTTTTTTATTTGACTTGTCGTTTGTAAGATATGAGCTTTCAAAGATTTTCTCGTAAATCATATTTTGGTTTTAAATAATAATTATGGTTTTATTAATAATACTATGTTAATAAAAATTTATTTTGAAGGCTTATTAATCCAATTTTATATTTCGTTGTTATTTTCAAAAATTAGGATCTTGTCTCGTTTTGCATGTTGGATTGTATTGATAATGATTATATATTTGGTGTGTTATCCAGACAAGTGACCTGTATTGATTGGTGTGGTGGTTTGGTTTTCTTATGTGCTTGTGGTTTGGTTTTCTTATGTGCTTGTGGATTGGACGTGTTGTGGTTATGTATAGGTGAGTGGGGACCTCACACTTATTTTTAAAATGCATGATTGAGATTTACTGTTTTCAAAAAATTAAATGGTGAATCGTGTTGAAATTTGGATTATAAACGATTGTGCTTGGATGTTACTATTTTACGAATTTGACGTATTTACTAGTATTACTATGGTTGAAACTAAGAGGCATAATATGTTATTGTGCATGTGGATGCACCATTTATTGAGACATGATTGTCAATGAGATTTTATGACTGTTTTTTATATTACAATGTTGATTTGAGTTTGACCTGTTTGAATTTGTTTTTCTATTCCTCTCTGATTATCTGTGAGTATCTAGTGGACTGACGAAGATAGACCAAGATTGGTGACATACGGGTCGCGTACTCCTTTTGGCACCCCTTGTCGCGGAGGGGACTTAATGTCCAAAGGAGATAGTCAACATGGGTTGACCTTAGTCTTCGACAATACTAGTGTGGGCTATATTTTTATGTAAATAAATTAGACACTAGTGGACTCTAAACACTTCCTAATCAGAAGTCGAAAGGGTGTTTCCTAGCTGACTATCCATCCCAATTTAAAAAAATATATATGAGAGTCTTTGCGATTCACCTGTTTATTTATGGTTGATTTGATTTGAGACTCAATTCATTTGATGGTTCAAAGTTTACTTTTCTGTACGGTTTCAACTTTTGGTTTATATATGTGAGACCCTGATCCTCCATAGGGTAGATGTCCTAGAAGTCTACAGGTCAGAAATGGAACTCAGGTACTAGTGTTGCTGAAATGACTATTTTGCCCATAAAAAATGAATGCATGATGGCTTAAAAAGGTTATTGCAAAATATTTCCTATTTTAATTTTAATATTTTTATTATCTTTAAGTTTTATTCTTTATTATCGAAAGTATTAGATAATTCTTCCCAGTAAATGGAATTACTCTTTTAATAGAATTATTTTTTTAATAAAATTATTCTTTTAATAGAATTATCCTTTAACTATATTTTATCCTTCTAAACTTAAAAGTAAGGAATTATCTCTTAATTAAATCTCCTTAAAACCCTATAAATTAACATGGCCGGCCATCCTATCTAGCACACAGTTATTCTCTCTTTTTCATATAAAAATAAACTCTTTCCCTCTCCCTCGTGGTAGAAATTTCTTCTTCCTAAACCCTACTTGAAATTGATCATCCTTCATTTCATTAGATTTCTACGTGTGATAGCTTGTTGGAATCCTCTCTTTATTGTGCATCTTATTATCTTGGTTTCACAAGCAAAAGGTTAGTGTTTCTCTTTTAATTTTTTTGCCGCAATTTCTATGGTTCTTAGCCGAATTTCTTCTAATTCAACCCCTTGTTGGTTTCTATTTCTGTTTATCTTCATCGTTTGAATGTTTGGTACCTATCTTTGTTATGTTATGATGAATTCAGCCCTTGTATCTTCCTTATTGAAGAGATCGGCATGCCCTATTCCTAGCCCTATGTTTGCCGAAATTTGATTAATTAACTTGTCAATTGGTTTCAGATTTTGTTCATTTTAATCGTTTGAGTAATTAGGACTTACTCCTACCTTAATTTCATGAAATTGTAACCCTTTAACCTCTCTAATGTTGAAATCGCATATACCCTATTAAGCCCTAAGTGCTGCTGAAATTGGCATGGTGAATTAGGGTGAATAATCAGGTTGTTTCTTGCTGAGTTCCTGACCATCAAGTCACACAAGGGAGAAGATATTGTTGCATCCGAATCGCTGGATTTTGGTAGGTAAATTAGTAAGGATTCCCATATGCCTTTGGTTTTGATGTTATACCCTATTGCTTAGTGTTGTGTGGTCTTTGCCTTATGATTCTTTAGGAGATTCTGATCTTATTAAAAAGGAAAAGGATTGCATATGATTCAGACACGTGAGAGGTAGGATCTATCCCCCATCAGTTCCTTTGGTTACCCTTTGATTATATGCTTGATTTGTTATTTTTTCGGTTTACTTATTCTTAAAATTGCTTGTTAAATTGGTTGATATGTCTATAGGGAATCTCGGAATTTACTAGGGCAATAGGTTGCCTAATTCGGTTATAACTTTGAGGATTGATCTTTGATTTGTATCGTGATTTGATTGAGGATCCTTTGTTTTGATTTGTGTATGTGTGTACTATGTGTGTATGCGTTTATGTGCCTTGTTTGTGCTTTATTTGAAGGATCCTTTTGTCGCTGGCCATACGAGGTAAGTGTTGTTGCACCTAGGGAGAGGGGAGATGCTTACCAAACCGGGAGCTTTATAGGTGGTTATTTCCAGTAAGAGCTCGTTGGATGCTTGGTAGGCCAGTTCAAGTCCGGACATTAAGATGCCTTGTTGGCCAGTTCAAGTCTAGATGTCAAGATGCCTTATAGGCCAGTTCGAGTCTGGACGTTAGGATGCCCTATTTCTGTGTGGCAGGATGACTTATATGTGTAACTACAAGAGTGCTCCTAGGCCAGTTAAAGTCTAGATGTCAAGGACAACTAAAAATCTTATTGTAATATTGATTTTCTAACCGTTTTATCCTTTTTGCAGCATAGGCTTGGACAACATGGGCAGATGAGGACAAACCTTAGTTTTGAAAATCAGATTATATTATAGGCTATGTGCTTCTGAATGAGAAGTGTTTTCAGCCTTTCCCCTTGTTTTCCACCAATTTTAGCCTACCCTTATATTATGTGTGTTTGTGATGATTTCGGCCCCTATTATGTGTGATTGATGCATGCGGTTTTAATTGGATATCTTAGCTGGTTTTAGGTGTTGATCTTTTCGTTATTGGGAGATGTTTGATTGGGAATCCCTAAGACTTAAGATGTTGTGACCCTACTGAGATTATTGTAATCTCATTCGTTCCTTTCTTCTCCTTTGCAGGCTTTGGTGTGTGCTTTGTTGCTGGTACCAAAGGTGTGGGATCAAGCCTGCACGGCTAGATGAATTCGCACTTCATATGCACCTCTTTCCTATTGAATGTGCATGCCATGTCTTTGATTTTGTGTGGATTTGCATTCTGGCTTTTCAATCTCTCTTCCTCTTTCTTATTGCTTCCGAAATATGCATGATAATGTTGGTTGATGTATTAAGATTCCTATGTGACTTGTGTGTTATATTTTCATTTGTTTTCAATGTTAATGTAAGTCTTCCTCTGATGTTTTCTTTCACTCTGTATAAACTAAAAATTCATTAATGTATAAAATGCTACAACCTTTAAATAGCATATGAATCAACCAATAAAATTGACAATTAGGTGACTTGAGTCTTGTGGGATTCAAATAGGACCTTGCGAGGGCTTATTTGGGTTTCACGGCGGTAAGGATCCTAATAGTTTGGGTTTGGGTCCTTACAATATATGTATTTGTGGTCCCTATTCTCCTCACCTAGATATTTAACCAATTGGTTTAGTGTCGTTCACATTGTGTTACAAGTTCTAGTTGTCAATCGTCTGCCTCTCGTGCTTAATCTCAAAACGGCTTGATTCTAGGTTTGATCAGCATTTGATTTGATTTTTACGTATGGATCGGACCATGTTTTGTTACACTTGCGGTTACATTTTGATTGTACTTACATTATCTGGTGCTTGATATTGTACAGACTTTACTAGACATGTGATACATGACTTTTGATTTGGATATTGTTTGACTGTGTTATATTTTGTTGAGTTATAGCTTTACCCTACACAATATTTCATTCTGTTAGAGTTTTAATTGTTTAATTTTTTACTAGCCTTACAGAATTCTAAGGATAGTAGGGTAATTGCTATTTTTTGGGTTCCGTGGCGAAGGTACTTACCTGCAAAGTAGGGTGTGGGGCATGACAAATCCTCTCTAGCCTCTTGAACATAGGAATTATCTATCAAAGGCCCATTGGTTCTCATGTCTTTCCAAGGGATGGGAAACCACAAAAAGTAGAGACCTCGGGTGTAAACCCAATCACAGGGGTCCCATCAGTATTAGAGATGTTTGCTGAAATCTGAGTGGCTAGGAACGTTATTAATGCGAGGTTGACCAAGATGGAGACAAAATTGGACATGCTCTTGGCAGCTCGAGACCTTCATTGCCTATCCTTCCAGGCTCTTTTGATTTAGAATTTTTATTATGCATTCAATTCCATATTTACTTGATTAATTCTTGCCTAGTATACATGCTTAGGGACAAGCATTGAATAAATACAAAGAGGTGTGTTATCTGTGCATGTGTAGTAATTATAATGCTTTGTTGACCTCTATGGATTATATGTGATTGTGATTTGGATTGAATTGCCATGACTATATAGAAGTCTCGACTATTAATTGAAATTTTTCGTCCAAGGTCTTTGGTAGACAAAAGTTAGAATAACTATATGATTCAAAATAAGATCACACACACACGCATATTTATGAGACTTGAGCTTATTGAGGCATATTTTCTGCCTTAGAAATTTTTCATTCTTTAGAGGTCTTCTTGTGTTGATAGACTCTAGAACTTGTCATGTATACCTTTGTGAAACTTAGAAATGACTTTACACATAGGGAGATGACTTGTGCACATTAGGTTTTAGCCAGTTGTGATCATAGACTTTTCTTTCTTAGACCACCCTTGAAAATATTACCCTCTAGAGAAGCTCCTTGAGTCAAGACCTCTATTTGTTCATTCACCTGAGACTTGAAAATGAAGCCAACCTAATTTTGATCCATATGTTTCTAAGTTCCAGATGTTAGTCAGAATTATTTAGAGATACAAGAACAAATTAAGGTCTCTAAAATCATAAAATATTCCTCAAAGACAAAGAATGATAAAGGCATCTTAGTAGAGCTCTCGGATGATTCAAGTACAGAGAAAAATAAACTTACACAATAAAGGCAAAGAAGCAACACACGAAACTCCGAATAGAAAATAAGGGATAGGAGAGATGAAACCCAGTAGACCTATCTGAGGAAACAAAGAAAAGAAACAGATCGAGACCGAAAGAAAAGAAATAAAACAACACTATTGTATGATCTGGAATTTTGACTGACTACTTAGCCTTCAATAGAGCCCTCGACTCACCTCGACCACATCCTCAATACAACCAAAAGAAAGACCCTATGATTTCTATGTATGATGTTCTACATAGTGGAGTTTAGGTATGATGGCAAGCATATGGTAGTTTATTGACTATGAATTGATACTGAGTGATTTAAACACCGATCCTTAGATTAAGTAGGATATTCACTATCCAAAGTGTGTGTATTATCCAAAGTGTGTGTATTTGATTGAACATACTGGTAGTTCTGATATTTTCAATGACTTAAGGTCTCTGATGAGTATGAGTAAAGTGAGGGTAGATTGGACTATATGGTTTCTTAGTTTACAAATTTAGATTCTTTTATACATGTTGCATGCTTATGGACAAGCATCACTTAAGTATGAGGATATATGATGACATATTATTTTTACATAATTTATGTTATATTTATCAAGTTATTTTAATTTAAAAAGATTATATTTTAGTATAATTTGGTTATATTTTGATATACTAACCTAAAATATGCATTTGAGATGTTTGTAGGAATTTAAGAGGTTATTTGTAGCAAAAATATTGGAATCGACTGTGACTTTTGATGCGTGCCCTCACTGGAGACCCCCGAAAATTCCAGAATGGGTAGTCCTTATATTTTGTTTTGTTTATGGATAATCAAATATTTGAATTTTGAACTATCATTGGGGATCCTGCATGATCCATTATTTGGCATAAAAATCCTGGCCGTCTATGGCCATGCATATGAATTCTAGCCTTGAACTTTTTACTTTTCATTTTTGTTTGCTACAATCATCATGTCCAACTATATTTTCTTAAGTCTAGTTCTGGCAGTTGAATGTCCTAAGTCCTCTGAGAGGCTCTATTCTTATTTTCAGTAGTTGATTCATTCTGTTTATCTTATCCTTTGCATAATTCCATAGATTTGAATTTATAGTCTCTGATCAATTCCATAGGTTAGTATTTTACAATCAAAACCAGTATCAATTCGTTTTTCGTTAAAGTGACCCCTCTAGTGAGTGGCACACCAGCAAAGAACTAGAGTGAGCTGATTTGTCAGTGAGAGATATACGAGAGGGCGAGTAAGTCCAAGGATTAACTATATTAGCAATTCGAGGCCTTAAAATCGAAAGGAAGGTAAGTGAAAAGGCCTTTGATTGTACCAAGCCCTTGGAGTGCCACGGTCATACCTAGTAGCCTTATCGGAGATCACTGAGCAGAAGACGATTATGATTATTAATGGCTTGTGACCACAGTTTGGTGACATACAACAATCAGAGCTAGATAATTCTATCAACCTAAGACATTTCTATAATCAGGTTAATTTTTCTCTGTAATTTATAAGTTTCATATTCATTATAACAACTTCTTGCGAATCCCTACTTATATTTTTGAGAAGCTGAGAACACAACTCAAAGGTAATATTATGTGATCACGCTTGATCCCAGTTGTTCAGAGGATTTGACCCTGCTTCCACTTGCTACTAATCAAGAAGAATATGTATTAATTTACGTGAATTACGATATCGTCAATTATGTATACTATTAAAATAATTGACATTCAAGGAGGAATGTTATAGATAAGAAAAATATCCATTAAACATAACCTTTCATACCCAACATACTACCCTTCACATGAATCAATATATTCAAAAGATATGTTAGAACGATACACCTTCGTGTAATATTTGTTCATATCTATAAATATAGGCATAGCATCGTAATAAATCCAAATATATGAATACAATTCATTCCTTTGTTTTGTTATCCTCTTCTTCCTTTTACTCTATTAACAATATTTTTTCATATCATAAAATATTTTTGTATGAAGATATATTTACTATACTTATATGATTTATAAACAAGACACCACATCTATAGTTCAAAACAAAAATAAAAAGATATGTTCTTTCCTTGCATGTCACTGAGAATGTACAACAATAAAAAAATCAATTACGTATAATGCACGCCGCGTATACAAACTTGTGTTCCATCGTGGCCCAAAATTGCCGAGATACGGTCCAGAAGGTCAGAGTTTCCTACAATTCTCGTCTTATCCCATAGAATTATGATACGACATCAGGAAACGCGGAACATGAGAAATTAAGATTTATGTTTTCAAACGCGACATGTGACCTCATATCTGTCTTGTCTTTCATTTTTTATTCAAGATAATTTTTTATAAATAATCCTATACTGTCCTACGATAACGGCTTTATGACGTAGTTGTTACGTTGAAAACTATAATAATTTGGATTATTTTCAGTTGAAAACATAGAACAATTTATTATTTATTTAATATAAATAAATTATTTTATATTATGTTTAAATTAAAATTTATTATTTATATCAATTATATCAATTATTTATTATATATCAATTATATTATTTTTTCACAATATTTTATTTCCTGTCAATGGATGTAACACGAGGATAATTAATATTTCATCATCGTCTAGAAGGAAATAAAAATTTATAGAAAATGTGGATCAGTCAATTAATATCCCTATCAATATGTTATTTTAAGTCTGCAATAATTTCTCTTATTCTTTGTTTGAATACTAGCAATTTACCAAAAGAAAATTCTTGCATTAATTGTTGATAGTTTTTTGACACGTTTCATTTCTTCTTAATACTATGGAATAGAGGTTGAGCGTTTGGTTTCGTGAAATTATAATAATTGAATTTGATATGAACATAAAATTAATATGAAAATAAATTTATAATAATAAAATTTTATTATATAATAAATAAATAAATAAGATGATTTTATTCTAGTTAGAAAGAGAAAGAGAGTGAATGAAGGGAAAAAGAATTTTTTGATATTTTTAATGTTGTGTATATACAACATTATAATATCATATTTATATGTGCGTTGTACTATTTAAATTAATTATATATCTTATAATTTTTTTGAAAAAGACATTTATTTATAATAAATTTAATAGAATATATTTTTATTTTTAAAATATCATATTATTTTTGTCTATAAATCCGAGATATCCAATCTCAAATTAGAACGTGAGCATTTTTTATTGCAGAATGTTGTATAATAATTATATACATATTTTAAATTAAAATGATATTTATTCAAATTAGTATTACACTTATAATTTCATAATACTATCGTCTTTGAATTTGGATCCATTTTTCAAAAAAATAATGTTAAGAAAAATTATGCTTATGAGTACATAATATACAATGTCTTCATAGAGGGGAAGATTATAAAATACTGAGTTTCTCATAGAAAATAATAGAGTGATCCTAAATATATAAGCAATCAATATATTATTGAATTGGGAGAAAAATAAAGATAGAGTAACGAAGGTTACTTTTAAGACTCATAGACAGGTAGATAGGATTTGGAACAAAGAAAAACACAATCCAGAGTCGTAAACAGACAACCCCAAGTCCTGGTTAAAGAATAGCGAAGTGGGAAAGAGAAGTCAAGATTCAAATCCATTGGGCTTGACCACCAAAGTCATTGTTTTGTTTTAAAATCATAGATAATATCTGAAACATAAACTTAACAAAACATAAATATCACTCGCACTATTCAATGCTGTCACATTATGGCAATAAGGCCTGGGATGGATACCTATAAATCGCAGAGGCTGATGGGGACATGACTGGAGGATATCACAGGGTTTTCCCGTATGGTTCGTAAGGTAGTCAGATACACCATTTAACACACGGCAGTCGCAGAGCAGCTTGCCAACCAAGTTATTGACAAAGTTGCTTTGCCTATCCAAATTATTTTTTTTTTGCGTTTTTTGTCTTCCACAAATGAAGATTGAGTTGGTTTATGTAATGAAAAAACTGGGTGGATAGTTCCAAATGCAAAGCATATGAAAGGAACCAAAGTGCATGAATTGAAATTTACACGGCAATAAAGAATAAAGGAGAGGAACTGTAATCTCAGTGGTGTCATCATCATTGGCGAAGAGGTCTTGAATTCAACTCAACAATTCTCAGCGCCTCAATTATTACAGATGGGTCAAAAAGTTGGCATCTCATTTCAATAATTTATTATAAAATATGGGGCGGGATTTACTGCTTTGGAGGACGAAATGTCAAAAATAGGGACCTGCTGGGTAGCTGGTTTGAGTATTGCGGCAAACATTTAATGAGAAATCTTCAATTGCTCTGCGCACTCCCTTTGAAGTGGAAAATGAAAATTCAGCAGAGAACATCAATGAAGGGCCTTGTCGCAATTGTTTTTTGTTACTGTTTGGTCTCTGAGTTTGCAGCTTCTGTTGCCGTAGACACCATAGCCGTTAACCAGAATATCACCGATGGCCAGACTATTGTATCAGGAGGGGAGAACTACGAAATGGGGTTTTTCAGCCCCCAAAACAGCAGAGGGCATCGGTACTTGGGAATTTGGTTCAACAAGATATCTAAAGGGAGAGTAGTGTGGGTGGCCAACAGAGAAACCCCAATCACTGATAAAACAGGGGTTTTACATGTCAACGACAGAGGAATTCTCATTCTTTCTTATCTGAACAACACCGTTGTTTGGTCGTCGGACACGTCAAGAGATGCGCAGAACCCTGTCGCTCAGCTTCTGGACAGTGGGAACCTTGTGGTCAGGAACGAGAGAGATAATGGCTCTGGAAATTATTTTTGGCAAAGCTTTGATCATCCTGGCAACACGTTTCTGCCTGGGATGAAAGTTGGTCGCTTGGGTTCAGGATTTAATGTGATCATATCAGGATGGAAGAGCACGGATGATCCTTCTGAAAGCGTCAATACCTTTGAGATTGATTCAAAGGGTTATGAGATTGTGGTCAAGAGAAATTCATCTCTAAGATCTCGATCTGGGCCATGGAACGGTATTGGGTTTAGTGGTCTGCCTTACTTGAGACCAGATCCCACTTACAACTACTCTTTTGTTTATAACGAGGAGAAGGTGTATTTCACTTACCAGCTTGTTGATCTATCTATCTTCACCACTTTGTTCTTGAACGAGGATGGTATTATGGAGCGGCAGACATGGATCAACCGTACCAGTAGTTGGCTAGTATACGCAAGTGCCCCAGTGGATAACTGCGATAACTATGGATTGTGTGGGATTTATGGCAGTTGCGTTGCGGCCAACTCCCCCGTCTGTGGGTGCTTGGAAAGATTTTCGCCAAGAAATCCACAACAGTGGGAGAGGGCTGACTGGTCAAGTGGGTGTTTTCGAAAGACGCCACTGAATTGCCAGAGCGGAGATGGGTTCATTTTGTATTCCAACGTCAAATTGCCAGACACAGCCAATTCGACAAGGAATGAAAGCATGAACCTAGAGGAATGCAGGCTTACTTGCCTGAATAACTGTTCATGTATGGGTTATACCACCGCAGATATAAAGCGTGGAAGTGGATGCCTGCATTGGTTCGGTGACCTGATCGACATAAGGCAGTACACAACGGACGGGCAAGATCTTTACATCAGGATGGCTTCCTCCGAAGTGGGTAAGTGAAAATCTAACATTCTTCAAATTTAGCATGCATTGGGTTCGGTGACCTGATCGACATGAGGCAGTCAGTAAAAAAAAAGGTGTCCTTGCATCTGACTCATGGTTGTCGTATTTGTAGCTGCACTGGCTCAACAAGGCTCTAAAAGTAAGAAAAAAGTGGGAGTCATAGTGGGAGTAGTACTAGCAGCCTTGCTTCTATGTGGCTTGGCTCTATGGTTGTTCGTGAGGAAGAGGCGGCATACACAAAGATTTACTAATTTTGGTAGGCCAAGTAAGTTAAGCAGAACCTAAGTAAGCTTTTTTCTTTAAATATTATATAGAATGGGATCTTTTGCTACATGACTTTGTATGGGACAGCATGGTTATATGTTAATGCTTCTTTAATCGCCACTTTACAGGACCAAATGAACACATTGCAGAAGACTACTCGGCTGATAGTTACCAGGACGAAGATTTAGGTTTGCCTTATTTTGATTTGATGACGATAAGCCGCGCAACGGATAACTTCTCCTTCACCAATCTGCTTGGTGAGGGAGGATTTGGACCTGTGTACAAGGTAAAAAAAACCAACACTTGTGCTTTACCTTGGTTGCAAGTAAAATTCTCTTCTGACCTGTTCCTCAGAAAAGGAAAGGTTCCTTCAAGCGTTTAATAGCATTCAAAACAATGACCAACAGAAGAAACTAAGATCAACTGCAACTCATCTGTTCTTTTGGTAATTTGGAGAAGAAACTGGAGAGATCATGTTTTGTAAAACACAATCAAACGATGGTTTTTGGGGTTTCTATCAGAAGTTCAAACAATCAAACTACCTGCCATTGTGAATTTTGCAGGGCATGTTAAAAGACGGACAAGAGATAGCTGTAAAGAGGCTTTCTAAGGAATCCAAACAAGGGCTTGATGAGTTCAAAAATGAAGTTAAATGCATTGCAAAGCTTCAGCACCGTAACCTCGTCAAACTTCTAGGATACTGCATTCATTTGGATGAG
Source organism: Passiflora organensis (assembly GCA_019739055.1). Taxonomy (NCBI): domain Eukaryota; kingdom Viridiplantae; phylum Streptophyta; class Magnoliopsida; order Malpighiales; family Passifloraceae; genus Passiflora; species Passiflora organensis. The sequence continues at coordinate 6,388,009 of JAEPBF010000136.1, forward strand.
AAGATTTTGATTTATGAATACATGCCGAGGAAAAGTCTAGACTTCTATATATGTGGTAATTTTGCAATGCTTCTCTTTTAATCTGACACTCACGTGTTTGTAGTATAAATTGAAATTCATCACCAGCTGGATTGATTGAGATGGAATGTGTGTTCTCGGACAGATCAAACACGAAGCAATGAACTGGATTGGCCTCAGCGGATGCACATAATTCATGGAATTTCCAGGGGTCTTCTTTATCTTCATCAGGATTCTAGACTCAGAATCATTCATAGAGACCTCAAACTGAGCAACATTTTACTGGACAAGGACATGAATCCGAAAATTTCAGATTTTGGTATGGCAAGAATTTTTGGGGCTAATGAAACTGCTGCGAACACTAGAAGAGTGGTTGGAACATAGTAAGAGTTCACATGATATTTTGTTGATTTCTTTCCTTTTCATCTGATGATTTTATAATCTAACATATATTCTTTCTTTTGCAGTGGTTATATGTCACCAGAGTACGCCATCGACGGGCATTTTTCGGTAAAATCCGACGTGTTCAGCTTTGGAGTTTTGGTGTTAGAGATCATCAGTGGGAAGAGAAACAGAGGATTTACTCATCCAGAGCACCAACTTAACCTTGTTGGGCATGTAAGGCTGATAACATTATTGCATCTATCTATTTATTCTCCTGGGGATAAAAAAGGACTGATGCATGCTAACTAAAATAACTCTACGTTTGCAGGCTTGGAAACTCTTCAAAGAAGGCAGACCATTGGAACTGATAGATTCCGTATTCGCAGAGTCCTGCAACATGTCCGAGGTGATAAGAACAATTCATGTGGGTCTACTATGCGTTCAACACAGTCCGGAAGACAGGCCAACAATGTCATCCGTGGTTCTTATGTTGAGTGGCGAGGGAAGCTTGGCTGATCCAAACGAACCTGGTTTTTACACTGAAAGAAGATTGGTTGAAGATAGTTCTTCTTCGAGCAGACCAGAAACATGTTCCGTCAACGAAGTTACCGTCACGCTGATTAATGCAAGATAGGAAGCAAACATTATTTTCTTAAAGTATGTTAGAATGGATAAGTGATACTTTGTTGTATTAATGAGTTACAACCTACAAAGAGTATTGTATGTATAGCAAGATTTTTGAGTGAGTATTGTTCATTTTTCTATAGAAAACGATTGTGGATCCAAATTATAATCCAACACTTGAAGCATCTGTATTGCTTCTCCCGTGGTTTCCAGTATATTTAGAAAAGGAAATCCACAGCTCAAAGTGTCTCCATCAGTTATCGGCAAGATCCAGGAGACAGAGAAGAGGAGAGGACCATAACGGCTAAAGCCACACACTGTCTTTGAACACAAGATCGACCCATTATTTCTTGTACAATTATGTGTGATATTTAGATTTATGTTAGACATGAGACTTTTTATGATATAATGAATCCAAAATCATGCGTATCCTTACGTCAAATGTGGATCGCATATTAGAAGGAGATATGATGAGCGAGATATTTATCACACCCCGGTCTGATGAGATCAAATATAATTATTTTTTTTTACAGAAAAGAAGAAATTTATTATTCAAAATCAAAACTATTAGTAATTAACATATCAGCGTATACAGAATTTAAATTAGTTCTTTTGTTTTTCAGAAATCCCCTTTTAACCAAGCCATTAGTCCTATCTTATACTCCTAAAACTCTTTCAAAAGATTTCAGTATTTGAGTAATAACGGAATCATCCTATGACTTTGCTGTCTCTTTAGCTATATGTTAACATCTTCACTCTGAGTATTGAATCTCTTTAACCCTTTTCTCCAGAGCCAACAATAATTAACTCAGAACAAATATCTCATAGCTCTAACTTCAACATATTAATCCTTCTCTAATGTTTTGAGTAAGTTTTACAATCCAATTTTCTTGTGAATGTCTCAAAATACCACCTGCTTATACCAATACTGTAAGGAATTGCTCTTGGAAACCAGAGTTCTTATTGTTGTGAAATCTGGTATAGTCCAACTGGTGGATTAATCAAGATCGCACAAGATAGTTTGACTTTACAAATACAGTTCCCAAAACAGTATTCAATAAATCTTGATAAGAAGGAGCATGTTCAATTAAAATGTAATACCTCGCATAATAAACAAAGTAACAAAATACCAACGGAAGTCTTTATTGAAACGAAAACTCGTAACACAATAGGTCCATAACTCACAAGCCCAAAATCAAAAAGCCTTAAGACTCTAATTTATTCTCATCAAGTACAGGTACTCTAGGTCCTATAAAAAGATCTACACACTCCGAGGTCAAATAATAATCTTGCATGATAAGAAAAAAAATAGTCATACCTATAACCACTGCAGGATTAGTGATTGCCTCTACATCCACTAAGATAAACAACATAGCTTCTCCCTGTTGATCATTGTCTTGCCCTCTCCTCCGAACGTTCGTTGGACGTCCTACTGATCTTCTAGAAAGTTGTGCAATGGATCCTTGTGAAGAAGCTACTGGTGCTTTTCCCCGATTTGCACCCATCATATGGGGGTGAGCACCATCTCTTTGAGTCTTAGGGTGACTTTGACAATGAATTGCTATGTGTCCTGCTCGTCCACAACGGAAACAAGTCCTGATAAAGTCCGATAACCTACTTATAGAAGGTCCAATCATAAACCCGCGATTAAGACCTTGTTGAAATTTACTGCCAGGTGTAGAAGTTGATGGCTGTGATGGCATGAATCGACTAGGTCCTCGGTTAGGTCGAACTCTTTTGAAGAGCGGTGCTGACAGTGAAGGTACCCTTATCGTACCCTCAGCATCTTGAGCTTGTACTATCTACTCTATTCTCAATGCCAGTTGCACCATAGATTGATAGTTTACTCTACTTATTACACCCATACAGGCTTGAATCAGTAGAGACAGGCCATACTCAAATCTTTGACTCATGATCTTTGGCATCATAACCACTTCAGGTACAAAACTTGATAATTCCCTCAGCTCAGCTTCAAAATCTGACACCGACCTTGTTCTTTGCTTTAACGTGTAGAATTCCATCCTTTTCTACTCTCGATGAAATCAAGAGTAATACCTTTCATGAAACTCTCTGATGAAATCATCCCAAGAAGGCTCCGGTACGAACTTGGCCTTTGCAGTCCTCCACCAGGTTTCTGCATCTCCTTCTAGCAATCAAGACACTACATGCAGCCTATCAGCTTCAGCCAAGTCGATATCTCTTAAAGTCTCAGAAACTCAATCAATCCACCTTTTAGCTTGTACTGTGTCCACTGATCTGTTTGAGAAATCAGTACAACCCAACTATCTCGCTTGTTTAATCATTCTAAATAGATCTCGAGTAATCACTAGCTCAAGATGGTCTAGTTGAGCTATCGGTGGCACCAAAGCTTGATCTCCCCTCTGTAAATCAGCCTAAACTCTAGCTACAACTTCTACTACCTCAGGTAGTACATCTAAATCAACATGCTCAAGAGATAACCTTGCTTCTTCTGGTTTAAGATTTCTAAGACGAGGTATATTTTCTCGCTTCAGCCGAGAAGCGACCGAAGAGGCATCCCCTCTATCACCTCTACCACCTTTACCTCTTAAAGGAGGTCTACCTCGATGTGGAGGCATATTTTCTACAAGAACATACACACCTTTATACTTAGCTCAACTCTCTTTCTCTTAGGATCCCTTCCTAACCTCACAATCTAGTTCAAGGTGGGCTTGACATCTTATGATCATGCATATCAAAGAGCTTTGAGAAGTATGAAAATCCTACCACCATGCCTTTTTTAAAACAGTAATGATGATTTTTAAAATAGAGTTAGTAATTTTTAAAAACAATAATGATTTTGAAAACGACAATGAAACTTTGAAAACAGAATACAAGTTTAAAAAACATGCTTCGCTACCATAAAAAAAGAAGGAATGTTATACCCCGTATCCCATGGTGACACAATAGAGTAAGATCCTCGATTATTTATGTATACATAGAGCAGCAAAATGGTCGTATCTCTTCTCGTAAATTCCTCACTCTCTAGCCCCACTTTCTGATGTCTTGAGAAAAACCTAGCATGACAAACTAGGTGAGTGAATCCTGACAACGTATTTGTTTTGGTAGAATTGTTCGAGCATGATGTGTTTTTTAACCAATAAAACTAATCCTACGTTTGGATACTTTACAATTTACTAGATGTATTAGTTAGACTAAACCAATAGGATAAAAATGTAGAAAAAGGTAAAAGAAGTGGATGATGTCATCTACTATATTGTCAAGATTATCTTTATTATTATAATAAAGAAATAAAAACAAATTAACTTTATAGATATGGTATCATTTCTTATGTACAACAAAAAAGATCTTTTTTATTGTGAGATAAGTTTGCACTCCTATATATTAGGAAATCTGTAAATTTTTTTATTTTAGCGGGATTTAAAATATCACTTCAAATTTTTAAATATTTTTTTTATAAATTTTATAATCTACCAAAAGTAAACAATTTCAGTTTTTATTTTTATGTTGCCATTATATTAATTAAATTTTTATCTTAGTGCCATCACTTCTCGTTGAAATAGATTAATATGTACATATTTTTATTTTATATTATAATATATATTATTATTATTAAGGATATTCTGGTTAACTGTATCATTTAAATATTTTCTAATTTCTAATCCATTACTTATCCAAACATAAGAATTCCATGATATTTTTATACATATTTCCGAATCCACTAATTCATTTCCGATATACTTTTCCATTCCAATAATTTTGACAGTTCTAATATACCAAATGCCATGTGAATTCATTCTTATAATTTAAGGTGAGTGTGTAAGACTACTTCCACTATTTCAACTCTTCGGAGTTCTTTTATGGTTAAATCAAATATTTCACAATAGAAGTAATAAAAGTACAAGAAATATTACAGTGCATAGTGTAAGACCCCGAATTTTGAGTCCTAGAAGTCCAGAAGCTAGTGCAGGTGAAAAGACGATTTTGCCCCTGAAGGAAAGGATGTGTGATGGCCGAAATTGGTAAGATTGTTTAGTAGTTAACTTTGTTTTAAATTCCCTTTGATCTAAGTTCTTATAGATGGATAATTATCTTAGAGATTGTCCTTATAGAGGGATAATTGCCTTAGAGATTAAAGACCTTAAAAATAGGAAAGATAATTTAGAGTTTAATTATCTGGTAGATTATCTTATTATGATAAAGTGATTAAAAGTAGTAATCATAATTCTATACTCATTCATTATAAATAGGAAGCCAACTCGACAAAAATCATTCATAGAAAACTTACAAATTCGTATGAGACTAAAACCATACACCTCCATATAGCCACCATAATTCGCAAAAACTTCAAACAAGCATAACTCACTCATCGTTCGTTGGATCTCTGCGAATAATAGCTTGTTGGAAAGATCTCTTCATCATCTTTCCAACCATCTTTTGTTTTTTTTCAGGAGGTTAGTATTTCTTTGTCTAAGGTTAATTTGAAAATCGGCGGCGGAATTAGGTTTTCGCCAAATCTTCTTGAACTTCAAAATAACATAACTTTCTAATCGTTTGTCAGATACTTACAAATAATAGCTTTTTGGAAATATCTTTTCATCCTATTTCCAACCATATATAAATCGCAGCTTGGATGTAAATATTTCCTTGTTTAAGGTTAAGACGAAATCGTTCTATGCCCTACTTTTAGCAACAAGATTTGCATAGTTAATTGGAATGGTAAATTCAGGTTGAATCTTGTTAAGTTCCTGGCTATCACATCACACATCCAAGAGGGAGGCACCTGAAACGTCTGATCACTGGTTTTCTGATAGGTTTGGTGAGTGGTATTGGTAAGGAAATAGGGTATTCAATTGACTATTGAATATGCATGCTTAGTTTATTTTTGTCTTTGCCTGGTGATAATTTAGGTGGTTTGGATTTACTTAATAAAGGCAAAGGAGTAGCTTCTTGTTCAGAGACAAGAGAGCTAGGATCTACGCCTCATCGGTTTCTCCAGAGGCCCCTGCTCTTTTTGATGTTGTTGTTATCTGCCCTTATTGTATTGTTTGTGATTGGATTATAAGGTGAGAACATGAAATTCGGAATGAGATATGAATCTCCTAGGCTATATCGAACCCCTGAGTTAGGAATTGAGTGCATGGGATACAATGGTTATGTGAATTGGATATGTTGATTGTGTTTTGACATGATTGAGGATACCCTGTTGTGGTATTATGCTTTGTACTTGCCTGTGTGTGCTTGTACGTGTCTGTGTGTCAGGATCCTGTTTCGGTGGCCATTCGGGGTAAGCGCTGATGCTTCTAGGGAGAGGAGAGGTTATTACTGGTATGGGAGTTGTATGGGCGGCAAATCCCAGCAAGAGCTCGCTGGAGGTCTGGTCCTTGTGTGGCCGGAACCCTGTCATTGTGTGGCAGGAAGCCCTGGTAGTTATGTGACCTGGGATGCCCTAGTAGGTATGTGACTAGAGAAGACTTGTCTGTGTGGGACTAGTCGACTTTTCCTTACAAGGACAAGATGAAAGGCTTATTGATTAGTTTGCATGTTAACCATCTACCCTTTGTGCAGTAAGTTTTGGACAACACAGGTGGAAGGGGATGACCTTTCTTCTTCATTGCCGAGGGCAATCTGATGTGTTTCACCTGCCTGTGTACTTCTGAGCTCTCGGAAGTGTTTGCAGTCCTTCCTCAGCCATAGATTCGGCCCTAACCTCTTTTGATTAGTTTTTGAATTGCGTGATCCCTTTTAGTTGTTTAGGAATGATCTTATGTGAATTGGGAGATTTGTGCTTAGGGATTCTGTAGATCTTATGATGTTGTGACCCTACTGAGATTCTTGTAATCTCAAACCGTTGTTTTTACCATTTTTCAAGCTTAGGTACATACAATGTTCGTGGTACCAGTGTGTGAGATCAAGGCTGCACGGCGGGGCGATATCGCATCACATTTGCATACTTGTTACTTGCGCATATAACATGAATGATTGGGCAATTTTCTGGTCTATTTGAAGCACCTTTCTTTGCTTGCTATTTCTGAAACTTGTTGATGAATTTCTTGCTGGTTATTTGGATCCCTATGGGGCTTATGTGTTATGAACCCAATGATTTGATTTAAGACTTCCGCTGATGATTTATTTACTCCGTATGTTACCAGAACATGTGTCCAATATCATGCTCCAATTGCTGATAAGCAATAAAATGAACAAGCTAACAATCGGTAGTTAATGATAAGCCTGGTGAGATTCAAATAGGTCTTAGGTGTCATTTAGGCTTATTTGGGTTTCACGGCGGTAATGACCTTAATCGGAGCAATTATTAATAGTTAGGAATTGGGGTCGTTACATATAAACACATAGAATCCCATTTACTCAATCAATAACAACAAGCTTTCATAATTTATCTCATACAACATCTATTAGTTGTTTTCATACTTAATGGGATTCAAATAATATGTTAGTGATGAATTATTTCATTGGCAAGGAGTTACTTCCATCGAACCCACTGTCGTGGTATTGAGGAAGACCGTCAGTAGTTTTCTTTGGAAGGGAATGGGTATATAACACACTGACGTTTTCGAGGGAGCGGTGGTGGTGACTCCACAAGCTCGATCCCAAACTCACACTGGCAATTTCACTCATAATCTCACACTCCGGCCAGCTCTACCATTAGTAGATATCATATTAGATATTAATTTATCACACTCATCAATATGTGCATGGATAACATCACTTTACTCTAGAGAGCCAAAATCCTCTAGAGTTTACATATATCAAGGTCTTTATAACCGTATCCACCATATAGTTGTTCACACAATATTTAGATTTTCGTGCAATTCTTTACTTAATAGAATCAAAGCAAAGGAATCATTGGTTTGGAAAGAAATGCCATGATGGAAGGGTTTCTGTCAATGAAAATATGCTTATATCAAGTCACAAGTTTGGCACGGAAATACATATAAAAAGCTTAAACAATTGACAGAAACATTTTAGGATAGTCCACTCACCTTATTCTAGCGGCACTCAACTAGGTCTCGCTCTAAGATCCAGTAAATACGTTTCAACATCTATATAGGTCATAATCCATAAATTCACTTAATCTCTTAGTTCATAGGATATAAAACTCATAATTGAAATCATATGACCCTTGCTCAATCCTAAGGGACTATATTAACCTATATGGAATTTTTTAGATTTTTCTCTATATTTTCTAAATTTCTATCAATTTCTCCTATTTTTACACCCGTCAAATGAGATCCAAAACAGCCAAACTATAAAGCATTGGATTCCTCATATTTTTCTCTGTTTTCCAGAATTTTTCTGTAATTTTCTAACTATTTTTCGGGAATTTTTATTTATTTTCAGATTTTCTAGAAAATCTGTCAAAATTAGAAAAGTCAACAAGACATGTGTTATCACCAGACTCGACCATGTGTCACAATCTCATTTGTCCTACGATATCGGTCTCGACCCAACTCAGTTTGGTTCGATCTAGTTTGGTTTAACCCAGTTTGACTTAACCCCGATTTAACCCTCCTTGGACTGACGACATATCGGTTGCCTTTGCCTTGATGACTTGTCATCCGAACCAGCACTGGACGACCTATCGTCCAAATGACCCGTGGACAATCCATCGTCTACTGAGTCGTCTTCAACCTCTAACTGTCGAGCCAAAGATCAATTTCTGGAATGGCGATCTACCGTTCCACCCACCAAAAACCTCCAATTCATATACCAAAACTCTCCCCATCTCTTCCGCAACTAAACCCCATAAAAATAGCAACAAATCACACACTAAATCATGAGATCTAAGAATAAGAAGATTCAATCTTACCCATAGAAAACTGGCTGGAAAACGGCATGAAAATGGCTAGATCTACACTCAGAAAGCTCACAAATCAACTCGGAAGATCAAATCACCCACAAAGCACTCCCTCGATTGCGTTTTTGTCTCCCCAATGCAAAACACCCAAAATTGAGCTAAATCTCAATTTAACCTGCTCAATCAACAAGGAGGGACAATGGAACCCCCATCATGACTCAAAAGAGCATCGTTTCACTCCCTATGAAACTACATGGTTTCAATCCAAAACGACTACCCCTCTATTCCTCAAAACGACATCATTTGGGGACTTCTCAAAATGGCATCGTATCAGGTTTAACCCTAATTTAATTAAATCAGAAATAATATAATTAAAATAATAATAATAATAATATAATAATAAATATATATTTTAATTATTCAAAAGTCATAGTAAATTTGTAAAAATTGTTAAAATTACCAAAAAATCAGATAAATACCCAAAAAAATTTTACATGCTCCTTATGAACAGTAGAACACATATGGACCTAGATTTTTTTTTTTGATGAATATATAATTTAAAATAATTTTTATAAACTTTAATAAAATACTAGAATATATAATATATTGTTTCCAAAAAATCTGAAATAAATCATAGCCTAAACCAACCCAAATTTAGACCTATCTAAGGTCTTAAATCATCCCTCACTATATCTAGGAATCCTCAATTCTAAGTTTTAATTAATTATACTCATATAAAAGATATATCCAAATAATTATAAGATATTATACCATATTATGCAATACCCTTTAAACCGACTATATTATACGCATAGGTCGACTTGACACGGGGTCAAAGGACAATAATTCGATCTAATACTTACTAGCATACGTTCTTCATCTTAATTAAGACCTCCTAAAATCAGAATTCTCACACGATCGGTCGAACGCCTGTCATCGACTGATTAGACTCACATGACCAACAATGTGAAACTCCACCAACCAGTTAGACTCATATGACCAGTCGGCCAGTCCATCAGACAAAATAATGTTCCACTATTGAGATTTGTAATACAGAATAACAGAATAAAATTCACAGGAAATCAGGATCAAATTTCAATAGTCTCCATGAATGACAGAACTGGTGCTAGGCGTGTCCATACTTACTACTCCTAAAAAAGTTGTGTGATCTCAGCAAGTCTCTCAATTTATGATTTGACAAAACTGTAAAAAGACAAACAAAATACTGCGAATAAAATCTGATGGTAAAGAATATCTAACCCTCGACTTATATTGGTTTGCTGCATATCTCAATCTTTGATTCTTTTGGACTGCAGGAAGCACTAGGGAGACTTAGCGTAAGTAAGGCTCCTTCTTTTCTCTTAAAAATAATACTCTTATTCCTGAAAGTTATGATATAGGTACTTGTAGGAATATCTCCTCTTTTACGTACGTGTACTACTTGCTCGATAGTTTGTATAAAATGTTTATGATTGCAATTATTGAGAAGAAAGAGTAAACTGATTAATTCCTCTTGCTGATTGATGTCATTAATAATCTCCTACGGGTATAACAACAAACTTAATGTTATGCTGAGGGTAGAGGAAGATTTGTAGGCGGACATTATCAAAGAATTAATATCCAAAATCTGCTAAATTCAAAGGTAAAATCCATCCATGCCTTGACCACAAATATCTTAACTACATTTAAAATTGGAGCATGTCATGAAATGAACCCCAACTCTGGGATTATTTATTTTGTCATATTTAAGGAACGAGGACAATCCGGGAGAATTAAGGTAATTGAGTGAGCAAAATTATGTATATATATATATCTTGTCAAATACAGCTGTCGATTCTTGTGATAGTGTGAATCTTTGTGAATCCGAACAAGCACGATCTAATAGTTTAATGACAGAAACCAAGAATGGCTAAGGGTCAAGAGCCGTAATCTTTGATCAACTATAGCACTGTATAATATTTCTTCAAGAATATGGACCACTGGTTGTTATTTGCCTAAAGAATATATATATTAAAAAATAACATTTTCTTTTTATAATATAACAATAACCACTCACCGCTTCCCTTGGCGGCTAGATGCAACTTGCATAGGCTATAGGTAGGCTGACCCCTCCCTTATATTCGTAAATGATTATAATATCCCCAATAATTGAAATGCTACAGTTTTTGAGCTAAAAACAAGCTTAATAAAAAATAAAAATAAAACGGATATGAGTTAATAATTATCCATATCAAATTAAGCATATTATGAACCTCACCCAACAGTATCAAAGTCAGTACACCTTAATTATGATGTGTATATCCTATTATTCAACTTTATATTAATGAAAAATATAATTTAATCTTTAAATTAATTATTAAATTGTATAAAGTAAATATAAAGTTAATTAATATATTAATTTTACCTATTACAAAAATAATGTTAATATTAAATCAAGCTTCAAATTTTGATGATGTAGAAAAAATATTAATACTGTCATTTAAAATTTTTAATGGAAGATCCACAAAATTTCAGTATTTTTTATTCATAAACCCAGATACCTAACAAGCAGCGTAGACAATTCTACCATTACCAACCTCACATGAAGGGATTGCACAGAAATATAAAACTTTCTGCAACTTTAGTGCCGCCATGTGGCCCATCCCTTCAAAAGTCTTGCCACTTTGCCAAGTCCACGCCGAAGACTTCCACGTTTGCGGTCTTCCTCACCACCAGCACCACCGTATTGCCAAGGAAAAGCTTCCTTTTCTTTTACCTCAGTCATTTTTAACACTTCACTTGGTGCAGGATACCATCAAGGCGACGACCTTTTGTAACGCGGAAACGTGCAAGTCAAAAACATGTGGCGAAAGGGAATAATTGTGATCCCCAATTTCCTTTCTCTTTCAATGCCTTTACTTTTGTCTGTTCTCTCTCCCTACCTTCTCTGAAGTATGATAGTTTGTACCTTCATCTTTTATCCACTGGATTTAATGACCTGCGAGAAAGCCAGTTTGTGAGAATGGATAGCAAGTGGGAATTGCTTCACTTCTTCTGCCTGCTGCTCATTATACCAATCATCGCAGCAATTGATACCATAAACACCACTCAATTCATTAGGGATGGCGATACCTTGGTTTCAGGTAGAGGGTTCTTTGAATTGGGATTTTTTAGCTCTGGTAGTCCCAACAAGCGATATTTGGGAATATGGTACAGCAATATGTCTCCTCGGACTATAGTTTGGGTTGCCAACCGAGATGCTCCTCTGAATGACACGTCAGGCATGTTAAGGGTTACCGGCCAGGGAATTCTTGTCCTCCTCAACCGCAATGGGAGCATAGTTTGGTCTTCTAACACATCAACGTCTGCAACGAATCCAGTGGCGCAACTTTTGGACTCATCAAACCTTGTTGTAAGAGTAGTGAGTGATAATAACCCTGAGAATTTCTTGTGGCAGAGTTTTGACTATATAGGTGATACATTAATGCCGGGAATGAAGTTTGGGAGGAATATCAAAACAGGCCTGGATTGGTACATGACATCCTGGAATGACACTGATGATCCGGCAAGTGGTAACTTTACTTTTAGATTTGAGCCGGAAGGATACCCTGAGATAATTCTGAGAGAGGGTACCATCAAGCGGTTTCGGCCTGGGCCATGGGATGGTGTCAGATTCAGCGGTATGCCGCAAGTAAGATCAAATCCTATATACTCGTTCGGATATGTTTTGAATGGAGAGGAGGTGTACTATAGATACAGGCTTCTTAATGAGTCAACTTTTTCAAGGTTGGTGGTGAGTCCGACTGGCCAGGTCCTACGCCTCACTTGGAACGATCGAACCCGGAGTTGGGTGCTTTATCTTACAGCTCAAACTGATAATTGTGATCGTTTTGCGCTGTGTGGCGCATTCGGTAGTTGTGACATAAGTAATTCTCCGGCATGTGGTTGCTTAAAAGGATTTGAACCCAAAATTCCAAGAGATTGGGCGTCGATGGATTGGTCAAGTGGTTGCGTTAGAAAAACTCCCCTCAGTTGCTCTGGAGATGGGTTCCAAAAGTACACTGAAGTGAAGATGCCAGAGACAAGAGCAACCCGGTTTAATAGTAGCATGACTCTTGACGAATGCAGGAACATGTGCTTGAACAACTGCTCCTGCACTGCCTATTCGAATATGGACATTAGAGGGGGAGGAAGTGGATGCCTCCTATGGTTTGGTGAGCTCATTGACATGAGGCAGTTCAACGAAAACACCCAAGAAATTTACGTAAGAATGGCAGCATCAGATCTAGGTATGATATATTATCCTAAGAACTGAGAACCCAGTGTCTTGACATTAGAATTCTGTCAACTCTGAATTTTATTCTTTAGATAGATTAATTCCTAGTACTTGATACATGATGCTTTGGTCATGCAATGACTTAGTAGAAAAAGATGGTAAATGATAGTTTATTTAATCCTTTTGTTGTCTCGTAAGCATCTGTTTAAGTTGCTGAACTAAATTCAGTATATTCTTTACTTAATTGGTAATCTCTCTTATGTGAGTTGTGGTCAGATCATGGAGAAGTCCAGTCCAGTAAGAAGAATCATACAAAGATTCTGATCGGCGCCCTGTCAGCTATAGGGGTGTTGTTTCTTGTCCTAGCACTTCTGTTCTACTGGCGGAAAAATAAGCACAAGAAAAATGGTAGGATATTCTTTCAACCAAATTCTAACCACTCAAAGCTTCCTTGTATTGCAGCAGAATGTTTATCATTGGAAAAACTGTATACTTTTTCTGTATTTGTAATAGAGTCACAAAACATTTTGTGAGTTTTCAAGAAAAATTGGGATTGCTTCTTTCACGTATATTCTCTGTGATCCTGTTTTGCAGGAAAACTGAAGGATGACCTGGAATTGCCCTTGTTTGATTTGGAAACAATAGCTACTGCAACCAATCACTTCGCTATGGCGAATAAACTGGGACAGGGAGGCTATGGACCTGTTTATCAGGTAAAGATATTATCAGAATTTATCAAATAGATTCGCAGCAAATGGTCCTTAAAGTTGAGATATACATAAGTAGCATATAGCATCAAACCAACTTCTCAACTTTCAAAATATAAAGAGCCACATTTCCTGTTATTTGGATTGGTTACTTACAGGGCAGGCTGAGAGATGGATCGGACATAGCTGTGAAGAGACTCTCGAAGAATTCAAGACAGGGACATGATGAATTCAAGAATGAGGTGATGCATATTGTGAAACTGCAGCACCGCAACCTTGTGAAGCTCTTAGGATGCTGCATTCAAGAGGATGAAAAGATGTTAATATATGAGTTCATGCCCAATAAAAGCTTGGACTATTTCCTTTTCGGTATGAGTCTTGAAACCCATAAATTTATTTTTGCTCTGGTTTGTGTACAATCTCCAATTTCTGCTGAAAAGAGCAATCATAAGTCCCTCAGTTTCTCTCTGTGTTAATATGCATTGAATATAGTTTCAACTGTACCTCCAACTGGAGGATTATTGTCGTAGAGTTCTCTGTTAAAAGTTTCAAACATATCTTATGCTAATTGCTTTTATAGCATTCTTTGTTAGCCATCCATCATCTCATCATTTCATCCAACTGTTTTTACATTGATACTCTTTGCAAGAATCATACCGAACTGACACTAACGAAACTCTCCGGCAGATCCGGTGCGGAGTAAACAACTAGATTGGCCTAAGCGCTACAACATTATCAATGGAATTGCACGGGGACTCCTTTATCTTCACCAAGATTCAAGACTAAGAATAATTCATAGGGATCTTAAAGCCAGCAATGTTTTACTAGACCGTGAAATGATCCCAAAAATATCAGACTTTGGCCTTGCTAGAAGTTTTGGAGGAAATGAAACTGAAGTCAACACCAATAAAGTGGCCGGAACATAGTAAGTGTCATCTTCAAATTTACACTCTTATTTCACTGCTAGAATGTGAGACTTATAATTTTCTGCAATTCCCTGCAGTGGCTACATATCCCCTGAGTATGCAATTGATGGGCTATACTCGGTAAAATCTGATGTGTTCAGCTTTGGAGTAATTGTGCTAGAGATCGTGAGTGGGAGTAGGAATAGAGGTTTTCGCCATTCGGATCACAATCTTAACCTTATCGGGCATGTATGTATAGCAAGCAGTAAAACAATTTCATATTCCAGACTCTTCTTTTTCTTTTTCCCTTAACTAAACTGACTGTACTATCACTATCAGGCATGGAGACTATTTAAGGAGGGAAGGTCTAAGGAACTAATACCTGCATCAATACTTGAATCATGTAACTTAGCTGAAGTCCTACGTTCGATCCATGTAGGCCTACTGTGTGTGCAATGCAGTCCTAAAGATAGGCCGACCATGTCAACAGTAGCTTTCATGTTTGCAAGTGAAGGTGAATTGCCTGAGCCTAGACAGCCAGGTTTTTTCAACGAAAGGAATCTAGAAGACGTGGACGCTTCTTCAAGCCAAAATAAACCATTCTCAGCCAATGAATTCACCTTGACACTACTTGAGGCAAGGTAACATATGGATTGATGTCTTGTGTGAAATGCTGATGATCACCTCAATATTCCAAAAGAAAACCTGCAGAGCGGCAGTATTTTTTTGTTATCTTACTAAAATTATATAGAACCATGAAGTATGGAAATCAGTCCTGAGCTGAGATTGCTCTGGTTGGTACTCGATGAAAATGTAAAGCAACTCTGCATATTGATATAAGAGTACCTTTAGTATTGTATGCTGCTGCTTTCAGGGCCTGTGTTATGCAGGAATATTTCTTTGATTGCTTCAGAATCCTGTAAAATCATCATTTCAAAAAAACACCTTCATTTACTACATCTTTTGTGTGTTGTCGCACTGCTCAAAATTACAGCTGCATAGCCCTGTATTCGCAAGCCAGAAGGTGAAATGACCTTTAACCACCATCGCAGTAATTCCAAAGTTTAAGAACCAGGGAAAAAGAAGTAGCTAGCCAAATTGTTACATTAGGAACTAGCAGATGTAAAGAAAGACATTAATTGTCGTTCTCGAAACAGGGCACCGATGAACACCCAACTGAATCATGATACTGTTCAATTATACTGAGCCGAAACCGAAGAACAATTCTAATTGTAACTGGATAAGTTTGTGATAATGAACCTGTAGGGGACTGCAGGGCTCGGCACCCCTAGGAAATTGGTTACTACTGGAGATCACAGTTTCTGGAATTTCCAGAAACTGTGAGTATGAGCTCCAACAGCAGCAGCGTATGAGCGTATTTCAAACGATGATTCATTCCCTTCAAAAGTGACATGGAACGATCACATTTTCGACGTAAACCAATCCTTTTATTATAGCATTAGAATACATCATTGACCTCAAAAGCCAGGGCAGAATCTTAAGATCGATGGATAAAGTCTTCTTTATTGCTCACGGGTACCTCATACCTGGACTAATGTCTATGCAAGCAGACATGGCACATTATCATGACCATGGTTGAATATTTTACATCAATTGTACTTAGCCTAAAATATACCTGCCTTTTCTTTCAACAAAACGGCTGATGATCTTCTACCGTGCCTCTGGCAGTGAAATGGTAGTTTCATTGATTGAAGATGATTCATGCTTGCCATATGAATGGTCTACTTCAGGGATATTCCGCTCGGTGAAAAACCCCGGCTGCTTCGGTTCAGGCAATGAACTATCAGTCCCCAACATTAGAACCACGCTTGACATGGTTGGTCTATCATCCGGTCGTTGTTGCACGCATAACAGACCAACTTGAATGCATCTTAACACTTGAGATGTGGAATAGCCATCATCTAACATATCTTCCACCAGTTCCATAGGCCTCTCTTCCTTCCACAGTTTCCATGCCTGGGGAAAAGGAGAATACAACTTACAAGTTTGTTGATACAAAAGAAGCATGGTCGTAGTTGTTTATTCTTACATGACCGAGAAGGTTATGACAGTGATCTGGGTGAGAAAATCCTCTATTTTTCTTCCCGCTAATTATCTCCAGCGCCAAAACCCCAAAGCTAAATATATCAGACTTCATCGAGAAAAGGCCATCAACAGCATATTCAGGTGACATGTAACCACTGCAAAAGTGGCATCAGGGAAAAACTGATTCAGCTGTATAAAAAAGGTAAGTCTCAAGGCAATTTGAGTCACTTACTAAGTTCCAACAACTTTGTTTGTATTAGCCTCTGTTTGATCTCCTCCAAACATCCTAGCCATACCGAAATCAGAAATTTTTGGGTTCATATCTTTATCCAGTAAAACATTGCTAGCTTTTAGATCTCTATGAATTATCCTGAGTCTCGAGTCCTGATGAAGGTAGAGTAGCCCTCTGGCGATCCCTTCAACTATAAGGTGCCGCTTTTGCCAGTCAAGGAATTTGCTTCTCGCCTGATCTGATCAGTAGGTACCTATCCCATGTTAGACCAGCGTGCGAGATCATAAGCATATAAAAGGCATAGTACAGCTGAAATAAATTATGAAGTTGAGGAGAAGAGAACCAAAGATAAAAAAGTCTAAGCTTTTGTTAGGCATGAACTCATAGATCAACAAGATTTCTTCTCCTTGAATGCAACAGCCAAGAAGTTTCACGAGGTTCCTGTGTTGAAGTTTTGCAATCAAAATAACTTCATTTTCGAACTCTTTGAATCCTTGTGTAGAAGCTTTTGAAAGTCTTTTAACCGCTATTTCTTGCCCGTCACTCAATGTACCCTGAAAGAAAACCATACAAGAAATCGGAATAAAAAAAATTACCATTGGTGTTTACAATACAGCGCAAAAAGAATTAGTCACTGTTACCGACAGTGTATATCCTTTAAGTTCAAAAGAAAAAAAAGAAAAAGAAATTAGAACAGTATCATGTGGGAGGTGATAATTCAACATGAAAGCTCATTGTGGTATCACCTTGTACACAGGGCCAAAGCCACCTTGTCCCAGCTTGTTGTTGCTTGAAAAGTCATCAGTAGCTTTGCGAATGACAGATAAATCAAATGTTGGTAACTCCATATCCTCCTCCACATTGTTCTTCGTCATGGCTAAGACAAGGGAAAATTGACCGTCAGTGACTACAGAACAAGCATTTTCTGGTTATCAAGTTCAGCTAACTCAGTTGTAGCATTCATTGGCAGATCATAGGTTATCATCTCCAAATCCGCCATATGCATACAACAAGAAAAAGAATAGAGCATGTTTTGTGAATCCACACTCCACAGCATTGCTACAAGAGTTTCTAACCTTGCATTTTAGACTTGTACAACGTAAGTCCTAAAGTAAGAGCTCCCAGGAGGACTGCACAGCCGACTGTGGTTCCCGCTATTATCTTCTTTCGATTCTTGTTCCTCTTGTTTGGCTGACCTGAAACACCAAACGTATAATCATTGGGGTATGAACTTGATTACTAAATATGGTGAAATCTTAATCACAATATGTTGCAATATTTTTTGGATTAAAAGGACAAATGAATGATGTACCTAGCTCAGAAGAGGACATCCTTATGTATAGGTCCTGCTCTCCACTGCCAAAGTCCCTCATATCAATAAGGTCACCAAACCAGAGCAAGCAGCCACTTCCTGCCCCTCGAATATCTGAATTTGCATATGCTGTGCAACTGCAGTTTCTGAAACACATTTCTTTGCATTCCGCGAGGCTCATGCTTTTATCAAACCAGGATGAAGAAGTATCCGGCAATTTGAGCCCTGTATAATTATTAAAGACATCGTGTGTACAGTTCAGTGAAGCCTTTCTAACGCATCCTGAGCTCCGATTCACGGAGGATATAGGTACAAATCCATCAAGGCAGCTACAATCATGGGAGTTGTCGATAATTTTGCAGGTCATGTACGCGCCACAAATGGAAAAATAGTCGCACAGATCTCGCGGTGCAAAATATATATTTCTCCAACCATTTGATTGCTCTAGACGTGCCAAACGCTCCAAGAAGCCGGACCGATTCACCAACAGCCGCGTCATTAAAGGACCCGGAACCTCATAGCTATACTTCACCTCTTTGCTGTTCAAGATGAATTCATAGTTGAGGAACTCGATGTTCGTTGGCAGCTCAGGAGTCCCCGAAAAACGGAGTCCATTCCATGATCCAAGCCTATAATACTTTGAAGATCCATTCCTGAGAACTAGCTGCGGATAGCCGCGACTATCTATCCACAGCGAGAACTGGCCTTCAGCAGGATCCTCTGCGCTCCTCCAAGATGTCAGAAACTTATCGATCCCGTTCTCATAATTCCTTCCTATCTTCATTTGTGGTAGCAACGTGTCACAAGGATAGTCAAAACTCTGCCACACAAGGATATCAGACCCATCTACGTTTCCGTCCCTAACTTGCAGATTTCCAGAGTCCAAAAGCTGTAGAGCAGGATTTTGAGCCTTCGCTGTATTGTTGGACTTCCAGACGGTGTTACCTTCGTCATCAAGAATCCTCAAGACTCCTTGGCGTGTCAAATTCAGAACTCCATAGGAATTAACCAGTGGAGAATTCCTGTTTGCAACCCAAACAACTTCCCTAGGAGACACATTCTTGTACCAAATACCCAGATAAAGGTTACTTGAACTGCCCAGGCTGAAAAAACCCAACTCAAATGTCCCATTTCTTGAAACTATAGTGTCCCTGTCTTTAAGTTGCAATCCGGGCGTAATGCTATCTGAAAAAGCAGAGGTTGTTTGTATTAGAAAGAGAAAAAAGAAGCTGAGGGACAACATGATTCGGTCCGTAATTGATTTTTCTCAGGCTCGTCGTCTTGGTTATATTGTTTTTTTGTTTTTCTCTAGTAATTTGTTTTAACTCATCTTTTTCAAAAAAAAATGTATAACTGATGTTTGTTTAAGACATCACATTGGCTAAAATAAGAAGCCTTTGAATTATTTTTTCTAATAAAATTAACACAGATTAGTCATTATTATAATCTTTAATATAAATTTAATTTAAGTATATTATTAAAAGATAAGATATTAGTTATTTAATCTAATGCAATCAATTAATATTACAATACGGTAAACTAACTGTTGCTGGGCATTGGCCTCATCAATTAATAAGCCACCTTATTCGGGGGCTATTTAATACTCTTACCGATCTCACACCAATCTTTTTTTGAAATAAGATCACACCAATTAAATGGAAATCGTAGAATTCTACAAATATTACGTCAAAAATTTTCAAACTAAGTACGATTTTGATGACTAAGTCTAATTATCTCTACTTTAATTATGTTTATGCATGTCTTGGTTGACATTTAATTAAGAATAAATTTATCTGATTATCCAATCACATCTAATGACACCACTGCATAATCATCCACTATATCAATGGACATTCAATTTCCAGTTGATGGCATGTTGATCCATTTGGGGCTGCATTGAATGTGAGGGATTACTATCATATTTTCATGGCTGGCGCATTAATACGGAAACCAGTCAATGTATATGGTGACAATAACGGGAGCAATGCAGTCAATACCCATGACGTAGACGATTCACGTATCTAAGTCTGTATATAACAAAGTCCAAGGCATCATACAGCGTCCTCTTTACGTGGTTTTGTCGAGCAATTAAGAACCTGTTTGGTTTTTTTTACCATTCTCATAGTTAAATATTTTTAATTTAATAATAATATAATATAGTATACTAATTATTATTATTTTAAAATAACAAATTTATAATTAAAAATAAACTTTATTTTAAAATTTTATTTCAATTCCCTCTCCCATTTAACAATTCTGGGACCCTAACGAGAACACACATTCAAAGCAATACGGCCTACCAAGTTAGGTTGCTCTCCCATCTATATTCGAATCCCATTAGAACAAAATATCCAAACTAGGTCCTTTTGCATATTTTGGATTAAATTCAAATTAAATTCATATATTTCAGTTGGTTTTTGATTGACCATTCAGTTTATGTTTTGATAAATTTTGTGCGCTTCATATTATGTAATAAATTATTCATAT
Organism: Passiflora organensis; assembly: GCA_019739055.1. NCBI lineage: Eukaryota > Viridiplantae > Streptophyta > Magnoliopsida > Malpighiales > Passifloraceae > Passiflora > Passiflora organensis. The sequence goes on from JAEPBF010000136.1 coordinate 6,408,774, forward strand.
GAAATTTTATTATTTCTGAATTTAATTTATTTATAATATAAGAAATAAAGACAGTTGGCATTCCTGAAATGTACTAAAAGGTAAATTTTTGACTACTCTGATGCATCAGTCAGTATATGTGAAGCTTTTAATATTATCTACAGAAACGTTACACGAAGAATCTGTACATCCGCCGTCTCCTCAAAATTCATGACTTACAAATTCAGTATACAAGAGTGAACTGAAGTTGGGAAACATTTCTAGCGTGCTTCCAGGGAAGTGAAGGTGATATCATTCCTGGAGGATGATTTAAAGAGATGATCGCTTGACGAGGACTCTGTCTCTGTCAGATTCCTTTCCGTGAAAAAGCCAGGCTGCTTTGGCTGCGGCAAGGAATCCTCGCTGCTAAGCATCACAACCACGGTGGACATGGTGGGTCGGTCTTCAGGTCGTCTTTGAACGCACAGGAGCCCCACATGGATGCATCGCACAACATTTGATACAGAATAAGACTCATCCACTGATTTATCCATCAGCTCCAGCGGCCTTCCTTCGTTCCATAGGGTCCACGCCTGAAAAATTGTTTAGCAGAGGAACTTTGTTAGAACAAGCAACTTTACCAGCCTAGCCTGTTTATGTTTTATCATCGGTTCTTTCAAACTTACATGCCCAAGAAGGTTATGCAAATGATCAGGATGGAAAAATCCTCTGTTTTTCTTCCCACTGATAATCTCCAGTACTAAAACCCCGAAGCTGAAGACGTCTGACTTGATCGAGAAGAGTCCATCCACTGCATATTCTGGAGCCATGTAGCCACTGGAAAACAACGGTAGGAATCAACATGAAGCTTTTCTCCTGAATTTTTAATGAAAAACGTTCCAGGAATACTTACTAAGTTCCAACAATTCTATTTGTATTCCCTTCCAGTTGATCTCCCCCGAATGTTCTTGCCATGCCAAAGTCTGAAATTTTTGGGTTCATTGAATTATCCAGTAGCACATTGCTGGCCTTTAGATCCCTATGGATGATCCTCAACCTAGAGTCTTGATGAAGATAGAGAAGGCCTCTGGCAATTCCAGCAATAATGTTCATTCTCTTGGGCCAATCCAGCAATTTGCCACAGGTTGGATCTGATCAATGTTCCCACAAAGTTAGCCCCATCTTATGTACGTGCGAATCAATGCAAAGAATACTATCTTCCTACTTTACACTCTGACCTACCAAAGATGAAGTAATCCAAGCTTTTATTCGGCATGAATTCATAAACAAGGATCCTTTCATCTCCTTCAATGCAACAACCCAGAAGCTTCACTAGATTGCGGTGTTGAAGTTTGGCAATCAATATGACTTCGTTCTTGAATTCTTTTAGTCCTTGTCCAGAATTCCTTGAAAGCCTCTTCACTGCTATGTCTTGCCCTTCTTTTAGTTTTCCCTGGAAATCATCACCTTTAAGTCAAGATGCCCTCATAAACTTCCTTTCACCACAACAGAGAAAGAAAGAACAGTAATTATACCTTGTATACCGCTCCAAAGCCACCTTCTCCCAGCTTGTTTTTCAGGGAAAAGCTATCTGTAGCATTTGATATCATAGCTATATCAAATGTCGGCAACTCCACATCTTCATTTGATTCTTCACGTTCGCGATCGTTGATAAGGCTTGAGGTCATGGTGACTGAAGAGTTGAATGGAGGGTCATCAGGAATTAACAGTATTTGAAATGAAGGACAGGATTCTATCAGAGGCAGTTCCACTGCTTGATTTTGTTATTCTAACTCATGCATTCAGTCCATTTATGTGCCATTACTTTACCTTGATCTCTCTGTCTCTTTCTTCTTATATACAAGATATATCCAAGTGTGAGCAATCCAACTATAGCGAACAACACGGCACCAATAATAATTCCTGCTTGCTTCCCCTTGGAGGAGCTTCCTTTTGTTCCAGTATTTCCTGAATGATTAGAACATCTAATATGAGCACTACTATTGGAAAGAAGAATCAAACTTAAGAAAAGAAAAGAAAAGAAAAAAAAAGAACCCTAAAAAATTTAATAGGAAAAATGAGGTAAAGATAGGGAAAGCTACTTAGTTCTGAAGCAGCCATCTTAATATAGATGGCCTGCCCGCCTGTGTCCAGTTCTTTCAAGTCAACAAGGTCGCCAAACCAAAGGTAGCAGCCGCTTCCTCCGGCTAGCACATCTGAATTTGCATAAGCATTGCAAGTGCAGTTTCCCAAGCAGGCATCCTTACATTCCTCTAGACTCATGCTTCTGTTGATCCAAGTACCAATCATGTCCGGCAATTTCACGTTTGGATGTGTCAGGAACCCATCTCCGTTGTTACATCCTAGTGGAGTACGTCGAACACATCCATCAGTCCAAATTGAGTTATTCCAGTTCCCTGGAAACTTGGGTACGTACCCTTCCAAGCATGAACACATAGGTTGGTGAATGACCCTGCATTGGCCATTTGGACCACACTTGGCATAACTATCACACTGATCAATCTGCACCGGAGAATAAGGAGCCCAAAGATTATTTTGAGGTTGCCATGTGAGTCGTTGAGGAAATCCCTGAGGATTTATGATCAACCTTGAAGGAGCTGAACTAGTTATAAGTTGAAAGTGGTAATAAACTTCAGTTGGAGTCATGACTACGTCTTCTGTGTATACCATATTGGGTACCAGCTCAGGAATACTTGACCAACGGTTACCATTCCATGTCCCTGTTCTATATAATATCTGAGATCCCTGCATAACCACCAGTTGTATATACCCTCTAGGATCCAACTGCCATGAAAAGTTACCACGAGCAGGATCATCTGTACTCTTCCAAGAAGATACATACCAGTGAAGACCAGTCACCAAATTCCATCCCAACTTCATGCCTGGAAGTAAGGTTTCACTTTGATAATCAAAGCTCTGCCACCCCAAGTTGTCTAGGTTGCTGTTATTTCCATCCTGAACAAGCAGGTTTCCCGAGTCTAGAAGCAGGACAACAGGATTCCGGACTTGTACGGTGGAATTGGACTTCCAGACAACATGCATAGTACTATTGTAGAGAACAAGGACTCCTTGATCGGTAACATTTAGCAGTCCCGAGTGATCCCTGATAGGATTTTCTCTATTTCCAACCCAAACAACGGTACCTGGAGATATCGTTTTGTACCAAATCCCCAAATACCGATTTGTTGAGCTACCTGGAGTGAAAAATCCCAGTTCAAAAGTTGCATTGGCTGAAACCAAAGTATCCCCATCTTTAATAGACTGACCGTGGGTTAAAGTAAAGAAAGTGGAAGCGGCTGTTATGTTGGGGAAGAACAGGAGGAAGATGCCGGCAAAGAGAACACCGATTCCTGAAAGTAGCTCTCCCATGCCTCTGTTCATTCTGTGTAGCTATGTTATCTTAAAAGGCTCTACACCGTATTCTGCCCAAAAATATTGTCCGGAAGCTAACCAAACCCATTGACCAACGACACCAATGACCAACTATAAATATGTGAAAATAAACAATTCCTGCAGGCGTTGCCAGTATTGACCGGTAATGTGCCCCGCTCAGTTTGACTTGACTCGCCATGGACAAATGAGAAGAAGAACTACGTCACCAACTTCACGGTGCTGTCCATCGCTCTTATTATATGAATCCTTGTCGTCCATACCATTCTTACAGAACTGTAGATGTTATTACCTCTGTTTTGTTTCATTGCATTAACGGTTCATTGACAGGAAACGGACACCAAATCATCATTCCTATCTAAATTCAGGAAAGTCAATTCATATTTAAAAAGTCATCTAACTAAATTTAATGGACGAGTTGAATTATAAAACTTACTAATCTTTAAACAAACACTCAAAAGTTTAATAATTAGTTTAAGGCATAAATCATCTTAAAGCCTTTAATGTTTCTTTTTAAAAGTCATCCAAATACAAGGCCACACTAATGCTCTGTAACTGAGAGGGATAGAAAAAAATGGATTCTCTAACATCCCAAAACCTCTCACCTCTCACTAAAACACTACCTGACACTGCCATTCTTCACCCATCCTTTGCACCCCATCCCCCCCCACACTCCCGACTTCCTGACCCTCCATCCCTTTTGCGCCGAGCTGGTACCAATACAGGTCCACGTCTGGTCTCATCGCATGACACAGATAAGGCAACCAGGCAAGTTCCACAGTGGGATCCTGTGAAAACTTTTGGCACAGACCGTTATATCTCCTATTTTGTGGAAGACATCCCAGAGGATTGGACGTCCACCAAACTGTTTAAGGAGATTGCCAATATTGAGCCCGTTGCTGATGTCTTCATTCCTAACCGTAAGTCTCGCAGAGGTTTACGGTTTGGCTTCATCAAATTTGTGAGATGTGGAACACAGGAAAGCCACAGGTTACGCAGGCTGATGGCTACCTTTGGCGGGCATACCCGAATGCGGTTCAATGAGGCACGCTTTGCTGCCACAGAGGGACGGCGACCTGCGCTGAGGGGTCGACATGGCAAGGACCCTACCAACTCCTCCTCACATTCACCAGCTCAGGGAGCTACCCGGATACCTACAAAGGAATATGATGGTCGCACCTATGCAGAAGTTATTACAGGGCAGACTTGCACCACACCCGCAGACAGACTTTTGCGGGTCTCTCCTAATGCGGGGGCTCTGGAATGGCTTCATCGTAGTGCAGTTGGTTTCCTCCGTGAAACTACACTCGATGCACTTCCCCTTGCCATGAACGTACAGTGTAGATCCATGGGAGGAACACAACGCCTACTCACTTTTGCTAGTACTGAGCTACTGCACACGGCACTCACTTCCAACCTTCACTTCTGGACTGAAAGATTCCATGCTTTTCATCCATGGAGCTCAACTGACGTGGGCGGACGTCGAATTTGCTGGATCGGGGTGCATGGCTTACCATTACATGCCTGGACCGAAGACTTTTTCCAGACTCTCGTTCCGTTGATGGGCTCCTTGGTGCAGATACACCCTAAAACAGTTGCGTGGGAAGCTCTGGATATAGCTCGACTGCAAGTGGTCACAGCGGATGCCAAGCCTATACAGGTTCAGGTGCAAGCGTGTGTGGATGGGCAACTGTTTACCATCCGTTTGGAGGAGATAACGGATGGGGAATGTGTTAGTACCGGGGTTGGTGCAAAGTATCATGTGCCAAAAGCCACCAGTAGCAGCTCTACACAACCCACCATACCACCATCCAAGAACAGGTCTTCACCAGGTACGGGGCGCACGCGTCCTCTGGATACGGGGAAGGAGAGTCAGAAGGAGCTCATGCTGGATACTCTAAAAATGGCACACGTGGGACTTGGCAAAAACTTGGTTCACTCCAAAGCGGGTCACTTTGGTCATTCTCCCTCTCCTGATGTAGGAACCAGCACGTGCTCAGCCCCAACACTTGTGTTGACCAGCAATGACATCCAGGAAGAAGGTCATTTTTCCCTTCTACGGACTTCTTTAGTTCCGCGCCCACTTTCAGCCCCCATGGAAGAGCCTGCGGCATCAGATTTGTACTCTGCAGATACTGATTTTACCTGTATGCGTAAAGCTGGTTCAAAAGCTTCGAGGCTTGGGAGCATGGGTAGAGCCAGTATACGCAGGGCTAGGAGACAGAGGATAATCCGTCGCCTCAAACCAAATGGGAGTCTCTCTTCAGGTCACTGGAGTTCCCTAGAGAAGGATAGCTCCATCCCTGTTGCTGACGATCCCTCCTTTCTGAATATTCCTCGGGCTACCAGGACAGAGGTATCAGTGAATCATGCCTCTGATGGATCTGCTTCGGGTCAGTGTTCTATCGAGGCAGAGACACAGCGTTCAATGACTATTGCGGACACTTTGGGTCTCAGCTGTAAGCTAACCAAGGAAGTCATCCGTCAAAAGCTGATGGGGAGAATTGAGGAGGATGGTTGCGCCTGGAGGACTCACTGCGCCTCGTAGCGCTTTCCAGGTTTTTACGTGTGATTGGGTTTCTTTTCTGTTATGATCAACTTTGCCATGTGGAATGTTCGTGGATGTAATGGTAGAATGAAGGAATTACAGATTAGGCGACTCATTAATAAGGAAAGGCTTAGCCTCTTGATCATATGTGAAACCAAGAGGGCACAATTTTCTGATCATATTGCACGTAGGCTGTGGGCGGGTAGTAATGTTCATTGGACCGCTATTGATGCCCAAGGCAGGGCTGGTGGATTGGTGTGTTTATGGGATGCGGATCAGCTTCTGAATACAGGGGTTGAAAAATTTGACCGTTGGGTGCGATTGGAGATGACGGTGCGGGCTACGGGTTTCCACTTCGTTTGCGTGGGTCTTTACGCACCAAACGTAATGGATGAGCGACGATTATTATGGAATGAGATGCAGTGCCGGAAAGCCATGGACCAGGAACCTTGGCTGATTCTTGGCGACTTTAACGACATTCTTGCCGCGGAAGAGAGGACGGGTCGGCTATTTAATCGGACTGCAGCTCGTAGCCTTATCGATTTCATTAACCGAAATGGCCTGGTGGATTTACCGCTTCATGGTAAGGCATTTACGTGGTTCAGCACACACACAGCTTCCAGGATCGATCGGGCTTTAGTCTCCCATGACTGGATTCTGCATTTCTGCCATCATCGGCTATACGCAGGGGACAAAGGCTTCTCTGATCATGTGCCCCTCATTTTACGCGCGGATTCACTATTTTGGGGTATCAAACCGTTTCGTTCCTGGGATATATGGTGGGAGGACCATAGTTTTTTACAGATGGTGGATGAGAAATGGCAAGAAGCCGGACAGCTTTTTCCTGGCCACTTCAGTGTTGTGAAGAAATTAGCTGTCTTGAGAAAACATCTGCAAACCTGGCACAAAACCTCCTTTGGGACCCTTGAGTCCCAACTTCACAAGATCCTTGTAGAATTAGATTTGCTTGATCAGAATAGAAGAGGTGCGGGGCTCACATCAGTGGTGAGATATGAGGAATTGCAGTTACAGAAGTGGGATCTTAAACGGAAAATTGAAGCTATGTGGCGGCAAAAATCAAGACAGCAATGGCTCCAACTTGGGGACAAGAATAACCGCTTCTTCCATTCATGTGCCAATATTCGGCATTGCAGGAATTTTATTGGAAATATACACTTCAATGATGAGGAATTCTCCACCCCTGCTGGAATCCGAGCTGCAGCTGTGCAGTACTTCCAGCAATTTTTCCAGGACCCGGGCGTGCAGGGGTATGGCCTGGGTAGCTTGATTCTTCCTCGCCTAACATCTGATGCTGCCACTGGTCTGGAGGCACCTTTTCTTGAGGAAGAAATCAAGTGTGCCGTCTGGGATTGCGGTAGCCACAAAGCTCCAGGTCCAGACGGTTTCAACTTTTATTTTATCAAGAAGGCCTGGACCGTGATTGGAGGGGACATAATTAAGATGGTGCAAGAGTTCCATTCCAATGGAGTCCTTCCGAGAGGCATCAATACCAGTTTCCTGACCCTCATTCCCAAGCTAACGGGGGCGGTTGATTTCTCGGATTACCGGCCAATTAGCCTCATCAACGGCTTATACAAGATCATTGCCAAAATTCTCTCTTCTCGCCTGAAGCTAGTATTGGATCGATTGATCTCTCCGTTGCAAACTGGGTTCATGGCTGGAAGGTTTATTGCAGATACGGTGATGGTAGCTAACGAGATCCTACATTCCATGAAGAAGTCTAAACGCAGCGGCTGGTGCTTAAAATTGGACTTTCAAAAGGCATACGACTCGGTTGCTTGGCCGTTCCTGATGGAAGTGATGACAAACATGGGCTTTGGGAATCGCTGGTGCAGGTGGATTATGGCATGCCTCTCTTCTGCGCGCTGTGCAGTTTTAATCAATGGTGTGCCAACCGAGGAGTTCCCATTGGGCCGAGGTTTGCGCCAAGGTGATCCTCTATCCCCACTCCTCTTCAATCTTGCAGCTGAGGTATTGTCTCGCATGATAAGGAGTGCTGAGGAACGCCAGCTTTTCCAAGGTATGACTATTGGTAATTTACAGCTGACCCACCTTCAATATGCTGATGACATCATGTTATTTAGCACTGGTGATCCTCAAGGCCTTCATAATCTCCAAGGTTTATTACGATGTTACGAATTATTGTCTGGCCTTCGAATTAATTTTTTCAAGTCAGGTTTAGTGGGGATCAATGTCACAATCAGCGAGGCGACACGGATGGCATTCTCCCTACACTGCCGATTGCAGCAATTACCTTTTACATACCTTGGAATACCACTGGGGGCTCACCCACGTAGGCGGGGCACTTGGGATCTGATGGTTAACCGGTTCAAGGGCAAGTTAGCATCGTGGAAAGGCTCATTGTTATCACTAGGGGGGAGACTTACTTTGGTTAAATCAGTGCTTAATACTCTGCCAATCTATTATATGTCTTTTTTCCAGATGCCGACGGGAGTAAAGAAGGATTTAGAAAAATGGACGAAGCGTTTCTTGTGGGCGGGGAATGCGGACAAGCGATGTCTTTGTAAAGTTCGCTGGTCATTGGTTACCCGAACCACTGATAATGGCGGTGCTGGTGTGGGTTGCCTGGACTTCAAGAATTCCGCCTTACTTATGAAGTGGTGCCATCGTCTGGTGAATAATCCGGATGCATTGTGGAGTCAAGTCATCATGCAAAAGTATAGACCCACTTTACACCCAGAAGGTTTAATATGTGCGGTTCGAAATGCTTCCAGTACTTGGAATGGAATTGTGAAGCTCAGCCGATCAACCCTGCTAAATGGCCGATGCCTCTCCTCGTTGTTTCACTGGAAATTGGGTAACGGATGCTTTATTAAATTTTGGCATGATGTTTGGTCTGGGTCCGTTCCTTTGTGTGTGGTATTCCCCAGATTATATGCATTATCCATGGAGAAGGAGGGATCAGTGCTGCAGTTTGGGGAGTTAATTGATAACATCTGGCAGTGGAATTTTTCTTGGCGTCGTACCTTATTTACTTGGGAGGCAGAGGATGCCAGCTGCTTGCTTGCGATGTTAGAAGGCTTTCGGCCTAATCCGGTAAGCACTGACTGCCTCATGTGGGGAGATCAGTTGGTACCTTTCTCAACCAAGGTATGTTACCAGTCACTGGAGGCGAATTCCCATTTGCATGGTGAAAAGGAAATTCCTAATGTATGGCGATTTAAGGGTGCTCCCAAATGGCAAACCTTTTTGTGGTTAGCGTGCAGGGAGAAGCTGTTAACTAAAGTATACCTGGCTCGGATAGGTATTCTATCGGCATCTGAGCAATATTGTGACGCATGCGGTTGCGTGGAAGGGGACTCGAATCACATTCTTTTGGATTGCAGGAAGGCGTGGTCTGTTTGGTCCTTGCTGATGCGCCAGTGGGGACTTGTTTGGGTCCAGCCACACTCTATCGCTGACTTATTCATTCAGTGGCACGGCTTTCCCATCCCCTCTCGCTGGAGAGGTCTCTGGTATGTGTTGCTCTTCTCATGTGCTTGGAGTATATGGCTGGGCAGGAATAACACAATTTTTCGTGGAGAAGAAAGCAGTGCCAATGATTTGTATTATAATGGTATGCGTCATGGATTTTATTGGGCACAAACTAATCTCTCGGATGTTGCATTAGATAGTCTGGATGTCTTACCTTCCAGTGATTTTCTGTCCTTACTGGCTACCTAGATTCCCGCCTGATGCCATTATCACCCACCGTCAGCTTGCTTAATGTGTGTGTGTGCTGGTTGTTGAATTCTCGGTGGCTTCCTGTGGTGTCTCTGTGGTGTCTCTGTAGCTGTTCACTTGATTATGTTGTGCATTGATTTGTCCTGGAACTGCTGTATTTTCATGCAGATTGTTCTGAGAGTTTGGAGAGGTCCAAGATGGACAAGTGTGAATTTGGGTATCTTTATTTGTATGCACTGCTCCGGAATCCACAGTAATCTTGGGGTACACATATCCAGCGGTCTGTTTGCTTCATGGTGTCACTTGTGCTGGCATTTTGTTCAATTGTACAGGTTTGCAGATAGTGGTGCCATTGGTGGGTTTCTGTGGATTTTATCTTACCCTCAAGCGGATGGGGATGCTCACTGGCCATTGTGTAGTTACAATACTTCCTTGTACAGACTCCTTGTATTCTTCTTTATATATATATATATATCGATAATTCTTCAAAAAAAAAGTCATCCAAATACAGTTTGAAGGTTTCTAGATTTAAGCTGGGAGACGAGGTACAGTTAGTCAAATGAAAGCTACAACGACCAAATAATGGGAAGTTAGTACATATTTTTCAGAATGGCATAGTGCATGCATCTACCAAAAGATAAACTAAAACATAAAAGCACTTGTTCCTGCGGTAGCCAAATCAGGGCCGGCGCCGGTGTTGTGTAATGATCAAATACTATTTATTTACTTTTCTTTTATTCTTTCGATATAAAACAAGAGGTTAGGAACTGTGTATGTGTCATTTCATATATTAATACGCATCAATTAAATATTTAACATAATATTATAGGTGTTTGATGAATGAAGAGTAAATTTCAGCCGTATATTTCTATATTTTCTTTTCCAGATTTCCATCAACATCTATTAAATATAACTTTTACTTTTTAATCTGTTCTAATTTGGAGTCAGTGTAATGGAAACTTTTTTCTATCCGGATACTCTTATTATAAAGAGATTGTCGGATTTTGATTTTAATATCAATATAATAAAAATATTCTCCAACTAACTGTGTTGGATTCATTTGATCCATTCCTAAATATGATATTTAAGGGAATCCATCCCTTCTTCCCACTTCATCAGCCAGGCATGTTTGATGTTATTAAGAACTCAAAGGTCGGGAAGTTTATTATTGGACTCCGCAACTTATGCTATAATTATTGAATTTTACTATGGAAACATAGTGGAACTAATCAACTGTCAATGATTTCCAAGCTATATATAAACAAGAAAGGTCCAGACAACTTTTTCTTGTGTGTTTTGGCTTTTTGCTCTCTCTCTTCTTCTTTTTTCTTTTTTTTATTTCTAACATTTAATTGATAAAGGTCATAAGCCGGCCTTTCCTTTTCAGTGAACGAATCAAACCGTTGAATTTCGGATGCAACTTTGCCGGTGCGGTAGACCACAGAAAATGGAATGACAATTTGATAGAATTTGAATTATTTATTTTCATGCAGTCATCTTATAACAATCTAGCTTTACAAGGTTTTATCTATTTTTCTAAATGTTACTTTTTACTTATACAAAATATTTTTTCTTTGTCGATCATAGAATTAATTTTTCTTGGATTTTCTATTAATAAATATTTTAAATAGAAAGAACAACAGTATGTCTAAATGTACAATATCCATTATATATTTTCAAAACTCCATAATGTCGAAAAATCTCAAGTAGAATCAATCGTCATAATGTCTCGATAATAACCGGTTAACAAATTCCAAGTAAAAAGAACAACAGGAATGAAGTGAAAGAATCTCTAACCCACTTCATGACAAAAGTATTAATCGAGATACTCTATCCTCTTAAGTTTTGTTAAATTTTTAATTTATATCTTAGAATCATTATCGATTATAATAAATAGTATAGTAAATATTAATCAAGAATAGATTTAATTATTCTAAAAAAATTTAAATATTTTATATTTAAAATAAAGAATTAAATCTTAATTATATGATAAAAGATAACTACTAGTATACATTGATACATTTGAAGAGTCATGTCCACATTTTTATTAGATGTAATAGATATTCATTCACATCTATTTATTAAAAAATAAAAGATCTAAAGTGTTTTAATTTTTTTCTTTTTCTATCATTATTGATATCGACATTTTTTTTTTATTTTGATTTCTTTTGTTATTTATCATATTATGTATAATCTGATAAGAATTTCATAATATTTCTTTAGATTTATCAAAAATTCCTATTAAAAAAAATAAATATATTTTTTTAGATTTATCAATTAATTTTTGTTGTTATATTTTTCCTTTAATCATATACAAACCTAGATATGCTAGACATAAAAATATTTACATTAGACATAGACATACTTTATAAAAAAGAATAAACTAAATAATAATAATAATAATAATAATAATAAATAATATATTGAAATTAGTTATTTAAACAAAATGGCACTTCAATTAATATAAATTTATAACTATTATTTAATTATATATTTTTTATTTTATCTTATTTATTTTTTTATATTATAATTAGATGATTAATTTTTTGTCATATTTTTATAGAATTTATAATGACAAATATTACAAAACTTGAGTTTGAAACCCTAGATCATACAGGTAAAAACTATTTATTATGGATATTAGATAATGAGATTCATTTGAATAGATATCATATTGAGACCATAAAGTAACAAAAAATTGAATATCTTTGTATGACTTTTATTATTTTGGATAAAAAATATATCTTAGAAAAACTACCCACATTTTCCTTTGGATTATACTATATGAGTATTCAAGTATGACTTTTATTATTTTAGTTAAAAAATATATCTTAGAAAAATTATCCACATTTTTCTTCGGATTATACTATATGAGTATTCAAGTGATAGAATCTCATTCTATAATAAACCATCAATCCAGTGATGTATTTAAAATTTGGCATGACCAGTTAGGCTGTCCGGCCATGCTGCATAGAGTGGTAGACTTGTGAGACGGGAAAGAGAATCAGCAAGAGTGTTTTGTGTTCCTTCAATATGTTCAAAATCAACTATCGTTCGCTAAATGACAATACGTACAAGGATCAGTACTCCCTACCCGGCATCAACACGATCCTGCAAAAGGTAGGCACCTCCAAAATTTACTCTAAGTTTGACCTAACCGCGGCAAGCCACATGAGTCTCATGTCCGGGTTTTTCGTCGCAAAGACGCCAACAAACTGTGCAAATGCAAGTGCTTTATTTGCGGAGAAGAAGGTCATTTTGCTCGCGATTGCCGCAGTAAGCAAGGCAATATTGCTCGCGCCGCGGTACACAAAGATCTATGGTCTTCCTGTGTGGGTACCTGATTGGTAGGATGCACAGGTAGTAATATTTCCGTTTGTGTCGTCATTGTTGACTCAGTTTTACCTTTTCCTGCTGATCGATCAGTTTTGGATCGCGGAAAACATAAAACGGGGTTGGAGGTTTGGAGGACCGACTGGGACTGCCAAGGTGCAACATACTGAGTCGTGTTGTCAACTCCTCCAATTGGGAACTAAGTGTATTTTACCATAGCGGGATGCCCGCCTTTTACTATTCGTGCCATATTAGACACAAGAGCCACAACCTGCTGCATCGATACTAAGGCAGTCCCTCCAGAGGCCTTGGAGTTAAGTCCACAACCAGTCAGTTTCTCCGGTATTAATTCTACTCAACTCGCCCGCTATAAGTTAAAACCCAAGGCAAATGGAGATTGGGGATATTTCGGTTAGTTATGATGCAAAAAATACTTGAGAGTTCTTTTGGTCATCCATTGAAAAATAAGAAGATTATTCAATCTAATGAATTCTCATGTGTTGCTTGTTCTCAAGAAAAGTTAATTATACGGTCATCAGTAGCCAAAATTGGGACTGAATCTCCATTACTTTTAGAAAGAATTCAAGGTAATATTTGTGGGGCTGTACACCCATCATGTGACCTATTTCGATATTTTATGATTTTGATTGATGTATCAACAAGATGGTCACATATATGTTTATTATCATCTCATAACGTGGCAGTTGCAAAATTGCTCACACAAATAATTCGTCTACAAGCCCAATTTCCTAATTATCCAATTAAGACTATTCAGATGGATAATACTAGTGAGTTCACATCTCAGGCCTTTACTAATTATTGCATGTCTATTGACATAACAATTGAATATCCAGTAGCTTATGTTCTTACACAAAATGGTCTTGCTAAATCATTTATAAAACGCTTACAGTGGATTGTAAGACCGTTGCTTCTGAAATCTAAACTCCATTTTTATCCTTTGGGGATATGACATTTTACATACAGCAACAATTATATGCATCAGGCCAACAAATTATCATAAAAACTCCCCGATACAATTGGTTTATGGTCACGAACCAAATATATCCCATATGAGAATTTTTAATTGTGCAGTATACGTCCCAATTTCTCTACCACAACGCACAAAGATAAGATCTTAGAGGAGGATAGGAATATATGTTGGGCATGAGTCTCCATCATAATTAAATATCCTGAGCCATTAACTGGTGATTTATTTATAATAAGATTTGTTAACTATGATTTTGACGAGACCACATTTCCAATAATAGGGGAGAAAAGAAACAGTTGGAAAAATAGATTTTTTAGGATGAATTATCATTATTTTAGTTTTGATACTCAAATGTGAACATGAAGTTGAAAAGATAATTCATTTGAAAACTATTGCAAATCAATTGCCAGATGCATTTACTGACCTTAAAAGAATAACTAGATCTTATATTCTAGCTATAAATGTCTCGATACGAATCGATGTCCCTAAAGGACAGTCAATTATTACTAGTGAATTTAAGCCACGCCAAAAACGTTGAAGACAAGTCGATTCTCAAGATAAAATCCTCGAAAAAGGAAATGAGCAACCATTAACGATGGTCAAAAGAAAGATACAGTCTTGGAAAATTTTGTTGATATAATTGATAAATTTCCTAAAGAAACTCATGAGAATGAAGAGATCTCGATCAATTATGTTATTATAGGAAACAAATGGAACCACAATAAAATACATGTCGTCAATATTTTTGCATATAATGTAGAGCTCAATATTATGGAAGAAAATGAGGATCATGAACCTATCTCTATGAAAGAGTGTAAAACTTGAAATGATTGGCCAATGTGAAAAGATGCAATTCAATTATAATTAAACTCGTTTGAAAAATGAAGAGTTTTTTTACCTGTAGTCCATACACCAAATGATGTAAACCGGTAGGATACAAATGAGTATTTGTGCAAAAAAAAAGAGAAAAATAAAGTAGCGAGATACAAAGCAAGACTCATCACATATGGTTTTACGAAAAAACCAGGTATTGATTATGAGGAGACATATTCTCCTATGAAGGATGTAATAATATTGCGATATCTACTTTGTTTGGCAATACATGAAAATTTTGAAATGCGTTTAATGGATGTTAGGTACTAATATATATATGAAAATCCCTGAAGGATTTAAATTACCAGATGTAAACAATCCATTCTCAGAAATGTATTCGATAAAGCTTAATAGAGCTTTATATGGATTGAAACAATCTGGACGAACGTGATATAATCGTCATAGCAAGTGTTTGCTTAAAATAGACTTAAAAAATGATCCAATATGTCCTTGTACTTTAATAAAAAAAATATAGATCTAGTTTTGTTATTATTGCTGTTTATGTTGATGATCTGAACATCATTGGAACTCATGAAGAAATAAATAAAACTGCCAAATATTGAAGAACAAATTTAAAATGAAAGATTTAGACAAAACAAGATATTATGTAGGTCTTCAGATTGAACAGTTAAGTGAGAAAATATTTAGCCATCAATCAAATTATGTGGATAAAGTACTTAAGAGGTTTTATATGGATAAAGTCCCCCATTAAGTACACCAATAGTTGTGAGGTCACTTAATTTGAGAAAAGATATTTTCTGACCTTTTAAAGAAAATGAAGAAATTTTAAATCCTGAGGTACCATACCTTAATGCTATTAATGCACTAACATATCTTGTTATAATACATGACCTGATATATCATTTGCAGTAAATTTATTAGCAAGATATAATTTTTCTCCAGCTCGAAAATATTGGAATGTAGTTAAATATGTTTTTAGATATCTTCGAGGAGTAATAAATATAGATTAATATTATTATAATTTATCAAATACAGATTTACTTGGTCATGCAGATGTCTTATATTTGTCTAACCCACACAAAACTTGACACGCTACTCATTTACCATTGGGGGCGTAGCTATTTCATGACGTTCTGTGAAACAAACTTTGGTACCTACTTCTTCTAACTATGCATAAATTTTTACAATTCATGAAGCAAGTCGTAAATGTGTTTAGTTACGATCAATGTCACATCACATTAGATAAGCATGTCGATTATCGAGCGAGAGAGTACTTTCACCTCTTTATCACTCACATTGATGGAATTCCATTTCCACATATTTTAACAATTATTTTTAAAAAATATATATTATTAAAATTTAAAATCTAATAATATATATTATAATATAACAATATTAACAATATAACTATAATATTTTTAAAGTAAAATATTTATAATTAAAAATATTTATATTTTTAAATTTTATTTTAATTCAAACAATTCTAATTGTTATAATTCTATCATCCAAATATGCCGATTATCTGATTATTTTTTTTCTTCTTCCAATTTATTCTATTACTGTTGGAACCTGCAAAACAAATAAATTAAAAGAAGAAGGAATAGAAACAACTATTAGATATTTTGCTATGTCTTGACAAAGATCATTGTTTTAAAAGCGAATTTCAATCGAATCTTGGTGCAATCACTTATACCGAATGTTTCCCAAGATTAACATAGCAATCCTCAAATATGTACACTCATGGCTGACGGTTTTGAAATTTAATAGACTACAATTGTTTTGGAATGCTTACATTAGCTAAGAAATGATATGTTAACATTAGCCAAGAAAAAGATACTACTATATTGGGAGACATAAGAGAGCTAAAAAGGGCTTTCCACCAAGTGAATAGAATATACACAAGAGGAGAAGAACAAGAGAAATAAATCTTTTCTAGATTGCATACCAACTATCACAGAACTAGAGTTTTGTAGAATAGAAACTCTTTGTGTAGCTTTAGACTATCGCTCTCTTCATATGCTAAGTCTGTCTTCCTCACAGAGCTAACTAGAATGCTAAGCTTAAGAATAGCCAAAAGAGAGACACACAAGAAAATAGAAGAAAAACTCTAAACTATCAATATTACAAGAATTACAGGATGATTACAAATTAAAGGAGGCATCTCCTATATAGCCAATACATATACAACGATATACATAGCAAGCACTAATGGTTGATTCTCCCATCTATGGTAATCTTTGATTACCTAAATTTTCTAACTTGGGTTTTTTATATGGCAACGCTAGATTCCCATTGAATGTCTTGATTGCCTCTGATTGATTCTCATTGAATGTCCAAATCTCCCTTGATTGAGATTCCTGTATGGTAAGCTTTGATGGTTGCTCACCGACCCCCAGAAAGTCATCCCATGAGGGGCTTGTCATACACGAAATTGAATGATGAGTAGTCTGAGTTTCGGTCGTGACATTCTCCCCCATAAAATTTGACTAAGTCTTTGTTATGCCTTAAGAAATCATTGATTTCCTCTTGGTACTGCCAAAGATTGAAATATTTCTCCGAACTAGTCTTGTTAGGAGGGTCGTCTTTCCATTGAACCAGATACTCCACAAGGTTCATGTGCTTCCCACTCTTTTGCACTATACGCCTTGATAGAATCTGGTCAAGCTGCTTCTCGTGAGCATTGGTCATAGCTATGGGATCCCTCTTAGAGTTCCCTCTCTCTGGATCTTCCATATCTTCTTGGAATGGTTTCAGCAAACTCATATAGAAGACATGATGGAACTCCAACCTTGGTGGCAACTCAAAGTATAACAGCTTGTCGAACCTCTTCAACACCTTGAAAGGGCCCTTATATTGTCACACTAGCTGTAAAGACTCGAACCCAACCTACCAGGCCTTTGCCACTATGAAACCAGAATAAACCCTCGTAAGGTCCTATTTGAATCCCATTAGGCTCTAAATGATTAGTTATAAGAATAAGATTAAATTCATCAGCTAATCAAGTTGGTTTTAAGGTTGAAGCATGCGATTTCATTAAGTAAAATTCTAGCACAAAACAGAGTTAAAGGAAACTTCAGCGGAAGACTTTCAATCAAGTAAACATGAAACCAGTGGAAATATAACATCCAAGTCCCAAGGGGAAACTCAATAATGCAAACATCTATTCATGGAAACATGCAAAAACAAGAATAGGAAACAGAAAGCCAGAAAACAAAACAGAAATGTGCTATGCAATCGTCTTGCCGTGGAGCCTTAATCTCACACCTCGGTACCGCTAGCGAAACACGAACCTAAGCCTGAAAAGGGAGAAAAACAATGAAATGATATTACAAGAATCTTAGTAGGGTTGCAACATCATAAGCTCTGTAGAAACCTAAACAAACATCTCTCGAATAACTCATATAGATCGCATTAATATATACTAAATAGGCCCAAAACAAAACAACAAACAAATAAGTAACACAACAACATAGGGGGCAAGTTTATCAAAATAACAGGGAGGACTCATAATATTTCGTATGCAACCATCAAAAGACGGAAACCAGAAGCACATAGGCACCTCAATATATTATATAATTTATGAAAACCAAACGATTATCCCCTACCTCCTGCGTTGTCTAAGACTGTGCTGCAAAAGAAAATAGCAAACAAAATTATAGCAAGTTTTTTTACATCCCACCCAACACGAGATATGAGGCATCCTATCAAACACGAGATACAGGGCATCTTGCCAAACACATATGGCATCCTGCCAAACACATAGGGCATCCCGCCAAACACAAGGTATGGGACATCCCGTCAAACACAAGATACGGGGCATCTTGCCAAACACGAGATATAGAGCATTCAACAAATGCAAGATACGGGTTATCCAATGAGCTTTTGCTAGGAAACATAAACACTATACAACTCTCAATTCGGTAAGCACCTCTCCTCTACCTCAAGAGCAATAACAATTACCTCACATGACCAGCGAACAAAAGGATCCTACCTGTTTTCAAACAAGGCACGCATACACACATATACACATATACATGTTTATAGGAACACAACAGGGTGTCCTCAATTAAATTACAACACAATGCACAATCCAATGCACAATCCAATGCACAATAATACAATCCGAAATAGGGCAACCTAAACCCTACATAATCCGAAATTACTAAGGAACAATTACCACAATCCGCACTCATGCACAATACTATCAAATAAACCGAAATCAAAGAAATAAGCAAGACGATTTTCGGAGAAACCGATGATATAGATCTTACTTTTTACGCGGATGAACAAGAAGCTATATCTTTGCCTTTATCACAAAGATCAGAAGCACCTAAACAATTTGTAAGGCAAAGACAACACAATAACTAAGCATGCAACACGAAAACAGAGGAACGAAGCTATGCTCCTCACCAAACTCTCACACCAAAACCTACCAAAACCAACAATTCAATACATCAATAATCTCCCTCTGAATGCATGATGTGATGGCCAAGAATCCAAAAAATTTCAACCTAATTATACAATCCCTTAATGGTGGCACAATTCAGCAATACTAGGGAATAAGAGGCATAATATGATTTTCAAGAAAACCAAGGGGAACGATGCAATTTTCTGAAAACATAATGGGAATAGGTATCAAATGTGCATACGAACAAAAATAACAAAATTCAGAAACATCTAAAAAGGAAGATCAAAAATCGGTCATAAAAGGTGGAAGAGAAACTCGATTTTAATATTTAATAATATAAGAAACGACTAACCTTCTGAATGTGAGTTTAAGCAAGAAAGATGCAGCTCGAAGAGAGGAAGCCAATGAGCTATCACATGAAATGATCTAAAGAGGAAGGAGGTGTTTTACGGAAATCTTTCGTAGCAAGTGTACAGGTTTCGGTCACAAAGGAAGCAAGGGAAATAAGTCTTGTGTTTGCTTAGGTGTGAAGAAACAAAAGAGAGAATAGTTGTGTGAGAAATTAGGTTGGCCGGCCTAGGTATATATAAGTGTTTAAGGAGGTTAGAATTTACTGTTAATTAGATTTAAAAAATAATTAGGTTTAGAAGATAATTCCACAATACTTTGAATAATGGGGATTTTTTTAAAAGAATTATCTCGGTTATTTTTTTGCAAACTAAACTAAGGAGACTTAACACAAAATAGCTGAATAATACTTAGAAAAATTTCGGACATAAACCTTAGGGTCATCACACACTTAGATCGTCAGGGGAAAAGTGGTTATTTCTGCTACACCATTTCCTAAGTGTCATTTCTAACACATAGACTTCTAGGATATCTAACATACCGAGGATTAGGGTCTCACACTAGCCCCTTGTGCAACTTGGCAGAAGCTCGGCTTTGGTGAGGCATCAGTTTCACTAACACAAAATCTCCTTTATCAAATTCTAAGGGTCATCTCTTATTGTCTGCCCACTTTTTTATCCCCTCTGCTGCATTGGATTGTTTCACTTTTGCAAGGTCCTTCTGCTCAACACACTCTTTTGCAGAATGGTAGGCAGATGGATTAGTCCCCTGATAACCTGTGGTAATCTTACTAGGAGTGTAAGGTTGTTGTCTAGTAGCAATCTCAAAAGAACTCATATATGTTTATTCACTCATTTGTAAGCTATATAAGAACTGGGAAACATTAAGTAAACTCTCCCAATCCTTTTGGTTGGCACTCATATAGTGCCTGAGGTAAAGCTCCAATAAAGCGTTCACCTTCTCCGTCTACCTATTGGTTTGAGGATAAAAACTGGTGAAAAAGTTGAATTCTGACCCCAACAACTTGAACAGCTTGGTCCAAAATCTCCCTGTGAATCGAGTGTCTCGTTCACTCACAATGGACCTTGGAATGGCCCAATACTTCACCACAAGTTTGAAGAAAAGACAACTCATCTCCTTTATCGTGAATGACTTTATGACTAGAATGAATATCACATACTTGGAAAATTGGTCCACCACCACAAGTGTGGTTTGGAAATTGTCAGACTTTAAGAGACAAATGATGTAGTCTAAAGAAATGTTATCCTTAGGTTTCTCCGATATAGACAATAGCTCTAACAATCCTAGTTGCTTTTGTTGCTCAACCTTGTCTTGTTGGAAAACTAGATAGGTTTACACATACTACTCCACATTGTCTCACATCTTAAGCCAATAAAAACCATCTTTCAAAAGTGCAAGTGTTTGAATGGTACCTGGGTGTCCTGCCCATTCCGAATTATGACATTCCTTTATCACTTTCTTCTTAAGCTTGTCATGTTGAGGGAAATAGATGCAGTTGTCTTTGATGAAGAGTAACCCATCCTCAAGCAAAAATATGAGGGTCTTACCTTGCTTCACTCATTTTGCCAAGGCTTGGATTTGGAGGTGCTCCATAGCTCCTTGGATTCTTCCCACCAAGAGACACTTCAGTCGCCTGATGACTGCAAGTGTTTTTACCTTCAGCTTCTTCTCTCAAGCAACAAGCACCATACAATATTGACTCCTCTCCGAAAGAATGAGGATGTTTATGCAAGATATGGGGATTCCTCTAGTCTGACCCAGGAATCGCACACCCAATATGATGGGAAAGTCATCCATAGGAAGAATGGAGAAGTCAACTTTACATTTCCATTCTCCTATTTGTAGCTCAACCCCTTGGACTACCCCAAAGATAGGCTGCACTATAGTGTTCACCATCTTCAGCTAGCCCCTCTCCTCTTGGAACTCGATACCAAGCCTTTGTGCTTCCTCCTTATGAAGTTATGGGTAGCATCGGTATCGATCAATGCACAAGACTCCCTCCCTTGCACAATGGGCCTAGCAAACTTCCTTCGTACTTGCTTTAGCTTGACACTATTAGTTGAGGCTTTGAGGACACTCAACAGTTATATCGAACTCATCCTTGGGGCCTCAATCTCTCCCATATCGGCCTATATGGAAATTGCTGCCAACTTGTCCCTTATCAGCCAGTCCATAGCCCTCGCATAAGAAGCATGAGAGCTTGTTTTTCATCCTTGAACTGATTTTCGCCTCCCTCTTATGTGGGTTTGGCTTGGTATAAGGACTTGAAGGACTTGAAAGGCTTCTCCTTCCCCTCCTTGAGATCGTGGACTGCTCCCTTGTCACGCTTCGTACTCTACTCCAAGGTAAACACCTCCACTATAGAATCCTAAGAATAACAATTACTGTACTACCTTCAGAATCCCGTAAGGCTAGTAAAAAAAAACTATAAAATATCACAACAGAATAAAATCATAGGTAGGGTAAATCCATATCACATAAAAATATATCTCAGTCAACCAATATCTAACCAATTATTATAAACCATATATCCAATCAAATCCGTAAAAACCAAGCACCAGATAACATGCATAAAACCAAAATAGTAAACTATAGTGTAATGACAAAATATGGTCCGGTCTATATATCTACAAATCAAATCGTATACTAATCAAACATAATATCAGCAGGCTACTCAAAAATCAACCACGAGACATGAACGATTGACAACCTGTAATTGTAACACAATCTGAACAGGACTAAACCAATTAGTTAACATCTAGATGAAGGGAATAGAGACTATGAAATGCATAATTTTAAATATAAACGAAATCCATAATTGAAAATATAAAATCTGCAAAAAACTCCCAATAATACTGAAAATCAAATCCAAACCAACAAAAATAATAGTAAAGATAAATCAAACACATACACATACGTTTCATTATTAAAATAGGGCTGAAAAGTCAGCTAGAAACTACTCGTGTCACGACCCGGTCCCCGGGCCCTCGACCCAGCAGGCCTAGACGTGTATGTGCGCGTGATGGATCACAACTGCAATGCTCAGTTGGGCTTTTAACCACATGGCCCAAAAGATGCATCTTGTTACAAATGATACCATCACACAACACATATAAGCCCAAAACCTCCCTCGCTCTTTTCCAATGTGGGATTGGTTAACCTGACCCCCCCTACGGGCTGGGTCCAGCCCAAATGTAACTGAATTGGGCCCAAACTCACGTCCGGGCCCGTTGGGCTGAGGGTCCAGGAGCCGGGTCGTGACAACTCGTCCTACTATTGATCAGGGAGTGATCTAGGCCCACTAGTGTTTATTTTATTTTCTTTGAAATTGTAGCCCACACTAGCATTGTCGAAGGCTTCTAAGGTCAATCTATATTGACTTTCTAAATATATGACTCGTCGGTCATTAATCTCAGTCAAAGGTTGTCATTGCACTGGATACTCATTGGTAATCATAATAAGATTTAAAACCAATTTAAGCAAGTCAAACTCAACCCAATATCACAGTGTCAAAAACAGGTATATAATCCAATAGACAACCATATATCTCAACAGTCAATCTAACTACATAAACAACATCACAACCTGCCTCTCAATTCCAACCCATAATAAAACCAGTATACATGCCAAAAAATCATAATCATAAAACCAATTGTAACCCAATCACAAAAGTTTAGGTCAAACACCAAACATGAGTTACCACTCATTTTCTGAAAATTTATAAATCTCAGTCATGTATTTTTTAAAATAAAACCAAGTAAAGTGTGAGGTCCCCTCTAACCTGTGAGTAGCTGCAACACAGTCCAACACAACAAGCACAAGCAAAGATCCAATCCAGAAGTAAAGATCCAACATATAATCCACACCAAATCAATACAGATTATACACCTGCATAGCATACCAAACATAAAATTACTAATATAACCAATACAACAGATATACTGCATATTAATACACGTAAAACGAAATAATTACTTATTTTCTGAAAATACTTCTAAAATCCAAAATTAGGATAATAAGCCCTCAAATTACTATTTTAATTCTAAAGTATTTCTTTAAAAATTATTATTTAATATTAAAGACAAACATATTTTTTGAGAAAATTTTAAAAAATCAATATCTCACAAACCACAAGTCTAATCATCAAACATACCACACCAACGAGTTTGGAATACCCAAAATAACAAACAGAGAAAGTTTCTTGTTTCAGGAAGTGTCGAAGGTGCGTGGCTAGATGGTGGTCAATGGTAAGGATGAAACCGGAGATATCAAATATGCATGAAAGCAGAACGAAATTCAACATATAATAAATCAATTGAAAGCTTTGATTACGAGGAACACAAATCTGGGCTTATTTCAGCGAGATCTCACCAAAATCCATTGGAAATGGTGATTTTCCTTCCCAAAAAATCGTAACCTTCTCTAGCCTCTTTAGGACACGCCCGACATCCGATTATATCGTTTAAGGCAGGGAACAATTGCTAGCAAGGAGGTGGAGCTTTTGAGACTGACGGTGTGATGAATCAAGGCCGGAAGATGGAGCTTAGTTTCTCTGGTTCGCCAGAGAAGAAGAGAGCTCGGGGAGAGAGAGAGAGAAGAGAGTATAGAGGAAGGAAAAAAAAGGAGCATTTATACAAGCTCTTAGCCAAAACGACATTGTTTCGAACTTCGTCAAAACACTATTGTTTAGAGTTAAGAATAAAATATTAATTATTTATTTTTTAAATAATAAAAAAATTCAAAAAAATACATATTGATTTAGAACAATCCCAATAAATAGGGTATAGGTTCAAAATTAAAGAAAATTTTACCATAAATCCAAAAAATATCATATCTTTTCAATGAACTAAAAATTATAATTTTCTGACTAACATATATATAATTATAAATAAAATATCATCTGAAAAAATAATAAATTATATCTTTAAATCATGAAAAATCTTACCATACCATATATTCCTTAAATACTTTCCCAATAATATTTTAAAACCACAGTACCACACAAACATTCCATCTAACACAAAATACACCAAAAAAAAGAAAATTACCAAACTATCCCTCAATATAAAACACAAGATAAACCATATGCTTATATGTGATAACCAAAAATACGGTGTTTATATCCTACTAGATGAAATTTTTCTCTAAGCACAAACATACCACCAAACACATTTATATCATCCAATACAATAACAATACCCTCAAACACAATAGTAATTTCAAAACAACAATATAATTATAAAGAAAAAAATAAGAAATATACTCAAAGGGAAATAGAAAACTTATTAACCAAATAATTGAGTGAATCTCCTCCTCATCTCAGTCTTAGTCTCCTATGTCTCCTCCTCCAACTGGGGACTCCTCCAAAACACATAGATCACAGCCACAATCTTGCACCACAAGACTCTCTAATATCTGTTTATAATGGACACGAGCTAAGCAGGATAAGACAAATACTCTGCTATCTCTAGAGAAGGCTTCTCTAAGACATGACTAGGATTAGGGATGTACTTCCTCAACACGGATACATGGAACAAGTCATGTATCCTCTCCAACTCCGAAGGAAAACTCAAATGGTAAATTACCAGACCAATCCTCTCAATTACCTCACAAAGGCCAATGTAATGGGGTCTTTGCTTACCCCTTTACTTGAAGCGTACACCCCCTTCCAAGCTACTACCTTTAGGAAGATTATATCCGACTACAAACTCCAAATGCCTACACCTATTATCCACATAACTCTTCTGGCGATCCTAGGCTGCTTTCAACCTATCTCGATTCAACTTCACCTTCTCCAAGGTGAAATTTGTCAACTCTGCTCCACTCAACCTCCTCTCTCCAACCTCACTCCACAACAATGAAGTGCGATAAGCACTTCCATACAATGTGTCATAAGGCGCCAAACAAATGCTCGCCTGAAAACTATTATTATATGCAAACTCAACCAACGGCATCTATCGATCCCAACTAGTCTGAAAATCCAAGGCACAAGCCCTCAACATATCCTCAAGTGCCTGAATAGTCCTCTCAAACTGTTTGTCTGTCTGAAGAAGAAAGGTAGTACTAAAACTCAACCGCTTATCCAAAGCCTCTTGCAACTGACCCCAAAATCTAGATGTGAAACGGGGATCTTTATCAGACACTAGCACAGTATGCAATCTGATAATCTCCTAAACATACAACTCTAAAAGGCGCTCCAACGGAATACTTATCCGAATAGGTAAGAAATACGCCAACTGAGTCAATCCACAACTACCCACATTACATCATGCCCTTTCTGAGATATGGGAAAGCCAAAAACAAATCCATAGTCACATGCTCCCACTTCCACTCGAGAATAGGGAGAGGCTGCAACAGTCTACTGATTTGTTGTCTTTTTGCTTTGACTTGCTGGCAAGTCAAGCATCGACCAATATACTGAGTAACATCCATCTTCATACCTACCCACTAATATACTTCTCTAAGATTCCAGTACATCTTCGTACCTCCTATGTGCAAATCATAGGCTGAAGAGTGAGCCTCAGACAAAATCATGTCCCTCAACCTACCATCCATGGGAACACAAATCTGGTCTCATAATAACAACACACCATCATCTCAGACTCCATAATCGGAGACTGAATCCTTTGAAAAGCCATCTCTCACTTTTAACAATACTAGATTATGGCTTTAAGTATCCAAAATATCATCAAGAATTGGTTTAACCAACAAACTTGCCAACAATATCCCTCTTCGATCAACTACCAAGGAAGTACCTGTGGATCTCAAACCAACAAGCAAAGGTAGATACGTCTCTCTGATATAAGACAAAGAAGCTGAGAACTTAAAGTTAAGAACATCGGCAACAACATTAGCCTTCCCGGGGTGGAAGTTGATAATAAAGTCATAATCCTTTATCAACTCCAACCATCTCCTCTGCCTCAGATTCAACTCCTTCTGAGTCAAAATATACCTCACACTCTTGTGATCTAGAAGATCCTGCAAGTCTCTTCATATAGATACTGACACTATATCTTCAAAGCAAACACAATCACAACCAACTGAAGATCATGGGTAGGATAGACAACCACCTTATCCCCTGTATAAGCACATAACCTAATCCTTGCTTTGAACACCATTGTACACTGTGTAACCCATACCTAAAGTGGTGAGAATCGGGATAGATGCGGATGTAAGGAGGTCCTTGAGTTTCTGAAAACTCTCCTTGCACTTAGTATCCCAAATGAACGTCACACCCTTCCTCGTTAAACGAGTCAAAAGGCTTGCAAACAATGAAAAATCCTCCACAAATGTCCCATAGTAACTAGTCAAACCCAAGAAACTACAAATCTCCGTCACACTCTTGGGTGCCTGCCACTATATAATAACGCCTACCTTCTTAGGATTAACACCAATTCCATTCTTAGAGACTACGTGGCCAAGAAAACCAACCTCAAACAGCCATAAGTTGCACTTGCTGAACTTGGCATATAGATGGTTATCCCTTGAAGTCTGGAGCACAATCCTCAAATATAGCATATACTCATCTCTAGGCTTAGAATACACTAAGATATCATTAATAAACACAATCACAAATCTGTCCAGGTAGGGTTTGAACATCCTATTTATCAAATCCATAAATAAAGTAGAACTATTAGTCAAATCAAACGGCATCACTACAAACTCATAATAACCATATCTAGAATGGAAAGCAGTCTTAAGTATGTCTACATCCCTGACTCTTATATAATAATATCCAAATCTGAGGTCTATCTTGGAAAACACCATTGCTTTCTGCAATTGATGAAAGAGATTATCTATCCTAGGCAAAGGATAGTGGTTCTTGAACATCACCTTATTCAGCTGCCTATAGTCAATACACAACCAGAGGGTGTCATCCTTATTCTTAACAAAAAGCGTCGGGGCTCCCTAAGGCAAAACACTAGGCTGAATAAAGCCCTTCTCCACTAACTCCTGCAGCTCAGTCCTCAACTCCTTCATCTCAGCTAGAGCCATGCTATATGGTCAAATAGAAATAGGTGTAGAACTTGGAACCAACTCAATACAAAACTCCATATTCCTCATAGGAAGTAAACTTGGCAAATCCTTAGGAAATACATAAACAAACTCACTCAACACAGGCTCAGCAATAGATACATCCACAATATGGGTTGAGAAAGTTAGATAACCTCTTCGCAACAAATACCTAACCTTAATGGCTGAAATCAAATAGGAAGTAATAACATTCCTGTCTTCATCAAATACAGCCTCCACTCCCTCAGGAGTCTACTAAACCATCCTCTTCACAAAACACAATAAAACATCTGTATACAGCGCAAGCCAATCCATACCAAATGTCATATCAAAATCAAGCAACTCAAGCGGTATCCAATTAGTCTCAAACACAATAGCATCAATCACAACATGACAACCCAACTAGATATTTTCACACAACTAGTGCTCCCATAACGGAGTAGACACCTCAATCATAAGATCCAATCGAGACATAGGCACATTAGAAAAACAAGATACTCAAGGACCAATAAATGATCTACTAGCACCAGGATCCATCAACATATGATCAGTAAAAGAAAAGACCAGAGCAATACCCGTAACGACTGTAGGACTGGCAACTACCTCTGCATTGGGAGAGTGAATAGCCTGGCCTGACTCCTGGTAGTAGGAAGCCCTGGTCCACCTGATGTCAAAGGTGTAATAATAAGAGCAGTAGGTTGAACTCTAGAAGAACCTTCAGACTGAGTCCGAGCCTGGAAAAGACCTACTAGAGGTTTATAAGAACTAGTCCTTGTAGGGCCTCCAACACTAACTTGAGATACCGTAGGGCTACCACCAAGTCTACACTGCTTTGCCACATGGCCCACTTTGTGGCAAATATAACACCTCTAGGGCTCTTCGCTCTAGAATCTAAGAAGAATGGGTCGAGCAGCAAGTGTATACGAAGTGCCACTAGTCCTCTGAACTCCAGACCTCTAAAAGAATGGCCTGCTCCTCTGAAAACCATTGTAGGGTATAGGTCTCTTCCTGAGGGAGGATGGAACTGGCCGAGCTATAATCCTAGCCTCTACCTGTAAGATATTCTATGCTCTCTAGACTAAATAGAAAATAGTGGCGAAGCCCATGTCTATGGTAATACTCATATACCCTATGACAGCCACTAACCCTCCTCGAACCTCAGTATGTACTCCTTGTCTCTCACAACCAGCTTCAGCACAAACTTAGCCAGCTCTTTGAACTATGTTTTATACTCTACCGCTGATAGCGTACCTTGCCTCAAGTCATAAAACTCACGGTATTTCCTATCCATGTATACCCGAGTGAAGAACTACATCATAAACTCTATCATAAATATTTCCCAACCAACAATCTCAAAATACATGGATACTACTGCCTCTTACCAAGTGGTAGCATCACCCTCCAATAACCTGACTCTCACCCTCAACCTATCATCCTATGAAAGATCTAGATTATCTGTGGCCTTAAACACATTGTCTAGGCACCCCTTCTTCTCTATTCAATCAATCCTCCTACTAGAGAACTTTGTACAACCCAACTGCCTCAAACTCTTCAGCATCTTTGGCATCTCTCTAACAATAGTTGCACGTGTTGAGCCAGCAGCTTGAACCGGCTCAACTACTAACTCATATGGGACCTCTTCCTAGGTCCTTATCTCCCTCCAAGTTGAGAACACCGCTCTAAAAAAATCTGCAGAAGGAACATTTGTCTCTTCCCGATAGACTCTGGTACTCTTTTAGGTCTACCAGCTCTACCTATACAGGCTAGTACAGTGCCCTCAACAGCAGCACTGGACTCCTCAACCTCCATAACTTTGCATGAACTCTGAACTCCTCTAACACCTTTGCCTCTGCCTCTACCTGTACGCGACGACATATCTAACCACTACAACAAACACAACACATACATTAATACACATAATAGACGTCCAAAATATAAAATAATAATGATCAAAATTTAAACAGATTTGATTGTATAACCGGACCGATTTTAAAATATTTTCGTAGAGTTTGAAAATATTTCTTAAATTTTTTTTAAAAAAATCTAATTCAGCACAAAAATATTTTAGTCAAAACAAATATGGTGCTCCGTTACCACTCTAAAGATGTCACGCTCCATACCCTACTCCGGGAGTTAACACCTTCACCACGGAACCCTAAGAATAACAACTATTGTACTACCCTCAGAATCCTGTAAGGCAAGTAAAAAAAACTATAAAATATCGCAATGGAATAAAATCATAGGTAGGGTAAATCCATATCATATCAAAATTTATCTCTGTCGACCAATATTTAACCAATCATTATAAACCACAAATCCAATCAAATCCAGAAAATCCAAATACCAGATAACATGTATAAAACCAAAATAGTAAACTATAGTGTAACAAAAAAATATGGTCAAGTCCATATATACAAATCAAATCATATATCGATCAAACTTAATATCAACAGGTTCCTATGAAATTAACCATGAGACATGGACGACTAGCAACCTATACCTGTAGCATAATCTGGACATCACTAAACCAATTAGTTAAATATCCATATGAGACCCAACCTGTGTAGGGGATCAACTGTTATCCAATCCCACATCAGAAAGGAATGAGGGAGGTCTTGAGCTTATATATGTTGTGTGATGGATTATTTATTACAAGATACATCTTTTAGGTCATGTGGTAAGAAGCCTAACCGAGCGTTGCAGTTGTGATTCATCACGCACACATACACTTCCAAGCCAGCTGAGTCGGGAATCTGGGGATCAGGTCGTGACAAGTGGTTGCGGAGACAATCTCGCTCCCTCTTCCACATGGGCTTGAGCTATGTGTTAAGTTTACATTTGGGATTGTGAGTTTGGTCCCGTACCATAGAGAGGTCTGTTAAGTTTGGGCTCCTCTCGTGAGGACACGAGATCTATAAGGAGGAAAGATTGTGAGATCTAGCCTGCATAAGGATCAAGTGTTACTCAATCCCACATCGGAAAGGAGCAAGGGAGGTCTTGAGCTTATATGTGTTGTGTGATGGATCATTTGTAACAAGATGCATCTTTTGGATTATATGGTTAGAAGCCTAACCGAGAATTGCAATAAACTATCGCTCTTGCAATAGGCTAAGTCAACCTTCCTCACTAAGTCAGCCTTCCTCACAAAACTAGCTAAAATATTAAGCTTATGAACAACCAAAAAAGAGACACATAAGAAGATGGAGAGAAAACTCTAAACTCTCAATATTGCAAGAACTGGTGGATGAATAATGGAGATCGAGTCAACTGATCTAACGGCGTCTATACAACAATATACATGGCAAGCACTAATGACTGAGTCTTCCATTTATGGTAATCTTTACTCTCAATATTACAAGAATTGGTGGATGAATGATGGAGATCGAGTTGACCAATCTAATGGTGTCTATACAATGATATACATAGCAAGCACTAATGATTGATTCTCTCATCTATGGTACTCTTTGATTACATTGATTAAATTGATTACCTTGATTCTCCAAATCAAGTCTCTCATATGGCAAGGCCGGATTCCCATTGAATGTCTTGATTGCCTCTGATTGACTATCATTGAATGTCCTAATCTCCTTTGATTGAGGTTCCTATATGGTAAGCTTTGATGGTGGCTCACCAACTCCTGAGAAGTCATTCCATAAGGAACATGTCATACACGAACCCGAATAATGTGTAGTCTGAGTTTCGATCTTGACATATACATACTTTATATAGGGAGTTCATTGATAGTTACAAAGCCAAAAAATTAAAAGAAAAATTAAGAAGAATAATGGTTGTAATGGCCATTAGGAAGAATTATGACCATTAGGAAGACTTATGACTATTAAGACTAGAGGTTTCACAAGTTACAAGATTAATCATAAAATTGTAACATATGATTTATAGAAGATGTTATAATATAAACAATCATATGACATGTAATTTTTCCAACAATCCCCCATAAATTCCATGTTATAAATGAACATATCAAATATTTCGGGCAAATTAAATGTTAATACTTAAACATTAGTATCTTTCGATTTGAATTAATATAAAGTGAAATGAAACATCAATTTTATCAATAAAAGTAAGAATTAGTTGCTTTTTGAATTTTTATTGACTTTGAATAAGCCCTCATAAAACTTATCATCCCTTAAATGTCTACTAATTATATGATAATAATAACAAGCGCTATTGATGGCCATGCACATACCTTGGTTTGTCATGATTACTGTAGAAATTTTAATCATATCTTTCGTAATAGGCAGCCATTTATACATTGTGATTTTATCAAGTCCATTGATCACCCAATAATAGGGTTATAAAATCATTAAAAGCTACTAAGACTCATTCTTACTCATATTTATTTCCATCAAATCTTTACAAGGACCACCCAAAGGGCTATTGACTAAAAATAATGTTTTAATTTATTCATCAAGTCTATTTAATAAGACTATCCAAATATAGAACTATTAAATAAAATATATTTTATCCATAAAGTCCATTTACTAGAATCACCCTAATATGGGGCTATGGAATGATAGATGCTCAAGGCTCAGTAAAACTTATATAATCTCAAGAAACAACTCAATTTTCTAATTATTGAGTCGACAATATTATATCTCACACAAATATGTATTATCTTATTATGCATAATAAATCTTAAAAACTCTAGTATTACCTGTGAATCACAATATAAAAAGATATATATTTGATCTTTTTCTCTCACATCAGGATATCTACCAAAAATTCTTCAATCATTTTCGGATTCCTGTCATGCTTTCTATTTTGTCATTGTGATGCTTTCTATTTTGTCATTATCATGAAATCACACAACCTTGGATTGACTCTACATAAATCTCTTCCGTTAGATATTATAGAAAATATGCTAAACCTGTCAGGAGGACAAAAGCAACACATAAGTTCATAACCATTTGCAGGTCATGCCAAAAGACACACTAAACCCGTTAGTGACGAAGACAAGACTGGAAACTTGCAAAGCAATACAAAAAATCCTACATTAGTTTCAACCGGAAGAAAAATACATAGTCTTTGAGATTAATTAAAGGAAAGCATGTGGGAAAAGTGGGTCAACCATTTCATTTTGATGGGTGGTACTAAATACACCTGCCTAATAGGACTAAATAAATTCTGTTCAACCAATTAGTTGATATAAATAATACTAACTGTCCAATTAAATGAGAGGATCATGAAGCCAGGTTGTGTTGAAAGATAAAGAAAAATGGTGAAGTCCTGGCCACGCCTTTTATATTCTCAAGGCTAGGTGACATCCTTCCCTTCCTCGTTAGATCGTTAGATCGTTAGATCGTTAGATCGTTAGATCTTTTATATAAAAATTAGAATTCAGATATCTAACTACCAATTATTCTAAAAGGCAAAGAACTGATAGAATTAACTAAAAACTCTTGTAAGAAAGAAACATAAGCACGTGTTATTGAACAATCAAGCAGATCAAAGTTCTCAACAAAATTTCCTCAATGATCAACAACCTCATAATCCTTGTATTTTATCAAAATCAAATCATACGGCATGTAGTGACATGTCCTAGGGAGCCACATGATCAAAGAATGCGAGTTTAGCTTTGGACATAATCATCATTACTAAAGAAATAAATCAAACAAAAATAAGGGTTTCAAGTCGACTGAATAGAAAAAATCATCGTCCACAAGCAGACATGAGCATAGTTGTTCAATTATTAAGGACTCACTCTATCTATAAAAATTCTGCTTTTAAATTTTTAGAATCTTGTTAGAATCTGCAAATCAAATAAATCAAAAAAACAGATAATAGAAGTTGTGACAGAGATTACTTACTGTCTTGAATGCAAATTTCAATGATGGTCATTAGAAAGAATTATAATAATTAAGAAGAATTATGATTGTTAAGAAGACTTCCTTTCTTTCTCGTTTCTTCTTGTCCTCGTCCCTGCTTTTGGATATGTTGTCAAGCTTTGATCAAGATTTCAGGAAAGCTAAATTGGTTATCATCTATAATAATTAATATTTATTTTAATAGATATCTATGAAATTTAAAAATTAATTTCCGACAGTATTTCTTATTCTTAAGAAGGGCTATTTTGATCAGGAAGTGAAATGGGCCGGTTCAGTGTGTTATAGCTTCCTGGATTAGGCGGATATTTTGAGTTTCAGAAAAGCCCAACAGGAAGCAGAGCCCACAAAATTGACCTCAGGAAAGGAAATGAAATAAGATACCCAAAAGTAACCGACCTCTATCGAGGTTCTAACATTGTGATTGTGATCTGATTTGATGGAGTAAGTTCAATACGGCTTGACGAAGACCCCATTGCAGGAAGGTCAGCTTCCAAGAAAAACCCAGGTTGCTTTGGCTGAGGCAGTGAGCTCTCACCACCCAACATGAGGACTACACTCGACATGTTTGGCCTGTCCTCAGGCCGCTGCTGTACGCACAGCAGACCCACATGGATGCGTCTTGTTATTTCTGAAAGAGCAGAAGATTCGCCCAGTGTCTCGTCAATTAGCTCCAGTATCCTCTGTTCTATCCACAGTACCCATGCCTGAAAACACATACCAAATATGAAAACTAATGGCATTTAACTGGAAGAATTCATCGTAAGTTAATGGCATCTAAACATACATTTTAATACTTACATGTCCAAGAAGACTATGGTGCTGATCATCACTGAAAAATCTGTTTCTCCTCCCACTCACAATTTCTAATACCAACACCCCAAAGCTAAAGACGTCAGATTTTACAGAGAAGATCCCATCGGCGGCGTATTCTGGAGCCATATAACCACTGAAACACGGTAAAGCAATGTAAAATGGGTTTATAAAACTACACATTGCTTGGTTGAAGCACAGGGAGATCTACTTACTATGTTCCAACAACTCTGTTGGTGTTTGCTTGGGTCTGATTTCCACCAAATGTTCTTGCCATGCCAAAGTCGGAAATTTTTGGGTTCATATCACAGTCCAGTAAAATATTGCTGGCTTTGAGATCTCTATGAATAATCCTGAGCCTTGAATCCTGATGAAGGTATAAAAGTCCTCTAGCTATCCCATCAATGATGCTTATGCGCCTATGCCAACCCAACATACTGCTTCTCGATTGATCTGATAAGTATTGAGATCGCACTTAGAAATAGATTAAGCTTAGATTTTGGAAAGCGATGCTTGCGAAAAAGGGTAAGAAAGTATGGCATTTAATTTCCATGGACAGGAACAGATGAACCAACCAAAAATAAAGTAGTCCAAGCTTCTGTTAGGCATGTGTTCGTATACTAGCATTCTTTCATCTCCTGCAATGCAACAGCTAACAAGATTCACAAGATTACGGTGCTGAAGTTTGGCTATCAATATTACTTCATTTATGAATTCTTCTACTCCTTGCGCAGATTCCCCTGAAAGTCTCTTCACTGCTATTTCTTTCCCATCCGCTAATGTGCCCTGAAAAATGGAAACAGACGAGTTCAGACACTCTGTGTTATAAATTACATGTGGTGCTCTCTCAATGAAAAGATTCAAAGGGATGTTCTTGCGTTCCGTCAAACCTTGAAGACTGGACCGAAACCACCTTGTCCCAGAAGATTTTCGGTTGAAAAGCTGTTCGTCGCTTTTGCTATGGTGGCCAAATCCATTATTGGCAAGTCCAGATCTTCCGTCCTACTTTGGTCTTTATAATACTTAAGGAGGATGTTTTTTATTTTCACTGGGACATGTAAAAAGATGGATGGATGAAATTCCCAATTATGTGAAATGTCTTGAGAAAGAAACAGAAAACAAAAATGAAGTTATTCCTTTACCTCGTTCACTATGGCTTCGTTTTCTCTTGTATAATAGCCATCCAAGTGCTAGTACCGCGATCCCCAGTACTGGAGAGCACACCATTACTGCAATTCGCTTCCCCTCCCGGAATTTTCTCTTCCTTTTCATATAATCTTGGCATAAATTGAAACTTAGTCAGCAGACATGTTTAAATCCAACTAATGCATATATTTTTCTGCATCGGCCTACCACCTTTTTCAACTTGTGAAAGGAAACATTATAGATTGAGGACCGTGAAGGTACCTAGATAAGCACCAGACATACGAATATATATGTCTTGCCCTGTATCCGGATAGTCTCTCATGTCAATTAAATCTTCAAACCAAAGCAAGCATCCGGTTCCCACTTTAATATCTGTGTTGGCATAAGCCATGCAAGTGCAGTTCTGCATACACATCTCTTCGCATTGACTGAGGCTCATGCTCTTGTTGTACCACGAATTGGCTGTGTCCGGCAACTTAATACCCTCGTACTTCACAAACCCATCTCCGCTACCGCAATTTAGGTCATTTCTTCGAACACATCCGCCGCTCCAATCTTGCAGATTCCAATCCATTGAAGATTTGGGACTGAATCCTTCCAAGCATGCACAGGCGGGATAGTTGTTGATGTTGCAGCTACCATATTTTCCACAAAAGCCATAATTGTCACATTGGTCTTCCCCTGTTGCATAGTAAAGACTCCAACTACTCGTTTTTTCTACCCAAAACACGCGCTCCGCCTCCCCTGATGCATTCATCACAAGCCTCGTCGGCGGTGAACTGCTGATAGGCCAAAAGGTATAATAGGTCTCGTTTTTGTCCAGCACAAAATCAAAAGTGTACAATGGATTTTGCCTCTGTCGAGGAGCTCCCACAAATCGAATACCGTTCCATGGCCCCAGCCTATATTTGACCACACCCCTTCTCCAGACAACTAACTGCGGAAAGCCACGAGGATCCATACCGAAAGTGTAGTCACCTGGAGCAGGATCATTAGGACTCTTCCAGGATGTTATAGACGTGTCCAGACCCGTAACAAAGTTTCTACCCAGCTTCATGGCCGGCATGAAAGTATCACATGGATGCTCAAAGCTCTGCCATAAATAACTCTCTGACTCCTTGCTTCCGCTTCCGTCCTTCACGACAAGGTTCCCGGTTTCCAAAAGTTGAGCAACTGGTTTATTCGGAGTCCTCGTCACATTAGAAGACCAAAGAATATGTCCTTTACCGTTCTTGAGAACAACAACTCCTTGGCCTGTAATGTTCACAACTCCTGAGCCATCAAGGAGAGGAGTATCTCTGTTGGCTATCCAAACAACAGTTCCATTGGATATTCTATTATACCAAACACCCAGATATCGTTTATCTGAATTACCTGGACTGAAAAATCCCAGAGCGAAGCTTTGGCCAGCTGAAATTAGTGTCTCCCCATCGCCATCTCTGATTGACTGGCCTGGAGTAATGGTGTCTATGTTAATGGAGGTTCCTATGGTAGATAGCAGAAATGAATACAGAAAAAGCTTTGCCTGGGCACTCATGGTTGTCTTCGTATGTCATCAGTTGACCCAACTTTCATCATAAGCCAGAATATATGCTATATATATAGATATAGATATAGATATAGGAGCCAATGGTGTCAAGTAGTTCCGCTAGTAATTTTTTATAATGTATTTGAGTGCACAATCTGAGAACTGAGGTTTACTCTTATAAGCCAGAGCAAGAAGTTGCTCTAATCTTATTTTGGATTTGATTATACAGGAGCACGAGCCTTTTGCAGTTTGCAAATTCATGTGCTGTTTTTTCCCCATAACTTGGATCTACACGTATTAAAATGGATACCTATCCACAAATTCATTTGTACTGTTTTATTGCAGCAGGACTAAATAATGAGTTTCTAAACTGTAGTGTCATGATAATTTCTGGTTGTTAATTTCTTACAAAATTTTACTTGGTATTTCTCTGTAAGAATACTTTTGGAGATAGTAAAAACCAAAAGTGATTGAATGGCGTATATAGGTCAAAAGTCAAAACGATTACACAAGAAACTCAAAAAATTCCTCTAAAGAGAAGAACCAACGGAGATATGTCCGGCTTGTTTCCTTTGATTTCCTTTGATTTCCTATGGCTATAAGAGTAGAAAAGTCATCAGTCACTGCTATAGATTAGTAAGCGTTTATATGATATGTTGGGACATACTAGGTTGTGGCCACCAGTTTTTGTTGGACTGTGGACATGATCTTGGTCCACTATTGTCGGTTAGGAGTTACTGAAGTTTTAATTTCATTCTCCAGAAAGAGTGAAGAAGTTAAACGCAGATACTTATGCTCGTTTTGAGGTCAAACATCAATGTGAAACCTCCAAGTATCGGATCAAGAAGGAGACACGAAACCAAGCAAGCTACTGTTGGACTGGTCTGTGCCTAAAACAAATTAATTAGCGGACAAAGAAAGACTTGTGATTCATACAATCTACCGGTTGATGCGTTTCATTGCTATAAAACTCTTCCAGAATTCGCAGAACGGTCAAAGATACATTTTTTATTTATGTAATGTAGCCGATAAGTCTAGGTCACTGCGTCTATATTCTATATGGAAATGATATGTTTTATAGATAGTTGTGGGATAAAGACATTATAGGGTCCATATATAATTTATTAGACTTGGTAAAGCGTGAAGATTCTTACAAAGGTGTTTGTTCAACTATGATGTATTTTGTGTCTTATGCTAAAAGAAAAATATACTTACCACCTAACTTTATTTGTCCATCCATTGTTGTTTTGAAGAGAAAATAATAACAAAATATGTCTATGATACTATTATAGCCTATCCAATAAAATAATCAAAATATTAAAGGTAACACGAAATTCATTACTCTTCTATAAGTACTTAATTGAGTTAAAAATAACAAAATATATTTTCTTTTCCAATTTTTGTTTTTATAATTTTTTTTTTACAGAAAGATGATGGTATTAATGAGGTCAAACAACTCAAGTACAACCCAATTTAAACAAAATAACCGGGTAACACTTAAATCACCTAGTGTACATTAGAATCCAGCATATCTATAAATATCTAAGTTGCGTAGTATCACCTACCAAGCACCTTAATATCATAAAATCACTCAATTACCTGATACCAATCTCTGATAGCTAACAGCTCGATTCCTCTGTACCCCTTTACGTCTTTGTTAGCTCTTGCCCACTCTAGGCCAAATAACAACCCCTCCATCGCAATATTCTTGGCACTTTTCACTTTGTTCCTAAAAATTCTGCTATTCCTAGCTGTCCATAAGCTCCACATCCATGCTAATAACAGACAATCCCGTACTTGATTTCTCCTTGTGCCCGGATTTATGCCTCCCCATTGTTGGATCATATCAATCATCGATCCTGGAAGTGGTCCCTGCACCCCCCATCGGCTCATCACTTCCATCCAACAGGTCCACACCACTCTGCATGTGATTAATATATGATCTGCACTATCCTCCACCAGATTGCAAACATCACAAAACCTCTCATCCTCGCTAATAAGCCTTAATCTATACAATCTTCCTTTTGATAAGATTCAATTCTGGCATGCCAACCAGGTGAAAGCCCTGCTTTTAGGAGTGCCTGGGAGCTTCCAAACATCTGGTATGTCCATCTCTTCTTCCTCTAAAATCGCATCCTCCAATGTTCTGTAATACCTTCTCACTGTTGGCTCCTCCTCTCCATCTGCCCAAACCAAACTATCAGACTTATTCTGAATAGGCTTCTTATCCTCCAAGTACTCCATGAAACCTTCACTCGCTTCAACTTCCCATACGAACAAACTTCTTCTCCACTCAAGATTCCACTTCCACCTTCCTTCCTCCCAACTTCCCATTTGATCCACCCTTGCTCTTTTTTGCGTCGACAGTTCAAACAACCAGGGGTATTTCATCACCAGAGTTCCGTTTCCCGTCCAATTTTCTGACCAAAAATTAATCGCATTGCCTCTTCCCAGCCTCCACTTCAGGTTTTCTCTTACAGTGATTGCAGCCTTTTGATCCCCATTCATACACTTCGTTATTCCCTGCCAAACCTTTGACACATTACGACTGTCAAGCTTGATTCTGTCTCTACTGAGTGTAGGGTTGTATAGATCCTTCACAATCTGAACCCACATAGATTCCTCTTCTGTGAAGAGCCTCCAACACCATTTGGCTAGTAATGCTAAATTTTTTGTCGCCACACACCCCAAACCAGCCCCCCTTTCTCTGTTCTCCTGCAGGTCCTACTCCATTTTACCTTATGTAAACACCTTCGATCAACCGTACCTTTCCACAAAAATCTCTTGGTTAGCCCTTCCAACTCCTTCTTCACTCTCGCTGGTAGTCTGAATAACGACATGTAAAATATCGGGATGTTGTTCAGCACTGATTTTACTAAAGTAATTCTTCCGCCTATGGACAATAACCTCCCATGCCAGCCTGATAATCTTCTTCTGAAATTGCTTAACACCCCTTCCCACGTCTTATACTTCCCTGGGTTTGCTCCAAGTGGCATCCGCAGGTATTTGATTAGGAACTTTTCAGATCTGCATTGTAACCTCTCTGCCATGGTTTCCACATCCATTTGAGAATGATTGATTCCTATCAACGCGCTCTTGTGATAATTGACTCTCAATCCCGTGATTAGAGAAAAACATTTCAACACTCTCTTCAAGTTTCTCAGCCCCTCTTCCCCATCTGAGCTAAATAGGATGACATCATCTGCATATTGCAGATGTGTTATGGAACTCCTTCCCACCATAATTCCTTTTATGAGACTAACTGCCTCTGCCTTATCTAATATCCTTGATAAGCACTCTGCTACAATATCAAAGAGCAGCGGAGACAATGGGTCGCCTTGTCTCAGTCCCCTTCTCGTTTCAAAGGCCTCCGTGAGAGCACCGTTCACTAGGACTGTGACACTTGTTGTTCCCTTACAATGTTCTATCCATCTTATCCATCTATATGGAAAACCTATGACTTCCATGATCTCTACCATAGCTCCCCAACACACCGTGTCGTATGCTTTCCTAAAATTGACTTTCAGACACCACCCTTTTCTTTTTTCAGCCTTCACTACATGGATTGTTTCCGAAGCTATCATCACCGACTCGACCAGTTGTCTTCCTTCTATGAAGCCAGATTGTGTCTTTGATATCAGCGGGGATAAATTCCTGCCTAGCCTCCTTGCCAATATTTTGGCAATGATTTTGTAAATTCCATTTACCAAGCTGATAGGTCTGTAGTTTCCCAAGCTGGTTGCTCTTTCTACCTTCGGAATTAACACCAGGAAAGAATTGTTCACGCCTTTTGGGAGCCTACCGCTCTTATAAAACTCCTCCACGATACCTTCTATTTCAGGCTGTAGCACCTCCCATGCCTTCTTGTAGAAGTAAAAATTGAAGCCATCCGGTCCCGGAGACTTGTGACTTCCACAATCCCACACAGCCTGTTTGATCCCTTCCTTGTCCACTTTCATTTCTAACTACTCTGCCACACCTGTTGCCAGTTTGTTAAAACTCAAACCTCCAATGCCCATCCACTATTCGGTTTCCTCCTGAAACAAACCCTTGTAGAACCTCTGTACCTCTCTTTTTATCTCCCCTGGATCTTTAGATAGTCTTCCACATACCGTTAGTGCCTTAATCTGATTAAACTCCTCCCTAGTGCTTGCGCTTACCTGGAAGAAAAGAGAATTTGAATCCCTCAACCTCAACCACTGCACTCTGGACTTCTGTCTCCACATCGATTCCAGCTGGTTTTTGATCTTCCGTTTCGATTCTAACAATGTTTGGTATCTACGCACTTCCTCTTCGCTCCTACTTTCTGCTTCTGATCTATTCGAATCCATCCCTTCAATTTCCTCCAGTATCTTCGTCAAATTTGCCTCCGGCTCCACAAGGTGATCCCTACTCCATCTTCTGAGTCTCTGTTTGAGAAAATTCATCTTGCGCACCAGAGAAAACTTCCCCGGAAACCTCTCTCCTGCTTCCGCCCAGTAGCCTTTTACCACCTGCAAAAAGTCTTTCTCTTGCCACCATGCATCCCAAACTCTCACCGGTTTCAGTCCCCAATCTACTTGCTTTGACTTGATCATAATCGGCACATGATCAGATAATTTTTTACTTCCGACGGCTAAGCTGAACTCCGTATTATCTGTGATCCATTCTGCACTCACAATAGCCCTGTCTATTCTTGATGCACACCTAGATGAGAACCAAGTGAATCTGCTTCCATTTAATGAAAGATCTACCAAGCCCCCTTCATCCATCATCCTTCTCAGATTTTCGGCCCCTCTTCTATCAAAACTATGGCCCGTCCTCTCCCAAGGAGATACTACTTCATTAAAATCACCTATTATCACCCATGGCTCTGCTCTACCTGCTTTGAACTCTAGGATTTCCTTCCATAATACTTCTCTTCCCGACACTATATTAGGTGCATGTATGACCACA
The DNA here is from genome assembly GCA_019739055.1 of Passiflora organensis. NCBI lineage: Eukaryota > Viridiplantae > Streptophyta > Magnoliopsida > Malpighiales > Passifloraceae > Passiflora > Passiflora organensis. The sequence goes on from JAEPBF010000136.1 coordinate 6,450,606, forward strand.
CACCACACCCTATTTCCCGTAGCCTTTTCTCTGAAATCCAGAGCCATCCATCTATCGAAACTATATTGGCTTTCTACCTTCACTTCAGATTTATCCCACACAACGAGCAACCCCCCTGATCTACCTTGTGCATTGCATGTGTGCCACCCCACTGATCCACCAGGCCATAACTTTCTCACCCAGCACTCCTCCATGCTCTCAATTTTTGTCTCAGCTAAGAAACAAGCTACCAAACTATTCGTGCGAACTAAATTCCGCACATCTCTACACTTCATGCTGCTCCTGATTCCTCTCACATTCCAAAAACCTATATTAAACATACTACTTCAACACACCCCTCCGAACATGCAGTAGGTCACAATGTTTACCTACCTCCGTTGCATCCCTAGTTATCATGCTCCTCCTCCACCATCTTCCTCTCAGTTCCTCTCTTGTCTTGAGGGGTCTCAACTCTAGCTTCTCCATAACCTCTAGCGTTGCCTGTGTCTCGTTCTCGATTTCCTCCTCTTTTTGTTCTAGTTCCCCTGCCCCACCCATCTCTGGAACCCATTACTGAGAGTCTGCTGAATCGGGTATTATGCTGGCCATATCAGAGTCACACGAGACTAGATTCTGTACACCTTCAGTCTTTCCCATCAACCCTCTCGCTCCGTAACCTTTACTGTTCTTGCTCTGGCGGCCTTGATCTTCTCGTAAACTCTTGCAAGGACTTCATCAGATCTAAGACTGCTTCTGCTCGGACTGTATCCCTTATCTGCATTACTGTTCGACTTGGGTTCTTTCTCCTTCAAGGTCACTCCTTCCATTTTTTGCCTCGACTGCTGCTCTAGGCTATTCACGCATAGTAGCTTTCGGGCTTTAGGCTTCTTGACAGTAATCTCAGTTTCCTGAGTAATCCTGACCTAGTCTGGACCCTCTCTTGAGACCAGCCCCCCCTTGCTCCCGAACTGGGCCTTCCCCCCACCTGGGCTTCTCCCTAGGTGCGCTTTTTCCCCTGGCAGACTTATTGGGCTTTCCTGTCCCCCAGAGCCTGTGCCTCTCTGCCCACAATTATTCACCGAGCCCTGCCAACTCGATCCCGTCACCCCCTCCAAGCCCACTGGTTCTCTATCACACGTGGGGTTTTGACTTCTGCTTGTAGTCTGCAGGTTCCCATTGTCTAGCTCGAGACTCGCTTTCCGCCTTGGGGGCTGCACCTGTCTGAATGGTGAAAAGGCAGACAGGCAGTGCCTGTCCCTTCCAGTTCTTCCTTCTTCACTTGTTCTAGGATTACTTTCCATCTGCAACACCTCAGATATTGTGATCATGAAGCTGCTTCCATCCACCAAAAGTTGTACCTTCCCGCCAACCTTGTCAGACTGCTCAACCCGCACACACACCGATGCATCTTCTAGGTTTGAACAGTTTAAAATATCCGAATGTATCTGTACTACCTCTCCATACACCTCTGTAATTCGGCGTATCCCTTCTTCCGACCACACATGCAGCGGGATACCGGTCAAGCTCAACCAGCACAACCTTCCTCTCTGTGTGTCTTCCGGTCTCCAGGGATGGAACTCTACAAACAGGTCCTTCCACCTATTCTGGCTAACGGTAGTTTCGTGGCACATCTCTTCATGGGAGAGAAAAGTAACCAGGAAAGCCATATTTCCCAGGCTCCTAACGCTCACCCCTTGTGGGATACAATGTCCTTTTAGGACGCCATTTCTAGCAATGCCCACTATGCTCCTGTTAAGCCACTCCCTATTAGCTTCCACCTCACCTACTCGAACAGCAACTTCTGCCCTCTCGTCTTTATCATCAGCACTTTTCCCAGCCACTACTTCTGAGAAGGTTCTCTTTCCCCGAATACAGGCGTCGTCCACGAAGGATTTCCTCATGCCATGTGCTCTATCGGCCTCTCCTCCTTTGTTGCTGCTATTGGCTTGAGGTTGATGCTTCTCCCTGTTCACGAACCGTGCCTCTCTGAAGATAATTGAATGCCCCTCCAGTATCAGCCTGTTTAGTTTTACCAACCTCTCCCCTTCATTTCCGCCTTGATGCATAAATCATACAAAACCGAATCTAGTGTTCCGCACACTTCTTTTCCTCGGAATGTAGGCGTCCACCACCGGTTCCCATTTGTGTATCAAACGATACAATTCACTAGAGCTTCACCCTTCTGGGATGTGGTCTACGAAGTAGGAAATGTATTTTTTGTCATTGAAAATAGCTTTCGGATTCCACCTGGCCGGTTGAACGGCACTAACATCTCTCCTTTCGCTCAAGACCTGGTCTTGAATAGGGCGCTCTTGATTTCCGAGTGCTAGTTGGTTAGGTCGTGGTGTAGTGATATGGTTTGGTTGGGAGTTGTTTGGGAAAGGAGTGTTTAGGTTTAGGATGTGTTCAGATGGATTGTGAAAGGAGGTTCTCAAGCGGTTTGCCATTTTTTGAGACTTCACATGCAACTGAAGCTTAGCAATAGAGAAGTTGAAGCTCTGGAGTTTGATAAGATCATCATCTCTGGTGCTTTTCCTTTCAGAAATGGAAAGACCTACAGATCTCCGACTGGAAGTTGTACAGGTACGTGGACTGTTTTCTCAACTTACTCCATGTCCTGTTAATGGGGTGTTTTGACAAAGAATTCCTTCTGCAGAACCTGAGAGTAAAGTGATAGATCTCAGTGAACTTGAAAGGGAGCACTTCGGCAAAGTGCAGACCGTTGACTACTATACAACAGTTCTTTTGTTTTTATAAATTAAGCTTCATCTATGAAATATTTCATTAAGGATGAATACAAAATTATTTGACCATAGAGATATGATCAATATGCACATACAAAAGCACGAGGAGGACAGAAAAAGAAGGCAAGCATTACCCTAAGAAAACATAGAATGCCTCATGGTCAAACACAAAAATTTTCATAGTGCTCCTATGTTTGCGAGATAGTCAGCAATGCAGTTGGAAGATCGTGGAGAATGCAAGAAAATAACTTCCTCTAAAGAAATTAGTAATGATGAGATTGGATTGACACAGTTCTGGAATCTCCAAGGTAATTATGGAGAAGCCAGGTGAGAACATTGAAGGAGTCGATTTCAAAATGGAATTTACTACTGGTAAGATTAGTTCTGTAAGAAACCAATATCTGGATTGATTTGTGTACAGCTTCTATCTCACCAATATTAGAGTTTTTGAAGCCCATGAAACTGTGGAAAAGACAAAGAAAATGTCCTTGATTATTCCTTAAGGACACCACCAATAGAAAACCCAAAGTCACTTTTGGGTTTGATAAAACTAGTCACATAAAAAGATCGTATCGTTTTTCAATTAATTTGAAGATACATAGATTTTGAAAAAATAAAAATAAAAAACTAAGAATATTGTAGATAATTCATAAAATATTAAAACTAATATCAATCAATTTTCACCAACCAAACATGTCATTAATTTATACAAACTAATAAATAAAATCTTAACAAAACTAATACTAACAACTCTACATACCAAGTCAGTGGTTTAAGGTGAATAATCGTTGACTTTGAAGACCATGTTATTTTTTCTGTCTAAATTGTCCAAATAATTGTAAAAAGAAACATAAGCCAAAGGGACTTTTTGAGGCCAGTGAAGTCTGTAGAAAGCCATTCAGAAACTAAAACATCTAGATAGAGAGGTTACCCAAGATCTACCCCACCATCGGTAGAAAGAAAGCCAAATTCTTTGTGCAAAAGAACATGTGACAAAAAGATGATTAGAAGATTCTGTGGGATTTTCACAAAGTGGACTAAGATCAAGGGAAGGTGGGATGATATTTCGCTTAGCCAAAAAGTTACAAGTGATAGTCTGAAATTTTTTTCTATGGATATGGCAACATCCCGTGATATTCTAAAAATAGACATGAAGTAAATAGGTAAATTAGACAATGTAGAAGAGATGAGAGTTCATTAGTTATACAATGAACATATAAAACAAATATATACAGTATATGAGACAAAACCTAGCGGGCATCTAGCAAGGTCAAGGTGATCTCATTTATTGAAACAGATTTGTGATTACTGGAAGGAGATTTTGTTTGGAATATTTCTCTCTCGGTGAAAAAGCCAGGTTGCTTTGGCTGAGGCAACGAGCTCTCACCTCCCAGCATGAGCACCACCGCAGACATGTTGGGCCTATCTTCAGGCACTTGCTGCACGCATAGAAGACCTACATGAATGCATCGTTTTATCTCAGATATACCGTAGGAATCGTCTAGCTTATCATCAATCAATTCTTGTATTCTTCCTCCGGTCCAAAGCTTCCATGCCTGCTCCAAAGCAGATGTGACGGAAGGTCAGTAGGTTTTGCAATCATGGTACTTAGCCATGCCATCACTAGAGAAAGAATATAAGCGGGTTCATTCATCAGGTATTTCTATTTTCTTACATGTCCAAGAAGATTGTACGGATGCTCATCAACTGAAAATGCTCTGTTTTTGTATCCACTCACAATCTCCAATACCATAACCCCGAAGCTAAATATGTCAGACTTCACGGAGAACAGGCCATCAATGGCATACTCGGGAGCCATGTAACCACTAGAAGCGAAATTATTGACAAGAAAGAAAATTAGTCTACAAGTTAATGCAGATATGCAAGCAGAAAAGAAATGCAGGCGAGGGGAGCTTACTATGTGCCAACTACTCGTTTCGTATTTGCCTCGGTCTGATTGCCAATAAATATTCTTGCCATGCCAAAATCCGAAATTTTGGGGACCATATCCTTATCAAGTAAAATATTGCTGGTCTTTAGATCTCTATGAACAATCCTCAGTCTCGAGTCCTGATGAAGATATAGAAGCCCTCTAGCAATTCCATCGATTATGTTGATACGCATACGGCAATCCAGTTCTCTGCTTTTCGATTTATCTGAACAATGTTTTGATTGATGTTAGAACTATCCTGAGCTTAAATGTGTAAGAGATGTACACAAGAACATTAGAAAAATAAGATACGGAACAGAGAGGAACAAACCAAAAATGAAGCAGTCCAAGCTTTTGTTTGGCATGTATTCATAAACTAGGATTCTTTCTTCTTCTTCGACGCAACAACCGAGAAGTCTTACGAGATTCCTGTGCTGAAGTTTAGCGATCACTATAACTTCATTAACAAACTCTTCCAGTCCTTGCCCAGAATCCATTGAAAGTCTTTTCACTGCAATTTCCTGACCATCTGGCAGTATGCCCTGCAAATATTGGGTTGCGCTCAGTCTATAGCTTTTATTGATTGTTTGTTTTACCAAAAATTTGCTTCCATACCTTGTATACTGGTCCAAAACCGCCTTTTCCTAGCTCGTTCCTGCTGGAAAAACGATCTGTCGCCTTGGAAATTGTTGCAAATTCAAATATGGGCAATTCTACCTCTTCACCCCTGTTTTTGCTTTTGTAATACTTGTCAAGAATAGTCTTTATCTTTTCTGTAAATGGTAGGAAAACCGAAAGGTTAAGAGATGACGTACCAGATGCAAAACTATGATTTTCAAGTGTACAATACGCATACATGTAACGTTGTGCTCTTGATAATATCTGTATCAGCTTTGAATAATGCAGTTTAGAAGAAACCATTAGCAAAATGCATTTCAGCTTACCTCGGTTTTTAACTTTTCGTCTCCTCCAATACAGAACAAATCCAAGCGCAAGGACCAAAATCATGAGTATTATACAGCAAATTATAATTGCTATACGCTTCCGTCTCCTGGCTTTAGCTTGCCTTCTCAGTTTTTCTTCAGAATTGGATTCAGAGTTAGCAAGCGCGCATATATAAATGGATGAAATCCTTATCAAACATGCAAATAAATTTAAGTTAACTGTTTTAGAAACAGCAGAGTTGCATACCTAGATACGAAGCAGACATACGAATATAAAGATCTTGCCCTCTATCAGCATATTCTCTCATATCAATCAGCTCACCATACCAAAGCACGCATCCGTATCCGCTTCCTCTAATATCTGTACTAGCATATGCGGTGCAGTTGCAATTTTTCAAGCACTTTTCCTGACACTGCTTAAGGTCCATACTCTGATTGTACCATGACCTAGAGGTGTCGGGAAGTTTCATTCCTTGATGCTTGGCAAAGTCTTCTCCTCGACTACAATCTAGTGGATCCTTGCGGACACATCCACTGGACCATTCAAGCAAATTCCAGTCGGTGCTGGATTTCGGTTCAAATCCTTGAAAGCAAGAGCAAATTGGAGACTCGTTAATGTTGCATTTAGCATTTGGACCACACCTATTGTAATTGTCGCATTGATCTTCCCCAACTGCGAAGTAAGTAGCCCAAGTCTGTGTTTCATCTTTCCACACAAGGCGACCCGAAAACCCTGTCGAGTTCATCACGTACCTTGTCACTATCGACGGCTTCAGTGGTTCGACGTGATAGTACACCTCTTGTGAGGACCCGAACCCGGTAATTGGGCTCCTCACCGCCGTGCAGTCCCAATTGGCCCAACTCGTGGCCCAATTGAAACCACACAAGGCTTATCCTCAAATCAAACTCGTAAAATAAATAAAATTACATATAAATTTGAACCTTCTAAATTTTCTTTAAAATGGAGCATGCATTTAACCGGAAACCTCGACACAACCAAATCAAACACAGAGTGCAATCACAAACAGCGGAAGACTTAATTTCACACACAACAGGCCACACGGCCCCAAACATGCTTTATCAAAATAAGTCCAATAACATGCATCAACCCAAACCCAATAAGGGATCACAGTTTCAATAAACAAGCATACACAAATCCAAAATAATAATGATAGTGTCGAGTTCTGAAACGTGTCATATGCAGTAGTCCAGCCCTAAGACAAACCAGAAATCTCGACCTCACAAATAAGTCAGCTACACTGGCTCTCGACCTAGTCCTGAAAAATATCAACAAGAGGGGGATGAGATCTCAAGGACCTCAGTGAAAGTCACAGCGTCATAAACAATTCCGGTGGAATAGAGGCACATACGAAAACAAGTATAAACAATTTAATGCTTAATAATAAAATCACATTTAATCCATGATGCTAATCGTGCAACGAACTCATATAAATAAAATCGATTACGTATGAATGAGTTTGAAATCATAAACCAATATGTCGAGCACAAGTCCAAATATTACAAAATCTCAAAGTCTCAAAACACGTGGCTACTATGCCAAAATCTCTCGGGGAGGACCACTAAAACCGCTTCGCCTGATAACCCGGGCCAAAGGGAAATCGGAAGCCCACTGGTGGCTAATTTAAATACACATTTTCAAATAAATATAAATCCCCTGCCACCAGTGTTGTCCTAGGGAAATGTGGAGAAAACGCACTATCACACAAATCCCAACTCACGCACAACTCGCAAAGCCCGAAGGCATATCATGTATAGCCTGATACTCACACCGTCACAAGGCCTATACTCACCACCTTATACTCCTAGGCAAGGGAATACCCTTCTATCTAAGGGTGCTCATCCACTTACCTCCGCATTGGCCAAGCGTTGTTATCGTCAATTCCAAGATCAAATCCTAGAAATCGTATATGAATATACGTACTTCGCAATTGTGAAAAAGATCTCAAATCATATCATAATTCAAATCGATTATGATGCAATCCAAAAACAATTCAAAAGCTCGCATAAAAGTCCCACATTTTAAGAAATCAATATAAATCAATTAATTCTCGCAAAGTATCTCAATCACGTCACAAGCATGCATATAGGTCCATAAAATATTTTATGCATCATAAACATGCCACACGCATAATGAACCTAATATGCAAAGTCATGCATCAATGCACATATTGCCTCTATTCAAAAACAAGCATATATCCGATTTTAATTAATAAAACCAAAACATTTCCGTGCATGTAAATGAAACATAGTCTCCCACCTCTTGACGCGCAGACGACTCGACGGCTAAGCCTTTGCCCTTATCGATCGCTGAAATACCACCTAAACAATCATACACACAAAATCGTACTAAGAACAAACCCAAAAATAATAAACTCGAAAAATGACCAGAAATAAAAACAATCTACGAGACTCCTCCAACACTCACTCTAAGTCCCAAATTATTCAATTCAACCTCTAGAAACTCAAACCACTCAATTCCTTAAGAAAATAATAAATTCCCTCACATACGCAATCGATCCTAAGTTCAATTTCCAATTCCAAGCTCCACCAACATCAAAATTGGTTTCCTAATTCGACCAACCTACTCTACAACACATAAACAACCTAACTCAAGCAATGGCATCAACCAATTTCATCCAATTTCACAAAATCATTCAAATCCCGAAATTACCAAAATGCCATTGATACCTAAAATGATCAATCATGGATCAAATGATGTTTTCAAGCAATCTAGACTATCAGACTATGTTAAGGGACATCTAATCTTGCTAATTCAACCACAAATCAAAAGAGGAATTGAAGAAATCAAGTAAAACTTCATAAAATCCGAAAATACAAAATAATACCTAAATAAATGAAAAACTACTATAACCAATCACCATACCTGAGAAAATACAAGGAAGAGGATTAGGTTTAGGTTCTGGAACAAGACCCACTCCTTAATTTGAAGAGAAAATGAAGATTGGAGGTTTGAGAGGTTTAGGAAATTTGAGAGCTTTGTAAACTTTGGAGTTTTTGGCAACAAAGGGGGAAAATGGGTTCTTTTCTGCACATTCCCGTGCAGAAAAGTGAAGGGAAAGGGGCAGGGGCGTTTTTGAGAATCTGCCCCCTTTTTTCTTTTTTTTTTACTATTTGACCGTTGACTTTGACTTTGACCTTTTTTTTTTTTTTTTTTTTTTTTTTTTTAAATTCTCCTAACCTGACTTATTAATAAAATAGCCCAATTATATCATAACTGAGGTAAAATAAAAATTAAAAACTCAAAATATTGAAATCGGGCTTCTAAAACGTATTTGGGCTCGGGAAACCGAAATCGGGCCCACGAACGGTAAATCGGCCCAAAGGCCTACGACCACTCAAAACGGGCCTCCAAAAATCTTTATACGGGTCAAAAGAGTAGATTGGGCTATATCCTCAGGACTCAAACCTCAAACAATGCATCAATCGACTAATTAATCTAATTCACGTTAAATCTCCAAAACGACACGTCGTGCAAATTATCGACATACCACCAACGACATGACGTTTTAAACATTCTAAACATGACACCTTGGCTCTATGACTATGTCCACGTCACTCGGTCAAAAGGTCAGCTATGACGGTCAAAGGGTCAACTCACTCAAATCGACCAATCCGAATAATCTAACTAAATTCGGATGCTGACTAGACTATCAAAAAGACGGGGTCTCACATCCTCCCCTCCTTATAATAATTTCGTCCCCGAAATTCACTTACCGGAATCCTCAAACAAATGTGGATACTGCTGTCTGATCAACTGCTCTGGTTCCCAAGTCCTCTCTTCCATACGGTCACTACGCCATAAAACATAAACCATAGGCACACTGCGGCTGCGTAACTGTCTCACCGCTCTATCCACTATGGCCACTGGATGAGTCGAATAAGATAAATCATTGGCGATCTCGATCGGTGGTGTCTCCAATATATGAGATGGATCCGGCACGTACTTCCTCAACATGGACACATGGAAGACGTTGTGGATCCTCTCTAACTCTGGTGGTAACTCCAATCTGTATGCCACTGGGCCAACTCTGTCAACAATACGGTAGGGACCAATATACCTCGGGGCTAGCTTGCCCCGCTGCTGAAATCTGATCACCCCCTTCCAAGGCGCTACTTTCAAGAATACCCTATCATCCACTGCAAACTCCAAGTCTCGTCTACGGTGATCTGCATAACTCTTTTGTCTGCTCTGAGCTACTCTCAACCGCTCTCTAATCAAAGCAACCTGTTGAGTAGCCTGGTCCACTAACTCTGGACTGTCAAGACGCCTCTCACCAACTTCATCCCAACACAATGAAGTACGACACCTACGCCCATACAGTGCCTCATACGGCGCCATACCAATACTCCTTTGAAAGCTGTTGTTGTAGGCAAACTCCACTAAGGGTAAGCATCGATCCCAAGTGGTTTGCCTGTCCAACACACAAGCTCTAAGCATATCCTCTAGAATCTGTATAGTCCGCTCCGACTGACCATCTGTCTGTGGATGGAAGGCTGTACTGAACCTCAGCTCTGTACCCAATGCACTGTGAAACTTCTCCCAAAATCGAGAAGTGAATCTCGGATCTCGATCCGACACTATAGTCACTGGCACACCATGCAACCGGACAATCTCATCCATGTACCTCGATGCTAGTCTCTCGGGTGTGTCTGTCACTCTGATAGGGAGGAAATGTGCAGACTTGGTGAGTCTGTCCACTATCACCCATATGGCATCGTATCCCCGCTGCACACGTGGTAAACCTACCACAAAATCCATGGTGACATGCTCCCACTTCCACTCTGGAATGGGAAGCGGCTGTAACATGCCTGCTGGTCTCTGATGCTCGGCCTTCACCTGCTGACAAACCAAGCATCGAGCAACAAACTCTGCTATGTGCCTCCTCATGCCTGACCACCAATAAGACTGTCTCAAATCTCTATACATCTTGGTGTTACCCGGATGTACAGAGAACGCTGAACTGTGAGCCTCTATCAAAATCCTCTGTCTCAACTCCTCGTCATCTGGTACACACATACGACCTCGAAAAGTCAGAATACCGTCATCTCTAACTCTGTACTCACTAACTGAACTCTCTGTACTGTCACTGATGTCCAGACTCTGTCTCACTCTAACCAAAGCTAGATCCTCAAGCTGACCGGCTCGAATCTCATCAATCAATGTCGGTCTCACCACCATTTGTGCAACTAGTGCTCCGGTTTCATCACTATCTAGCTGAACTCCAGACTCCCTCAAACACATCAACAAAGGCATATACTCGGCTCTCACATAAGCCAAGGAAGAAGAGGTCTTCCTACTCAAAGCATCTGCAACTACATTGGCTTTGCCCGGATGGTAGTCAATGATCAAGTCATAATCCTTGATCAACTCAAGCCAACGCCTCTGTCTCAAGTTCAACTCCTTCTGGGTGAGAAGGTACTTGAGACTCTTGTGATCTGTGTAGATATGGCACGTCTCACCATACAAGTAATGACGCCAAATCTTCAAAGCGAAGACCACTGCTGCAAGCTCAAGGTCATGGGTTGGATAATTGCCCTCATGCGGTCTCAACTGTCTAGAAGCATAGGCAACTACCTTCCCATCCTGCATCAATACACATCCCAATCCAACTCTCGAGGCATCACTGAAAACAACATAGCCTCTGCCACTAACTGGTAAAGTCAACACTGGAGCTGAAACCAATCTGGTCTTCAACTCGCTGAAACTCTGCTCACACTTCTCGGTCCACACAAACGAGACACCCTTGCGAGTCAACCGGGTCAAAGGTGCTGCTAAAACCGAGAAGCCCTCTACAAACCGTCTGTAGTAGCCTGCCAAGCCCAAAAAGCTACGCACCTCTGTCACACTGCGAGGCGGTTCCCACGAAACAATAGCCTCTATCTTCTTGGGGTCTACCAACACTCCACTGGCTGACACAACATGCCCCAAGAATCCAACCTCACTCAACCAAAACTCACACTTAGAGAACTTGGCATAAAGCTGTCGTGCTCTAAGTGTGTCTAAAACTGTCCTCAAGTGCACCTCGTGCTCCTCCTGAGTCCTCGAATACACCAATATGTCATCAATGAATACAATGACAAATCGATCTAACAACTCTCGGAACACCCTGTTCATGAGGTCCATGAACACTGCAGGAGCATTCGTCAACCCAAACGGCATAACAACAAACTCATAGTGTCCATACCTCGATCTGAATGCTGTCTTCGGGATGTCAGACTCCCGAACTCTCAACTGGTGGTATCCCGATCTCAAGTCTATCTTCGAGAACACTGAAGCACCCTGCAACTGATCAAATAAGTCATCTATCCTCGGCAACGGATACCGGTTCTTCACAGTGGCCCGGTTCAGCTGCCTGTAGTCAATACAAAGCCGAAGGGTACCGTCCTTCTTTTTTACGAAAAGGACGGGCGCACCCCACGGAGAAACACTCGGTCGGATGAATCCTCGATCCACAAGATCCTCCAATTGAGTCTTCAGCTCCTTCAACTCAGCTGGTGCCATTCGATATGGCGGAATAGAAATCGGTGCTGTCCCTGGCAATAACTCAATCTCAAACTCAATCTCTCGAGCTGGAGGTAACCCTGTCACATCCTCGGGAAACACATCTGCGTACTCTCTAACAACTGGTACACTGCTCAACTCTGGAGGCTCAACTGATGCATCCCGAACATGTGCGAGAAAAGCTGTACAACCCTTGTGAATTAACTGTCTGGCACTCATCCAAGAAATCACACAAGTCGGTAATACCCGTCTGTCTCCCTCAAAACAATACTCTGTCCCATCTGGAAGACTGAACCATACCCTCTTTGTGAAACACTCCATACGGGCTCTGTATCTGGATAAGCAATCCATACCAACTATCACATCAAAATCACTGATACCCAATGGTATCAAATCTGCCTCAAGCTGTACTGTACCCACTGTCAGCACACAACCCAAGTATACTCTACTGCAGGTCATCTGCTCACCTAGAGGAGTCAACACAACTATGGGTGGCTCTAAAGGTGACAACACTCTATCAGCACACCTAGCCACTCTAGGACCAACAAAAGACCTATTCGCTCCAGGATCTAACAAGACTTTAGCAGAACAAGAAAATACAGAAATAGTACCTGTAACGACGTCCGGACTAGCACATGCCTCAGCATCTGCTAGTGTGAACAGGCGTGTCTGTGGCCTCTGCTGCTGCTGCTGCTGGGTCTGACCCATAGCCTGGCTACCAGATGGTCGACCAGTCTGTGATCTAGTCTGTGGTCTCGATGATCCCTGTGAACCTATATGGCTCACACCTGCCCTCGGTGCTGCTGGTAATGCTGGGAATCTCGGCTGAGAAGCTGTCACTCTAGATGCACTAGCCCCCTGGGCAATCTCTGGCTATGTGCCCAAACCTGTCACAAGTATAACACCTAGGTGGCTGTGGGCATGGAGGAAGATGATGTTGTCTACAGTTCATGCATCGGGGAAGTCCCACTGGCCTACTGATGCTAGGAGTAAACTGTGTCGTCTGTGTACGGGCTACAAAAGAAGGTGTACCCTGTGAACGAGTCCGTACTCCAGAGTATGGGGTGGACATCCTGCTCCTCTGTCGGTGGTCAAATCTACCACTATGCCTCAAGGGACCCCTAGTAGGCACAAAGTCCCTATACCTCCGAGGCTGTCCACTCTGCCCATGAATGATCTCCTCCGCTTTGACAGCATCCACAACGAGCTCCTCAAAGTCACTGCTAGTCTTCGCACCCAGAACTGTGCGAATGTCCCGGTTGAGGCCCTGCTCAAATCCGACTAGCCATCACTGATCCAGCCCTGTCTATCTCTGGTACAAAATGGGCCAATGCTCTCAACTCAGTCTCATACTCTGACACTGACTTGTTGCCCTGGCGAAGCAGATAAAACTCTGATCTCTTATTATCTTGGAAGTGCTGTGGGAAGTACCTCCTATCAAACTCTCTCTCAAACTCTTCCCAAGTGGGCTGTCCCTCATACCGATCTCTGATTGTACTCCACCAAGTGGCTGCCTCTCTCTCTAGCAGTCTAGTGGCTAAGGTGACTTTGTCCTCAGATGATATCCTCAGGTCCTGGGCTGTTAAGACAATCTTGTCTTTCCATATCTTGGCCACCATAGCATCACTGGTGCCATAGAAACTCTCACAGCCTAAATGTCTGGCCTCCTTCAGTACTTTGGATACCTGGACAGGTAGTCTGGTATCTTGCACCTGCACCTGCTGAACTCTGGGCTCAGGCTGTGTCTCAGGCTCTGCTATAATCTCTGGCTGTACAGGTACATGAGTCTGTCCCTGTGGCTGCTGAGCCACTCCACTCTGTACTAACTGCTGTAGTGTGGCCTGCATAGCCTGCATAGTCGCCAACATCTGAATCATAACAGGGTCCTGTGTTGCCTGGCCTGCCTGTACCCCTGGTGTAATCTGTGGTTGTTGCACCTCAGTTGCCTGACCTGCTGGCCCACGAGCATCTGATCGCTCATCTACCTCATCAGACTGTGCACGGTCTCCCTGGCCTCTAGCTGCTCTACGAGGTCTACCACGAGGCATATCTATCAACTGGACACATAGTCATATAATGAGCCCTAAAACAAAATTAGACTACTAGACAAAACTCTATGCTGGACTATGCACGTGCAATGTGAGTGTGATGCACCTTCAAAATATGCTATTTTAAACCATTTTTGAAAACATTGCACACATAAACAACCATGCTCCGCTACCAACCTTGTGAGGACCCGAACCCGGTAATTGGGCTCCTCACCGCCGTGCAGTCCCAATTGGCCCAACTCGTGGCCCAATTGAAACCACACAAGGCTTATCCTCAAATCAAACTCGTAAAATAAATAAAATTACATATAAATTTGAACCTTCTAAATTTTCTTTAAAATGGAGCATGCATTTAACCGGAAACCTCGACACAACCAAATCAAACACAGAGTGCAATCACAAACAGCGGAAGACTTAATTTCACACACAACAGGCCACACGGCCCCAAACATGCTTTATCAAAATAAGTCCAATAACATGCATCAACCCAAACCCAATAAGGGATCACAGTTTCAATAAACAAGCATACACAAATCCAAAATAATAATGATAGTGTCGAGTTCTCAAACGTGTCATATGCAGTAGTCCAGCCCTAAGACAAACCAGAAATCTCGACCTCACAAATAAGTCAGCTACACTGGCTCTCGACCTAGTCCTGAAAAATATCAACAAGAGGGGGATGAGATCTCAAGGACCTCAGTGAAAGTCACAGCGTCATAAACAATTCCGGTGGAATAGAGGCACATACGAAAACAAGTATAAACAATTTAATGCTTAATAATAAAATCACATTTAATCCATGATGCTAATCGTGCAACGAACTCATATAAATAAAATCGATTACGTATGAATGAGTTTGAAATCATAAACCAATATGTCGAGCACAAGTCCAAATATTACAAAATCTCAAAGTCTCAAAACACGTGGCTACTATGCCAAAATCTCTCGGGGAGGACCACTAAAACCGCTTCGCCTGATAACCCGGGCCAAAGGGAAATCGGAAGCCCACTGGTGGCTAATTTAAATACACATTTTCAAATAAATATAAATCCCCTGCCACCAGTGTTGTCCTAGGGAAATGTGGAGAAAACGCACTATCACACAAATCCCAACTCACGCACAACTCGCAAAGCCCGAAGGCATATCATGTATAGCCTGATACTCACACCGTCACAAGGCCTATACTCACCACCTTATACTCCTAGGCAAGGGAATACCCTTCTATCTAAGGGTGCTCATCCACTTACCTCCGCATTGGCCAAGCGTTGTTATCGTCAATTCCAAGATCAAATCCTAGAAATCGTATATGAATATACGTACTTCGCAATTGTGAAAAAGATCTCAAATCATATCATAATTCAAATCGATTATGATGCAATCCAAAAACAATTCAAAAGCTCGCATAAAAGTCCCACATTTTAAGAAATCAATATAAATCAATTAATTCTCGCAAAGTATCTCAATCACGTCACAAGCATGCATATAGGTCCATAAAAATATTTTATGCATCATAAACATGCCACACGCATAATGAACCTAATATGCAAAGTCATGCATCAATGCACATATTGCCTCTATTCAAAAACAAGCATATATCCGATTTTAATTAATAAAACCAAAACATTTCCGTGCATGTAAATGAAACATAGTCTCCCACCTCTTGACGCGCAGACGACTCGACGGCTAAGCCTTTGCCCTTATCGATCGCTGAAATACCACCTAAACAATCATACACACAAAATCGTACTAAGAACAAACCCAAAAATAATAAACTCGAAAAATGACCAGAAATAAAAACAATCTACGAGACTCCTCCAACACTCACTCTAAGTCCCAAATTATTCAATTCAACCTCTAGAAACTCAAACCACTCAATTCCTTAAGAAAATAATAAATTCCCTCACATACGCAATCGATCCTAAGTTCAATTTCCAATTCCAAGCTCCACCAACATCAAAATTGGTTTCCTAATTCGACCAACCTACTCTACAACACATAAACAACCTAACTCAAGCAATGGCATCAACCAATTTCATCCAATTTCACAAAATCATTCAAATCCCGAAATTACCAAAATGCCATTGATACCTAAAATGATCAATCATGGATCAAATGATGTTTTCAAGCAATCTAGACTATCAGACTATGTTAAGGGACATCTAATCTTGCTAATTCAACCACAAATCAAAAGAGGAATTGAAGAAATCAAGTAAAACTTCATAAAATCCGAAAATACAAAATAATACCTAAATAAATGAAAAACTACTATAACCAATCACCATACCTGAGAAAATACAAGGAAGAGGGTTAGGTTTAGGTTCTGGAACAAGACCCACTCCTTAATTTGAAGAGAAAATGAAGATTGGAGGTTTGGGAGGTTTAGGAAATTTGAGAGCTTTGTAAACTTTGGAGTTTTTGGCAACAAAGGGGGGAAATGGGTTCTTTTCTGCACATTCCCGTGCAGAAAAGTGAAGGGAAAGGGGCAGGGGCGTTTTTGAGAATCTGCCCTCTTTTTTTTTTTTTTTTTACTATTTGACCGTTGACTTTGACTTTGACCTTTTTTTTTTTTTTTTTTTTTTTTTTTAAATTCTCCTAACCTGACTTATTAATAAAATAGCCCAATTATATCATAACTGAGGTAAAATAAAAATTAAAAACTCAAAATATTGAAATCGGGCTTCTAAAACGTATTTGGGCTCGGGAAACCGAAATCGGGCCCACGAACGGTAAATCGGCCCAAAGGCCTACGACCACTCAAAACGGGCCTCCAAAAATCTTTATACGGGTCAAAAGAGTAGATTGGGCTATATCCTCAGGACTCAAACCTCAAACAATGCATCAATCGACTAATTAATCTAATTCACGTTAAATCTCCAAAACGACACGTCGTGCAAATTATCGACATACCACCAACGACATGACGTTTTAAACATTCTAAACATGACACCTTGGCTCTATGACTATGTCCACGTCACTCGGTCAAAAGGTCAGCTATGACGGTCAAAGGGTCAACTCACTCAAATCGACCAATCCGAATAATCTAA
Organism: Passiflora organensis; assembly: GCA_019739055.1. Taxonomy (NCBI): domain Eukaryota; kingdom Viridiplantae; phylum Streptophyta; class Magnoliopsida; order Malpighiales; family Passifloraceae; genus Passiflora; species Passiflora organensis. The sequence continues at coordinate 6,467,839 of JAEPBF010000136.1, forward strand.
CTAAATTCGGATGCTGACTAGACTATCAAAAAGACGGGGTCTCACACCTCTTCCTCGTTCAGCTCAAATATGTATCTGTAAATTAAATTTTGTTGCAGCCGTGGAGTACCGGTAAAACGTAGGCCATTGAATGACCCCAACCTGTACACTATTGTAGTCCCTCTTTTTACCATTATTTGTGGAAATCCATGAATATCTATCCCAAATGTATACTCTCCTCTTGCAGGGTCATCAAAACTCTTCCAAGAATATGTAAGTGAGGTGTCTGCCCCAGTAACAAAGTTCATCCCCAGTTTCATTCCAGTCATCCAGGTGTCTGCTGCATAATCAAAACTTTGCCATAAGTAACTGTCTGCTTTAGTACCACTGCTATCATTTCCATCTTTGACCACGAAATTTCCTGATTCCAACAGCTGTGCAAGCGGATTCTTAGCAGCTCTGGTGACGTTAGATGACCAAAGAACAGCGTTTGTGCCGTTTGAAAGTTGAAGAATTCCTTGGTCAGTGATCCTAAGAATTCCTGATTTATCCAAAACTGGAGCTTCTCTATTGGCCACCCAGACAACCGTTCCAGTAGATACCCTTTTGTACCACATGCCCACGTAACGCCTGGTAGAACTACCTGGACTGAAGAACCCAAGTTCATAGAGTTGCCCAGACGAAACAATCGTGTCACCATCTCTGATAGGTTGCCCCGGACTAATGGTGTCTTTTGCTGTGGTTATTCTTATGGTGGACAAAAGAAAAAAATATATCAAGAAAATTGCAACCCCATCGGTTTTCCTTCTCATTGTCGGAAGAGCAATAACATGTCAAAATACAAAACAAAAAGGTAGGAAAATGGAAAAGGGGATGGAGAGAGAAACTATTGAAGCTAAAGAAAGGGATCCTCGTCCTAATGATATGGCAGAGAGCATTTGGGTTTTGGCCTCATCGTTGCAGCCTTTTTTGACCATGGTGGATTGTATATTCCTGAAGAGACAGAGCTTTGAAAAGCCAACCCTAATGGAGATGGGTTTACAGAAATTGTTGACTTTGTAACTCGAAGTGTAGGATGAGCATGCAGTAAGCACGAAAGCAGAGGCGTTAAGATTCGCAAATCCTAGTGAAAAGTAAGAAGAATGCATAAATGAAGTGAAAGATATCACAAACGAAGTCTTATCTCATCTTGGTGGATATGACAGGGGAAGAGAATAGCATATTGTGTTTGAGGATACGCTAATTATTGCTAGTTCTGTGGTCAAACATCAATGTGAAACCTCCAAGCAAGGCGGAGGATAGCAGACGTCGCCACTTTATTTTATAACATCTTTTGCCGACATGGCATGCGGTAGGTAGACTTTCAGAATATTTGTTAGTATCCTAAGTTAGTTTGAATACCCAAGGGCCAACATATGCTTGTCTACTTGTTTCTAGGGTTGGACCGTCTGTGCCAAAAAAATGATTTATTTATGGACATGTTGTAAATAAAAAAAAAAGAAAGATAAGATGAAAATATATACAAAAGATATAAGGAAAGGATAAAAAAAATATTATTCAGAAATATTTAAAATATCTATCTCCTGATCGTATATATAACAAGCCTATATTTATAGACATGAGAAGAAACGAATTACGTCAATGGAAAGACATTGTGGAGAATAACATTCCTTCACTAATAGACATTCAATGTCATAGCATTCCATCTTTGAATATCTATTCATTATATGATTAAATACCTCCTAATTAAAACTTTATGAGGAAAATCTTATGGGAAAAATCTCACTAAAGGAAAAAAGTATATTATTTATAATTTGAGAATATATTAATAGAATATTGTTCCATAAAAAAATTTACCAAGAAAATCCAATAAGAAAAAAAACTTGGTTAAGGAAAAAAAAATATAGTTTATATTCTTCTTGTTCAGTTATCATATCAAATATTTTAAATAATCTTTTCTCGGATATATATAAGTATACAATTAAAGTATTGTCTCGTTAAAAATCTTATCAAGAAAAACTCAACGGGAAAAAATTTTAATGAAAGAAAAAAGAGTGCAATGCATATTTTTTACTCCCCTGATGATATCATCCTTTTGAAATCGACTGACATCTCAGATATTATTATCATTCGATACATAATATGGTCATATATATATATATATATATAACCATTTTATCAAACATAAATCTTGATTCTATTTCTTATCGAGATTTATATATGATATCATGATAGAATAATTTTGATGGATAGACTTTATCCCTGAATTTTCATAGCATTTTTATCGAACATTACTGATTTACAAAAACTCAAATAAAATAGTATTTATATAATCCACGGCTTTTGATTACTCAACAAGAGTTTCATCTTTTCATGATGATTATCAACCATACCAAATTTAGATCCGGATCCTTCTATAAAAATACACATATAATGATTGCTTTGATAAATATAAGTTTCATTTAACTTGATATAATATAACTTCCCGGAAAATTCAATCATTACCTTTTGCAATATATATCCATCTTGGATTTTCATATATAAGACATATTTAAAATATCTATTCACTGTCAGATTTATCATATATTGCAACATTATTCATCCACCATCATGATGAGATATTTCTCTTTAGAATAATCATTTATGTGAAAATTTGTGCGATAAGCTGTTTTCATTATAATATAAATTTATCTCGTTTTCGCACAACTATCAATTTATATGTCATCATTTTCACACAAATTAGTATATGGACCACAAGTCCAATAATACTCATGTTGCAAATTAATCATAAACGTCTTTCTAGATTGATCAATTATTTATAGTTTATATTCCTCCATAGAGTTTAATCAAGATTCTCATAATGTAGAGCTCTAAATTATATGTAAACATATTGTCGATATTTTATCTCAGTTCTATCTTTTTTTACATTGACATAATTTATCAAGAACTCTTTATTTTGCTGAATCCATTTCAGAAATTAATAATGTCAATGAAATATTTCAAATTTATTCTCTTTCAAACCATTATAAATATTTGCTTCTTTTATAAGAATTTAATATCTTTGGAACCGATTGGTAACTTACATTTTGAACATATACTAAATTCATATATAATATTATCTCTTACAATATTATCTTATATTGAAGCAATATAGCTGAAACTCAATTATTATAAGATCAGTAAATTCATCTGACAATGATATTTATCAATGAGTTATTTTATAAACTTTAAGTTCATAAATTATAATGATAATTCTTCTCCAGTTATTTATTTTTTCTCTTCCTCAATGTTAGAACATTGTCTAATTTATATCTTTCTTTAATGATCCATATTTGTGTGGTACAGTGGATAATAATATTATCTATAGCACATATAAATTTCATATATGGTTTTACTTGGTTCCTGATCACAAACTAATTTATAAGGGGATACGAATAATTGTATATTGGCATGATGTGAATAAATTTGTTACATGACAAATGTATTATAATAAGCATATAACATCTCATAAAGATCCAAAATATAGATATACTCTCAATATATATCCATATTATTTGTATTGAATTATTAGGATGCCTACGCTGGCCAACGATTTTTTTTTCACAAGTTGTTTTACAAACACCACTTGCATTGTAACTATATTTATATATGTGAACATTTTGGTTGATATATCATCATAACCAAATATATAGTTCACATCTTAATCCTGATTTGATATCAAATTGAGCAAAGAGAGATCTTGTGCTTAATATGCATTTGCACAACAACATTCGAAAGCTTATGTATTATAGAATAGCTTATAGTTTTTCAATCATAATCGATATAGCTTATCGATGTATATATCACACATCAATTTTCAACCAAGATGGTCACATCGGTGATGCTATCTTTTTATAATCATACTATCTTATCTTTTGTAACCTTATTAAAGATTTAATATTTTGTCTATGTCCTTAATCATGGATATAATATTGCAACACATTCACTTCAAGAGATTGTGTTTAATTTTCAGGATGAGAAATAGTCGTATACACGATTATAACATAATGTCACATTCATTTCAGAAAAATGAACCAAAATGAGATATTTCATTAATTTTATTTTATTCTCTTACATAATCATATTCACGACTATATAAAAATATATATTTAACAAGAAATAATAAAATAATAAATTTATAAACATTAGACTCGTACATGAAATTGGTCACATTTCTAATATATTTTTTATTTTGTAATAATAACCATAATATCACATATTTTACATATTATTAACCTGCCAAAAAGAGTTATATTACAATACCTACATATTTTGTATGGAGCACAATGTATTCCATGATGTCACCATGATATATATGCAACAACATGTCACAAACAGGTGTGAAATGAATGAGTTTGATTTTAATTAATAATATCAGTTTTCAATAATAACAAAATTAATTAAATAATAATAATAATTTTTTTCTTTTTTTTAAAAAAAAATCATTTTTTTTGTAAATTTTTTTAAAAGTGCCTAATTATAAGGACATCTATTTCATTCCATATTTATTTTTCTACAAATTTAGTAGATAATTTGGATTTCATAATTTGATAGTATTTTTTTACTATATAATTGATCTCTTAATTAGGTGTTTATCAGTTTCTCCTTTATAGCAAGCAAAAATAATAAAAAAATAAGATCCCTATTATTTTGGAATGAATAATTCCCTTACAAATTTTTGTTGTTAAACAATTACCAAAATAATAGTCGTACATATATTCAAACTGAATTGGAAATATAAATTACCTAATCCATTTATATTTTTAATTATATAGACCAATAATTGAATAATAAAATATAATCATATAGTTAAAAAATAATTATAAATTTATATTTGAATATACTACAGTAATAAATAATATAAAAAATAAAAACCACTAACCAAATATAATATCTACTCATCCATTATATATATATTTTTTTATTTCTATATAAATATAACTTTTTTTTTTATTCATGTAAATGATAAAGAGAAGATCAAACAAAATCCAAAACTCATATATATCAATTATCATGTTAAAAAAAAATAAAAATTTAGATAAAGAGATAAAATATTTAGTTTTTTTTCTTTGATCGCATAAACTTCTCTGTTTCAAATTATTCAAAAATAATTTATTCTCTGTCCTTTGTTTTGATTGATGATATCTTGTGACGAAGAAGACAAAGATTTTGATTTTATTTTGAGAGAGCTTCTAATAACAGGTTGTAAATAAAGAAAAGAAGAAGATAAATTGGAAAGATATACAAAAGATATAGATAGAGAATAAATAAATATATTATTCAGAGATATTCAGGATATTTATCTTCTTATCATACACAAGAAACCTATTTTTATATACATAAGAAGATTACAATCAACATTTATTCAATTTCATAATAACTTTTCAATGCTCAAAAAGCTCGGAGGACTCATAGCAACAGTCATGAATGGCATTATATAATTGTAGCCCTTAAGTACACGTCACTGCAAATATATTCCTTATGGAAATAATAAATTAACTGACAGCTGTTGAATGGAACTTGTGTCGTTAAGTCGTTACTATGTTATAAAGGGTTAGGTCTAGTGATTTTATAATTTATATTAAAATGAAAAAATTTAAAATTTAAAATAGTATTTTTTATAGTTGTATATGCTTAAACGATCAAAGAAACTTTTCAAGTGAAACTATTTAAATAAATGAGTTTTACTACACCCGCCCTCAACCTAGCCCCGACTCAGGAGGATCAGCTTGGTCAAGAGCGTACGTAGTAGCAGCGCCAAATTACAGGGCAAATGATACAAAACATACTAGCGTGACTAGCGTGCGTCTAACATGGTCATGGTTATCTCATTTACTGAAACCGATTTCTGATAGCTTGAAGAAGATCCTGTCTCGAATATTTCTCTCTCCGTGAAAAAACCAGGTTGCTTTGGTTGAGGCAACCAACTCTCACCACCCAACATTAGCACCACCGCCGACATGGTGGGCCTATCTTCAGGCACTTGCTGCACGCACAGAAGACCTACATGAATGCGTCGTACTATCTCAGATGCACCATACGACTCGTCTACTTTATCATCAATTAATTCCAGTATACGTCCTCCCATCCATAGCTTCCATGCCTGTTTCACACCACAATATAAGGTCAGTCACTAGGTTTTCCGGTCATCATCCCTACCTCTTGGCAATGTCAGCAGATAAGCCAAGGAGAGATTGTGAACACACTGTTTCTGTATGCTTACATGACCAAGAAGATTGTGGAGATGATCATCAGCTGAAAATCCTCTGTTCTTGAATCCACTCACAATCTCTAATACTATAACCCCGAAGCTAAATATGTCAGACTTCACGGAGAAGAGCCCGTCAACGGCATACTCGGGAGCCATATAACCACTAGAAGAGAAATTATAGACATGAAATGAAATTAGTTTGTAAGCTAATGCAGATAACCATAGCATGCAGGAGAGAAATGCAGGCGAACTTACTATGTGCCCACTACTCTCTTTGTATTGGCCTCGGTCTGATTGCCACTAAATATTCTTGCCATGCCAAAGTCGGAAATTTTGGGGACCATATCCTTATCAAGTAAAATGTTGCTGGTCTTTAGATCTCTATGAACAATCCTCAGTCTCGAGTCCTGATGAAGATAAAGAAGCCCTCTAGCAATTCCATCGATTATGTTGATACGCATACGGCAATCCAGTTCCCTGCTTCTCGATTTATCTGAACAATTTTCTCAAAAATGTTAGAACTATCCTGACCTTAAACCTGTAAGAGATGTACACTAGAACAGTAGAAAAATGAGATATGACGCAGAGATGAACAAACCAAAAATGAAGCAGTCCAAGCTTTTGTTTGGCATGTATTCATAAACTAGGATTCTTTCTTCTTCTTCGACGCAACAACCGAGAAGTCTTACGAGATTCCTGTGCTGAAGTTTAGCAATAACTATAACTTCATTAACAAACTCTTCCAGTCCTTGCCCAGAATCCATTGAAAGTCTTTTCACTGCAATTTCCTGACCATCTGGCAATATGCCCTGAAAATATTGAGTCGCGCTCAGCGTATAGCTTTTATTAATTGTTTGTTTTACCAAAACGTTGCTACCTTACCTTGTATACTGGTCCAAAACCACCCTTTCCTAGCTCATTCCTGCTGGAGAAACGATCAGTCGCCTTCGAAATTGTTGCAAATTCAATTATGGGTAATTCCAGCTCTTCACCCCTGCTTTGGGTTTTGTAGTACTTGTCAAGGATATTCTTTATCTTCTCTGTAAATCATAGCAAATTTGAATTCAGAATTCCCATGCTTGATACAAAACTCTCTTTTCATTTGTACATTAGGCAGACATGTGGAGTTGTTCTCTTGTTATCAGCTTTGAAGAATACAGTTTACAAGAAACCGTGAGCAAAATGCAATTGAGCTTACCTCTGTTTTTAACTTTTCGTCTCCTCCTGTACAGAACTAATCCAAGCGCAAGGACCAACATTACAAATATTATAGAGCAAATTATAATTGCTATACGCTTCCGTCTCCTGGCTTTAGCTTGCCTTCTCAGTTTTTCTTCAGAATTGGATTCAGAATTAGCAAGCACGTACATATAAATGGATGAAATACTTATCAAACATGCAAAAAAATTGATGTTCGTTGCTTTAGAAACAGCAGCAGAAGTGCTTACCTTGGTACGAAGCAGACATCCGAATATACAGATCTTGTCCTCTATCAGTATATTCTCTCAAATCAATCAGGTCGCCATACCAAAGCACGCATCCGTTTCCGCTTCCTCTAATATCTGTATTAGCATATGCGGTGCAGTTGCAGTTTTTGAAGCACTTTTCCTGGCACTGCTTAAGGTCCATACTCTGATTGTACCACGACTTAGAGGTGTCGGGAAGTTTCATTCCTTGATGCTTGACAAAGTCTTCTCCTCTGCTACAATCTAGTGGATCCTTGCGGACACATCCACCAGACCAGTCAAGCAAATTCCAATCGTTACTGGATTTCGGTTCAAATCCTTGAAAGCAAGAACACATTGGAGATTCGTTGATGTTGCATTTAGCATTCGGACCGCAGGTCTTGTAATTGTCACATTGGTCTTCGCCGGCTGTGTAGTAAGTAGCCCAAGACTGTGTTTCATCTTTCCACACAAGGCGACCCGAAAACCCTGTGGTCGAGTTCACTACGTACCTTGTCGCTATCGAGTGGTTCAGTAGCTCAACATGGTAGTACACCTCTTTCTCGTTCAACTCAAATATGTATCTGTAAATCAAATTCTGTTGTAGCCGCGGCGTACCGGTAAAGCGAAGGCCATTGAATGACCCCAACCTATATACTATTGTGGTCCCTCTTTTTATCAGCAGTTGTGGAAATCCATGAATATCTATCCCAAATGTATAATCGTCTCTTGCAGGGTCATCAACACTCTTCCAAGAAGATATGGCGGAGGAATCTTCGCCGGTAACAAAGTTCATTCCCAGTTTCATTCCAGGCAGCAGGGTGTCAGCTGGATAATCAAAACTTTGCCATAAATAACTGCTATCACTTCCATCTTTCACTATAAAATTTCCAGATTCCAATAGCTGCGCAAGTGGATTCTTAGCAGCTCTGGTGGCATTAGATGACCAAAGAACAGCGTTTGTGCCGTTTACAAGCTGAAGAATCCCTCGGTCAGTGATCCTAAGAACTCCTGATCTATCCGAAACTGGGGCTTCTCTATTGGCTACCCAGACAACCGTTCCAGTAGATACCCTTTTGTACCAAATCCCCAAGTAACGCCTGGTCGAACTACCTGGAGTAAAGAACCCAAGTTCATAGAGTTGCCCAGACGAAACAATCGTGTCACCATCTCTGATAGGTTGCCCCGGACTAAAGGTATCTTTTGCAGTGGAGGTACTTACGGTGGAGAACAGAAAAATATACAGCAAGTAAATTGCCATACCATCTGTGATCCTTCTCATAGTGGGGATTGCAAGAAAATATAAGAAGAAACAATGAAAAGGGAAAAGCTTGAGGAGAATGGAGAGATTGGATGGTGGCATTAAAGCAGTGGATGGTGATATTAGTTTAAACACCTTGAAAGCAAGGGCAGCTAATCTTGGGCCCCCTTCATTTGATTTTCTAAAATAAATCACAAAATACGCAGCCGCAATTGACTATGTGGGTTCATAGCAAATTTCCTAAAGAGACATTGAATACACCAAGAAGTTGGAAAAAATCATCACCTCATATCCCTTTCATCATCATCTAACACGGAGAACAAGAAAACTATTGCCCTCCAACCTATTTCATATAATAATCATAAATGAATAAAAAATTACTCAAAATGGCAAAGAAATGTCATTATAATCAGATGCAATTGTCAATTAGGCCCTGTTTGAAAATTCCTGAGATGGGATCAGTAAAACTATCAAAATTTACTGAAGGGAAAAATTCAATTAATTATCAAATTTATCAAAATTTTTCATTATTGAACTAATTTAACAATTTTTTTTATTATTATTTTCATTTATTTTTCTCCCAGTTCGAAATAAAATCAAATAGACTCTTGGAAACAATACCAGTTGAGGGCAAAACCAAATGACGACAATTGGTGGCATAGTGACATCTGGCCGCCCCCGTGCTCCCGCTTGTATTTAATGTTTCACTCGTAGAAATACAATACGAATGAAACTATTTACAAAGACTAACAAACATACAAATTGCCTAACGACAGGACATGAAAGCGGAAATAAATGGCATTGTTTACTTGAAAGTCAACCCTTGTGGAGACAGGTTTGACGAAGTTGTCGCCCATCGCTTTCATAATTGAGAATAGCCAGTGAGCATGAAGCAGAGGATGAGTCAAGATACGCATATCCTCGTGGAAACTAAAAGCCTGAGAATAATAAATGAGGGGAAAAAAATCACAGAGAAAGTCCATCTTCTCCAGAGGTGATTTGACAAGGGAAGAGAATAGCGTCCACCAAAGCTTTGATATTGTGTTTGAGTAATAAAAAATCTTGACTACGCAAACACAAAGATTTATGTAAAATATTGATTGTGTGGTTAGAAAAATTATTCAGGTACTTACATATGGCTTCATCAAATCATTTTGTAAGAAACTACATGCCAGATCCTAATATTCTGCTTATTTGACAGATATTTTGTGCGTCATAGTTTGATATTTGGCCGTATTTATGAAAATTTGTGCCCTTTATTACTCAAATTAATTTGTTTTTTATTTTATCTATAAATACTAGATTCATATCAATTTTGAATGGAAAACACCTGGATCAAGAGAAGTTAGAGCCACCGCAATCAACAAGATTAAAGGCGTGCAGATAGCTGGTCATGACCCTGGTTTTCTTTTTGAGATTTTCCATAGTGGAAGACTGATGACGTTCTTAGCCTAAAACTAGGATTACCAGAAGGATGGGAAAATGAAGGGGCCTTCAAATGTTGTAAGTAGCCCTGGAGTGCCCACGGTCGTACCAGGCATCCCATTTCTGGCATCTGGATTGAATTGAATATTTTTATCTTAAGGAGGGTCCATGTCCATAGTTCGGGCAAAACGCTCAGGGAAGGACTGGACGTTTACAAAATCTGAATTCAAACATTATATTCCAAATTTTCTATTCATAGCAATCATCCAACTACAACCTTAATATAATCTCTACAAAAGTTTCTATTATACTACACTAAGGGTACATTAGGGTCTCGACGTACGCTTGGTATCATTGTAACTATAGTCCTACTTGTACTTGATTCCGTCTCCTCAGTAGATTTAACCGCTGCATACTATCATATATTTGGAAGAAGGTAATTTGGAGTGACGAATGATAGCACATCAAATTTGGCGTTGTTGTTGGGGAGACGGCAAAATAGTTCGGCATGCTAGAGTTGCATGTCCAGATCTAGCCAGACTGGAAATCTAATTCCACTAGATCTTGAAATTGAATCCACCCGTCGGCAAAACAACGCTTGATGAAGGAGAGAAACTATAGTCCAAAAACCAATTGGCTCTGATTCATATGAGTCAGCCCAACAGTATTAGGGCTCAGCTGAGGCATCCATGAGTTCAACACAAGAAAGGATTCATTTTGGAATAGAAGCACCATTTTAAATGACCAACAGAGCCCGGAATATTGAGATTGGTGAACCATCTGGAGGGACTACCAACCAACACCCAGCTACCAATATCTATGACGTCAATGATGATGAATAGGGGTACGGTCATGCACAGAATGCTGGAAACCGGAAGAATTGAGCTTATAGAGTGGTGGATGCTTTCCTCAATGAAGATGACGACGATGCTGATGAAGGCTCACCTCAGGCCAATAGAGGAAGAAGGAGCACCTAGTAGAAGAAGACGGTCGATGTGCATAAGGCATGAAGAACTAGATGTGCCCTTCGAATTAAGGATTAGTCTTATACAGATGCTTCTCTCCTTTCATGGATTGTCAAATAAAGCCATCTAAGAAGATTTGAGATGGCTTGCTGAAATTTTCAACCAAAAGGTCTCTCTGATGATGAAGTCTTGCTTAGGTCATTCAATTTCTCCCTAAAAGGGGAAGTTGAGAACTGGTTGTTTGAATTACCTTATAAGGACCCCCTCTTTGGAGGAACAAACAAATCACTAAGTTAGGGTAGTAGGGTTTCGGGACCAAGGTTATTTAAGCCTGTGTTAGCTAATAGAAAATCACTAGCCTTTTATTTGTACATACATTCTCTTTCCCATTCACCTCTAGTTCCCTCCCAACGAATCCTTTCTTTCCTATTTCCTATATCTCCTTTCTTTTCTGTTTTAATTTAGGACAACCCTGCTTCATTTCTTTCCTGATTGGATGCTGATGTCTATTGCTTCCTCCCGTTCGTTCATCGCACGCGCACACTTGGATCCCTTTTACCTTTTTATTCTGTTATGTTATTCCGATTTTTTTCTATCCTCGTACCTTACTCCCCTTTTAATTAGTTGGCTTCCACTACACTCACCAATATGGGCGTTCACCAAGTTTAATTGGGTGATTAGGGTTTTGTAGGTGAGAACCCTATCGGTTGTTCATTCAACAGAGAGGAGTTACGAGGGGTTATAGGATTCTTTTCTATTATTCGTTTGTTGTTTTATTATTGTGCTCTTTTGTATAGGCGTTCACGCGATGAAGGAAAAGGCATCACCACTAATCCGAAATCGCAAGTCTATGCCTCACATTTGATCAGTAATTGCTTCGTCCTTGTTGCTCATGTTTTCTTTTCTTTGATTCCTTTTTCTTTAATTATTATGCTGCCCATTCTCTCTTGATTCTTCTCCTTTTAATTTACCATGCGTCTTAAAAAAAAGGGGACTTTATTGTCATCCTGTCCCACCCTTTTGTTTCTTAGCTTGATTTACCATCACTCTCAAAATTAAAAAAATCAGTGTGTCCTTGTTTCCCTCTGATTTTGTCCTTAGCACACTATTATTTTTAGTCTTGCGTGTTGATGCAAAATCTTTGGCTTTGTTGATACCTCTTTCCTTTCTTTTCTTTCCATTGTGCACAATCTCTTGATTGTCTAATTTTTGTTTTATGCTAAATGAAACCATGCCTTTCTGAAATTGAGAAGATATGTATATATAGAACGAAAGAAAGTCATTTGTTCGTCTAATTAAATAGATTTATTCTTTCATTCCCGCCGTCCCAGAGAGCTTTTTCTTCAAGGAATATTTTTTTTTTACTATAAATTCTTTTTCCATTCCATGAGTACAGCCATAACCAAGAAATATAGCCATACCTACTCTCCCAAATCAATCCCATGAGCCTCTTATCCAGTTAACTTACTAAAAAAATATATATATTTATGGTATTAAAATGAATTAATCCTGAACTACAACAAAATATTTATACATGGTTGGCAAATATTCTATTTAAGCAAAATGTTCTTTGCCCTTAATTGCTTCATCTCTGCCCATAAATGTTATTCTCTTGCAAAGGGCATTGCTATGTTGCCAACTTAATCTTTTCGTGAAGAACATTAATTTTATTGCCATTTATGAAGCGTATTAGTTATATTACCAATTAATTTTCTTTGTGCAACACATTGTTGCTGAATAATCATTTGGGAAGAGTAGGGTTTCTTTGTTTACATTTTAATTCTTGGGTCGTAGATGAGGTAGTTAGGTTTGGCTAAATTATATATGCATTAATATTAATATAGTAGCTATATTATAGCTTGTAGATGATTTGTAGCCTAATAAAACAAAATTTTAGTTTGTAGACTTAGATAAAATAAGTATGATGTTAAATAAACGTTTTGTATTCATTATGGTATCTATCTCAATAAATGTTCATTTGGTCAATGTGATGTGAGTATACGGAATACTAATGATATAGGAGAGTTGCTTGCTTATTCAGGAGTTATATGAGTGTTGCCTTTATTTGCCTACTATATCCTTTGCATGTTGGTTCGTATTGAGTATTGAGACAGGTACAATACATGTAGTTTTTCTCTACTTAGTCTTGGACAACATTGGCAGGTTATGTGTAAGTATATTTTCTTTAAAAAAATAAATTTAAATTAACACTGCCCGTGAGCTTCCGATTTCCCTTTAGCGGGAGTTACTCGAAGAGTGATTTATTATGTCCATCCCGATAGGTTTCGTTAGGCATTATTAGCCTATTATCTATTGTGTCTTTTGAGTTATAACCTATTGGGCTGAAACTACATTTTACGTTATAAAAATCAAATACATGAATTTACATTAGTTATGTGCTTATTTTTATAGTAAATCATTTCTTCTCTACTTAGTAGATGTCTCTATTTCCTATAGGGCGTATGATGCGGTGAATCCTACTGAGATTATTATCTCACCCATTGTTGTTTCCCCCTTTCAGGAGTAGTTCGTGAGCCATAAGCAGTGTTTCGAGGTGTGAGCTTCGTACGACTCAGTTGGACTATCATACCTGCACATTTTACACGATTTTCTTTTCTGGTATTTCTTTTTTATACTTAGTTTGACGTTTCGTTTATTATTATTTCCTTATATATTTATTACGTTATTGGTTATAGTTTTATGTTGTGGGCTTTAATCACAGTTTGTGATTTTTGGCTCATGACTGTATAAACCCGTCTTTTGTTTTGGGTTTTTCTTTATTTATTAAAATCTTCCGCTGTATTATTTTATTCACTCCAATGATATGCCATATGTTTGTTTCTTATTTGACATGCTCTAATTCTTAAAATATTAAATATGTTTATTTTAGGAATTGTGTTTGAAAAGTCTTCAAAGGTTTGTGTGATTTGGATTAGTCCATGTGTTGGGTTTGTCCGGATTTCACGGTAGTAAAGGCCTGGTTTCCGGATTTAGGTCCTCATAACTTGAAGGACTTAGAAGTTTTGATTTCCAATCTGATAGTCTACCTCTGGATGCTTAGAAGTTACAGCAAGTTGTAAAGAATTTGAAGCTGTAACCGTCCGATCGTGGAGGCTTAGAAGACTCGCAGTCCCAGACAGTTGACTTCATTTCTTTGATATGCACATAAGTTAATTGCCTAGGAAAAGCACAGACGTATACTTAGGTACGAAGTAGATATATTTTCCAAATATATCTAGGAAAATAAAACCAAGATAAAATGTCGACAATATAATTTACGTGCTCAATATTATGAGAATCTTGATTAAAATGTTTGGGAGAGTATAAAATATAAATTGATCAATCTAGAAAGACATATTTATGATTAGTATGCAACATAGATATATTTGGACTTGTGGTCTATCCTGGGAAGGGAAAACAAAAACGAAGGGGGTGAGATTTTCGAGAATCTCAGTAGGGGACAACAAGGTGAACTTATCAAAGGAGAGGAACAACAAGGAACTTATCAGAGGAGAGAAACAACAAGGAACTTAACAAAGGAGAGGAACAACGAGGAACTTAACAAAGGAGAGGAGCAACAAAGAACTCATTAGATCATCACTAAACTTGTAAATTTTCAAAACTTTAACTTTACCGTTTACTTTATAAAACGTTTACTTACTGGACCCGAAAATGTACTTTCTCTTTCAATAAAGAACTCAACAGGGGTCAATACGAAAACATGGGCGGAATGCAAACGTTTACTTACTGGACCCGAAAACAACATAGAACTCAACATGGGTCAATACGAAAACATGGGCGGACTGCAAATCACTTCCTGAGTAACCCCCGCTAAAGGGAAACCGGAAGCCCACTGGTAGGTTTTACATACACATTTTTAAAAACAATATTTACATACATAGCCCCTTCTACCAGTGTTGTCCGAGACTAGATTGATTAACAAAACTGTATACGTAAAATATCAACTAGTCCTCTCAGATCATCCTGCGAAGCAGGAAACATACAGTAACCGTACAGTAACCATACTCCAACCATACTCCAACCATACACCTCCCAACAGATGAGTGTCTCTCCGCTTACTCTCAGAGACCGAGCACTCACCACGTTTGGCCAAACGGAACACAAGTACGAGTAACATGAAAACTTACATACTTTACAAAACAAAAACTGGTTTAACTTTCAATAACACTGAAATACCATACTTTACAAGTAAAACTCAACAGTACGATATGTTATCATATACCGTTACAGAAACCTTTGATTTTAATATTTGTCTTACTTTACGAGCAATAATACGGAATCAGCCCAATTTACACAACAAATCAATCAAATGGACTTTGATTGATCACATGAAATTTTGGAGATACATTATGATACTTTACAGGAACATACTGAAAAAGGTAAATATAACTTGAACAATGGATCCATCGGATGGTCTCCGATGGATTACACAATACGGTAAAGACCCTACATTATGATACTTTATAGCTACCTATGGAAGAGAACAATGAAATTTGGAATAATGGACCAATCGGATGGGCTCCGATGGACTATACAACGAATCAATCAAAACCAAGGTAAAATAGATTTTACAACAAGGAAATACTAATGATGAACCACATACGGTAAGGACCCTACCTTACGGGCTGAAGAAGAGGAAACGATACTCTTGCCTTTGTCCTCAACACTCACCCTTCCTAAGAACACAACATTACGGTTAGACTCAACATACGGATATTAGCCTTCAAATGACTATAACTCAATAACGACACATCAAATGGAAAAACAGATCGCGCCATTGCGATCAGAACGTCGAAATTACCTAACGGGGAGGGTTTCACTTTTTGGTCAAAGTCAACGGTCAAAGTCAACGATTAAGGTCAACGGTCAAAGTCAACGCTCGGGTCAAAGGATCGGGTCAATGGGTCACCGGGTCGGGCCGACGGGTCACGGGTCGGGTCAACGTGAACAGTGTCGTCGGTCAACGGTCGCCGGCGGTGTCCGGAAAACTCCAACTTCATCCAAAACTGAAAATTTTTACATCAACATGAAGCTACAACCATCAGGATTATGAATTCGAAAACCAAACTTTAAAACTCACCTCAGATTGGCCGGAATTGATGATTTTCCGGTGAAAATTTCGAAATTTCCAGGCTCCGATCCGGGCGCGTCTGTGGTTCGATGAAGGTGAAACCAGCGGCAGATTGATCGTGACGACGAGAGGAACACAATGGTGCAAACGGTTCGACGATCAGACGGTTGGATTTCGATACCAAAGGTGAAGAAGTAATGGTGAGAAAATGGAAAGAAAAGAAAATAAAATAAAATGGCTGGGGAGGAGGAAATACTGTCGGCAACGGGTTTTAATATGTGGCTGACGTGGCAAAAATTTTTGCCACGTCACCACAGGTCTTACAACAGCCCTTCGCCAGCGTACTCAGAAGCCATATAACCACTGAAAACAAAATTATGAGTCCACACAATATCACAGATTGAATATATGTGACTCATCTTAATTTGTAGTATACTTACTATGTCCCCACAACTCTGTTTGTATTTGCCTCGACTTGGTTTCCTGCAAAGGTTCTTGCTATGCCGAAATCCGAGATTTTTGGGTTCATATCCACGTCCAGTAAAACATTACTGGCTTTGACATCCCTGTGCACAACTTGGAGTCTCGAATCTTGATGAAGGTAGAGGAGCCCTCTGGCAATTCCATCAATCACATTTAGGCGTCTCTCTGAATTCAGCATTCTGCTTTTCGATTGATCTGCTCTGGTTCACATAAAAATTAGTGTTTTCCTGAAAAATGTCCCGGGTACTTAGTATATATATACACACGCAATCAAGCAGTCTAAAAAATGGATGAAGGCTGACCGAAAATAATGTAATCCAGGCTTTTGTTGGGCAGATATTCATAGATCAACATTCTTTCATCGCCTTCAATGCAGCAACCATGGAGCTTAACAAGGTTTCTGTGCTGCAATTTTGAAACGAGTACCACTTCGTTTTTAAACTCTTCCAGTCCTTGCCCAGAATTTATTGAAAGCCTTTTCACTGCTATTTCCTGACCATCTAGCAATGTGCCCTGGACATGGACATTAAGGAATTAAGGTTCACTGCATTTCATTTAAGCTACGTATTCTCTTGCCTGAATATAAAGTTCATACCCTGTAAACAGGGCCAAAGCCTCCTTCTCCCAGCTTCCTTTCAGATGAAAATTTATCTGTTGCCCTCACAATTGTTGTCAGCGTAAGCATTGGCAGCTCCGGGGTCGTCCTTTCTGTTTTGGTTGTTTACAAACCTTGAAAGGTTGCTTATAATCGCTGAAATTAGAGATTGATCGAACACACATTTAGCTCTAAATTTGACAGCTTTGGAGATCACTAATTGATCTTTGTCAACAACTAATTAAACATTTGATGCAATTGAAAGTACCTCTGTTTCGTAGTTTCCTTTTTCTTATATATAAGATCCATCCAAGAACTGATGCTATTTTTTGACAGAAAGATGATTATATTAAGATCAAAACGAGATATTTACAACCCAGTATAACTTCACAAGGCCTACAGACACAGAAATAAACTGATCAGTAGTAAACCTAAGTTAGCTATGAATATCTAAGCTGCAAGACATCTGCAACCAAGCATCTTGAACATTCATAGTACTCCAAGATTACCCAACCACTTGATACCAATCTTCAATAGCAAACAACTCTACTCCTCCGTACCCCGTTGCTGCCCTGGTGACTCTTGCCCACTCCAAGCCCCGCAGCAAGCCCTCCATCGCAATATCCCGTGGGCTCAGAACTTTGTTCCGAAAAACTCGGTGGTTCCTCGCAGACCATAATCCCCACAACCCTACTAACAACAGGCAATCCCAAACTCTGTTCCTTTTCTCACCAGGGTGAAGCCCTCCCCATTGGTTTATCAGATCTGTCACTACACCCGGGATAGGTCCCTGCACCCCCCATCTCCTTAGCATTTCCATCCAACAGAGCCACGCCATGCGACATGTAACTAGGATATGGTCAGCGCTATCCTCCAACATGCTACAGTTAACACACCCCATCTCCTCTTCACTTATAAGTCTTAACCTATATAATCTCCCCCGTGACAAAATTCGGTTTTGACATGCCAACCAAGTAAAAGCTCTACTCTTAAGGGTACCTGGAAGCTGCCAGATATCTGGTAAAACCGGTAAGGCAAGCTCATCTTCCAGCGTTACTGCATCCTCCATAGTAATGTAGCACCTGCGCACAGTGAAATCCTCCGCAACATCCGTCCACACCATCCTATCACTTAGTATCGGAATAGGTGTCCTGTCCTCCAAACACTCCCTCAATCGCTCCCATGCTTCAAGCTCCCAAACGAACAGAGTACGTCGCCACTCAAAAGACCACGTCCACCGTCCGTCGTCCCATGTCCCCATTTGCTCCACCCGTGCCTCTTTGTTCATCGACAGTTCAAAGAGGCACGGAAACTGCCTCGCTAGAGGAAAGCCACCCGTCCAGGTACCTGACCAGAAATGAATCAGATTGCCTCGACCCAACCGCCACTTCAAGTTATGACGTATAGCAATAGCCGCACGATGATCTCCATTAACACACTGCACTATCCCTTTCCAAATTCCAGACACCTGCCGACTATCTAGCTTGATGCCATCATCACTGAAAGTAGGATTGTATAAATCCTTTACAATCTGAGCCCACATAGAGTCTTCTTCCATGAAAAACCTCCAACACCATTTAACAAGTAATGCTCTATTTTTTAGCTCCACACACCCCAGCCCAGCCCCCCCTTTCTCCGTTCTTCTGCACATTCTGCTCCACTTAACCTTATGAAGGCACCTGCCAGTGACATTACCTTTCCACACAAACCTCTTAGCAAGACCTTCCAACTCTTTCCTCACTCGCACTGGGATTTTAAATAACGCCATATAAAATATCGGAATGCTGTTGAGCACTGACTTCACTAGCGTAATCCTTCCGCCCATGGATAGTAGTCTTCCTTGCCAGCCTGTAATCCTTCTTCTGAAGTTACTAATCACCCCTTCCCATGTCTTGTATTTACCGGGATGTGCTCCGAGTGGCATCCCCAAATATTTGAGAGGAAACTTTGCAGATCTGCAATGTAATCTGGCTGCCATATCATCCACTTCCTGTCGAGAGTAATTTCCGAGCAGCGCACTCTTCTGATAATTAACTCGCAATCCAGTGATGAGTGCGAAACACCTCAACACTCTTTTCAGGTTGTGTAGACCCTCTTCTTCATCAGTACTAAATAAGATAACATCATTTGCATATTGCAGATGTGTTAACGAGCGACGGCCCACCGTAATTCCTCTAATCAAGTCGGCTGCCTCAGCTTTGGCTAACAATCGCGACAAGCATTCTGCCACAATATCAAAAAGCAGCGGAGACAATGGGTCACCTTGCCTCAAACCCTTTCTCATGGCAAATGTCTCTGTGAGGGCACCATTCACTTGCACAGTAACTGAGGCCGTGCACGTGCATTGTGCTATCCACCTCTGCCATCTAACAGGAAATCCCATAGCAGCCATAATCTCAGCCAACGCTCCCCAGCACACCGTATCGTAGGCTTTTCTAAAATCCACTTTCAGACACCAGCCTTTCCTTCTTCCAGCCTTAACAGCATGAATGGTCTCCGAAGCAGTCATTACTGAGTCCACCAAGTTTCGGCCCTTAATAAAACCAGATTGGTTCTTTGATATCAACGGGGAAATAATTTTTCCTAGCCGGCTTGCCAAGAGTTTAGCGACTATTTTGTATACCCCATGAACCAAACTAATTGGTCTATAGTTGCCCAGGTTAGTGATACCTTCCACCTTCGGAACCAGCACCATAAAAGAACTATTAATCCCTCTGGGCAGCCTACCGCTCGCATAGAACTCCTCCACCAGACCTTCTATATCTGAGTGTAGAACCGCCCATGCCTTCTTGTAGAAGTAGAAGTTGAAACCATCTGGCCCCGGAGACTTGTGGCTGCCACAATCCCACACTGCTTGTCTGATTTCTTCCTTGTCCATTAGCCCTTCAAGCTGTGCTGCCTCACCTGCTGCCAGCCTATTAAAGCACAGACTTCCTATGCCCATCCACTGGTCGAAGTCTTCCTGATACATGTACTTATAAAACCGTTGAACCTCACTTTTGATCATCGTCGGATCTTGCGATAGTCTACCATTAATCATAAGTGCCTTAATCTGATTACGTTTGTACCTTGTGCTGGCACAAACATGGAAGAACCGAGTATTGAAATCTCCCAACTTCAGCCACTGCACCCTCGACTTCTGTCGCCACATCGATTCCAACTGTTTTTTATACTTCCACTTTTCCTCAACCAGACCCAGGTAGCGTCTCTCCTCCTCTTCAGTCCTATCCTCCGCCATTGTTCTACCAGCATCCATTACTTCGAGATCATCCAGAATCTGCTGCAGGTTGGCTTCCGGATTCCTCAATTGTTCCTTGCTCCATTTCCTAAGGCCAAATTTGAGCACGTTTAACTTGCGCAGTAAAGCAAACTTCCCCGGAAATCTCACTCCAGCCTCTGTCCACTGATCTGTTACCACCTGCAAGAAATCGGGCTCATCCCACCAGGCATCCCAAGCGCGCACCGGTTTGGGACCCCAATCTATCTGCTCTGATGTTAGCATGATAGGCACATGATCCGACAATTGTTTGCAACCTGCCGATAGACTATAACTCGGATAGGCAGCAAGCCATTCAGCACTGACTAGCGCCCTGTCTATCCTGGATGCACTCTTAGCAGAAAACCAAGTAAATCGACTGCCAGTGAGAGGGAGATCAATTAAGCCACCCTCCGTCATCATACATCTCAGGTTGGCAGCACCTCGACTATTAAATTGATTCCCCAACCGCTCCCTTGGCGATACCACCTCGTTAAA
Source organism: Passiflora organensis (assembly GCA_019739055.1). NCBI lineage: Eukaryota > Viridiplantae > Streptophyta > Magnoliopsida > Malpighiales > Passifloraceae > Passiflora > Passiflora organensis. Next base: position 6,489,088 of record JAEPBF010000136.1, read on the forward strand.
ATCCCCAATAATCACCCATGGCTCAGCTTTGTCTGCCTTAAACTCAAGTATATCCTTCCATATCCCTTCTCTTCCCAATACTGTGTTAGGCGCATGGAGGGCAACGCACCACATTTTATTCCCTGTGGCCTTGGCCCTGAATTCGATAGCCATCCATCTTTCAAAACACTGCTGAGATTCTACCTCAACTGCCGATGTGTCCCATAACGCAAGCAAACCCCCTGCTCTACCTTGTGCATTACAAGCAAGCCACCCAACTGACCCATCCGGCCATAACTTCCTCACCCAACGAGCCTCCATCTGCTCCATTTTCGTTTCGGCTAAGAAGCATACATCAAGGTTATACCTGCGGACTAGGTTCCGTATATCCCGACATTTCATATAACTCCGGATGCCCCTTACATTCCAAAAGCCAATATCTATCATCTAAACTAAACACACCCCAAGCCACACAGAGGGAATATGTGATTACCTACCTCTGGTGCGACCCCGATTTTCGTACTCCTCCTCCACCATCTCCATTACCTTCACCTTCAGTTCTTCTCTAGTCTGGAGAGGTCTCAACTCAAGCTTCTCCATCACTGCTAGAGTTGCTTGGGATTCACTTTCAACGGCATCATCGTTTGCGCATTGCTCCATCTCATCCTCTCCATTCGTCTCTGGTACCCAGGAGGAAGGCTGCACCGAATCGGGTCTCTCACTGGGTAGTGCAGACTCTTGTGTAGACAAAGGCTGTACACCATCCACTTCTTCCAACCTCTTACTCGTCCCTCTCTCCTCTTTAGCCTGTGCTGCTCTTGCTCTGGCAGCCATGATCCTCGCATACACACGAGCCAGGACTTCATCAGAGCGAAGGCTGTAACGGCTGGGGCTAGATCCTGTCTCTTCTTCACTTGGTTCCCTAGAGTCTCGACCCTCAAGGATCACACCTCCATGGCTAGGACCTGCATGGTGCCCCAACTGGAGAATGTCTCGTAGCCCACAAGTATTGGGCTTATTGGTAAGATTCCCAATGTCCTGAGTTTGCTGGGCCTCCTCTTTCCGCCCTCCTAAATTGGTCACTCTCTTGGGCCCAGTGGAGTCCTGAGCCGTTTCTGTGCTGCCCTGGGTAGTATCTGCACCTCTAGCCAGGCTTAGTGCACCCTCCTGGCCCCCTATATCGATGTCCCTTGGCGCTGCCCGACTCCAATCCCTGCTCACTCAGCCCCCTCTCCCGCGCCTTATCCCCATGATCATTAGGCTCCAATGATCTTTTACATCGGCTTATCACTGGAGTAGTCACATTCAGCTGGTCACCATATGATCGTCTCCTTGGAACCAGTTGCAGTCTGCATGGAGAAAGTACCGTATCACCATACCGGTCCCATCCGTTGCCACCTTTCGTACCCAGGTTAGATCGCCTTGTCGGCTGCCCCACCTATGTTATTTGAATCCTGAAACTACTAGCCTCCACTAGCAGTTGTACCATTCCGCCCACCGGTGCAGACTTGTCAGTCCTTACACACACCAACGCTTCTTCCAAATTTGAACAATTCAGGGTAGCCGAATGAACCTGCACTACCTCACCATATAGCGCCGCAATTTTCCGAATCCCTTCTTCCGACCACACGTGCAGCGGAATGCCAGTCACACTCAACCAACATATCCTCCCTCTCCTCGCATCTGCCGGTTCCCAGGGGTGAAACTCCACAAACAACTCCTTCCACAGGTGCTGGTTGGTAGTTGTTTCATGTTGCATTGCCGCCACAGAGATAAACGTCACCAGGAAAGCCAAGTTCCCCAAACTTGTCACAGTCACCTCCTGGGGAAGACGAGGATTATGTAACATCCCATCTCTGGCAATTCCAACTATACTCCTGTTCAACCATTCCTTGTTTCCTTCAACCTCCCCGAGCCGTACAACTACATCATCCCTCTCGTCCTCGACTCCAGTATTGTGTCCTGCCACAACTTCAGAAAATGTTCTCTTATCCCTTAGAGATAGACCTTCGGCAGCGCCTGACCTCGTAATCTGCCTGTTCGGGACCCTCGCAGCCTCACCACCATTTTCCCTACGATGACGTTGAGGTGGGAACATCTCCCTATGTACGTATCGCGCCACCCTAAACGTAAGCATATAACCGTCCAAATGCAAACGGTTGAGCTTCAGCAACCTCTCGCCTTCCTTCGCACCCTGGTGCATAAAACGAACAAAACCAAATCTCGTGTTCCTTGCACTTCTCTTCTGCGGAATAAAAGCATCAACCACTGGCTCCCATTGGTGTATCACCCGAAACAGGTCACTAGATCCCCACCCTGCTGGAATATGATCCACAAAATAAGAAATATATCGTTTGTCATTAAAAATGACGCGAGGGTTCCAACGAACTGATTGTCCTCCATGGTGTCCGGATGTAACAGTAATGATGAGCGAAGAGGCAATCTGGGGTCGGTTGTGGGTGTACTTGAGGAAGGGGGTCGGTGTTCAGGGGGTCAAGGAGGCCAACGTGCAGGGGAATTAGGGACAGAGTGTTCCTTGCGTTTCTCTCTCATGATAAAAAAAAAAAAGTCGAGCTCTCAATTGAAGTACGTGACTGTTATAAGAACTGATGCTATGATTGCCGATGCTATGGAGGAGAGAATGATTGCCACCGTCTTGAGCTTCCTAGATTTTTCCTTGCTCCGCACATCACCTTAAAAATGAAATGTTTGTTTCATCGTAGCTGAAAAATGTTCTGCTCTGTAAGAGAAGATGCATATTGAATACAATTTACATATATAGTGTGCATAGTTCAGAGCGGTGAGGGTAATCAAGTTCTTGATGCAGGTGGTTCATACTTGTAAATTTTGGAAGAGAATGAAAATTAATTAATTTCCTTGCAAAAGCTTAACCAAGAAAACATCACATTCTCATGCATTCTCAGAGTGAAGGAGTCATAATAAATGGATGAAATCCGAATAAAGAAACGGCAGAGTGCATACCTTGGTACGAAGCAGACATCCGAATATAAAGATCTTGCCCTCTATCAGCATATTCCCTCATATCAATCAGCTCACCATACCAAAGCACGCATCCGTATCCTCTTCCTCTAATATCTGTATTAGCATATGCGGTGCAGTTGCAGCTTTTTAAGCACATTTCCTTGCACTGCTTGAGGTCCATACTTTGATTGTACCATGATCTAGAGGTGTCGGGAAGTTTCATTCCTTGATGCTTGGCAAAGTCTTCTCCTCTGCTACAATCTAGTGGATCCTTGCGGACACATCCACCAGCCCATTCAAGCAGATTCCAGTCCGTACTAGATTTCGGTACAAATCCTTGAAAGCAAGAACACAGCGGAGTTTCGTTGATGTTGCATTTACCATTTGGACCGCACCTATTGTAATCGTCACAGTCATCTTCGCCAGATGCGTGGTAAAGAACCCAAGTTTGTGTTTCATTTTTCCACCAAAAGCGACCACAAAACTCTAGAGTCGAGTTCATTACGTACCTTGTCGCTATCGCCTGGTTCAGCTTAACTTGGTAGTACACCTCTTTTTCGTTCAACACAAATTTGTATGTGTAAATCAAATTTTGTTGGTGCCTCGGACTACCGGTGAAGCGAAGGCCATTGAATGACCCCACCCTGTATAGTATTGTAGTCCCTTCTTTTATCATCAGTTGTGGAAATCCATGAACGTCTATCCCATACGTATAATTACCTCTTGCAGGGTCATCCAAACTCTTCCAAGAATATATGGTTGAGAAGTCTGCACCAGTAACAAAGTTCATTCCAAGTTTCATTCCAGGCAGCAGGGTGTCTGCTGGATCATCAAAACTTTGCCATAAATGACTGCTATCACTTCCATCTTTCAGTATGAAATTTCCAGATTCCAATAGCTGCGCAATTGGATTCTTAGCAGCTCTGGTGACGTTAGATGACCAAAGAACATGGTTTGTGCCGTTTGAAAGTTGAAGAATTCCTTGGTCCAAGATCCTCAGAACTCCTGAATTATCCAGAACTGGAACTTCTCTATTGGCTACCCAGACAGGCGTTCCCGTGGATATCCTCTTGTACCAAATGCCCAAGTAACGCCTGGTGGAACTACCAGGACTGAAGAATCCTAGTTCATAGAGTTGGCCGGACGAAACAATGGTGTCACCATCTCTGATAGGTTGCCCTGGACTAATGGTGTCTTTTGCAGTGGAGGTTCTTATGGTGGTGGTGAACAGAAAAAAATATAGCAAGTAAATTGTAGAGCCATCTATGTTCCTTCCCATTATGAGAAGAGCAATCAAATGCCAAACAAGTAAGTAAAATGGACCGAGAAGGGAATGGGGGAGATAGACTGATAGCGTTAAAGAAGTGGATGCTCTTTTAATCTCGTAACAAGAAGCCAATAAAAAACTGACTCAGAAGTCAAAATACTAAAAAGCAAAAAAATGTCATTAAATTCTAACGGTGTTTGGTAGATAGAATAATAGGTTTTGGTGTCACAATATTATTGGTTTAAGATATGATGTTTTTAAACTAAATATATATATATATATGTTTAGAGAGAATGCTGATTAGTTTTGGTTTATAAGATGATAAATAACAATTTTATCCCAAAACAAAAGTAATATATTCTTATGTGTGAATTTTTATTTTATGAGAGATAAAAACTGTAATAATAAAGTTTGTGAATTGCAAAACCAAATAGAATGTGATGTTTAACACGTAGAATTAGAATTGTTAGTTTTGGTACTCTTAAATTAGTATGTTTAGAATTATTAGTTTTGTTATTTAGTATTTTAAAACTAATTCGTTATTTATTTAGTATTTTCCAAACATCCATTTTCCTCCGCATCTATCACGCCAATTCAACATAAAGAAATCTCTTGAGGACTTCCTATCTAACCAACTCAGTCACAAGAAGGCCTGCCATTTTCGTAGATATCCTCTTGTACCAAATGCCCAAGTAACGCCTTGTGGAACTACCTGGACTGAAGAATCCTAGTTCGTAGAGTTGCCCGGACGAAACAATCGTGTTGCCATCTTTGATAGGTTCCCCTGGATTAATGGTATCTTTCGCAGTGGAGGTTCTGATGGTAGTGGTGAACAGAGAAAGATATAGCAAGTAAATTGTGAAAGCCACCTATGTTCCTTCCCATTATTGGAAGAGCAAGAAAATGCCCCAAAAAAAAAACCAAGGAAAATGGAAAACCGAGAAGAGAATGGAGAGATAAAATGATGGCGTTAAAGAATAATTGATTAAAATTGGAGAGAAAGATTAATATTATAACTCACGAAATATTCTTCTATTCTAAAAATTTATGTATATGATATTTTCCTAAATAATTAACATGCGCAATTCATTTACAGATAAACATAGAAGCAATAGATTTGACTAAGTTCACCCACAATAGTTACGTTCCTCCGACGACATAGAATTTATTTTCACTATAAACGAATTTTGGGAGCCTACTATAGTAAGCCTAACATCATCCTATTTATTATAAAACTCAGCTACGATTAAAAATAAGCCCTATTTGCATTTTCTATTTTAAGATTTAATCTTGACTACTAGATCAAAGTCAATCTCTTTGGCTATAGTCCTTTTATGTGAGGGTGGTAAGATCATCCTACAATTTTGAATACAATTTTTAACACTAAATCTTTTTTTTTTTCTATAAAACAATAACTTTATCATTCAAATGCAAAAAAGGACTGCACATTTTGACCATTTCCACCCCAGATCTCCATTGCATGAGCATCTGGATTGTGGAAGTCAGAAGAACGTAGGTTTCATTTGTTTTTCTATGGGACAAGCTGTAATATTTTATATTCTCGATTACTTCACCCTACATTGTGAATGTGCACTATACAATACAGTGTTTGGACTAGCTGAATATATCCTCCAATTGGTACTTACAATATGAAAGAGGGAAATAGTCATGAATACCTCTTTAATTTAAAAAAAAAAAAAAAAACAGTGGTAGATCTGTCTACCGAGGATCCATCAATGAAATAGTGAGATCATTTGTGGAAGGAAATTGGTAATTACTGGGTGAAGCCTCAACCTCAGGAATATTCCTTTCCGTGAAAAAACCAGGCTGAGTTGGTTGCGGCAAAGTACTGTCGCCACTCAACATTGTGACCACAGCAGACATGAGAGGCCTGTCTTCGGGTCTTTCTTGCACGCATAATAGACCAATGTGTATGCGTCGTCTTATTTCAGACAGCGAGTATGATTCTCCTTCCAGTGTTCTATCAATTAATTCTAGAACTCTATCTTCCATCCACAGTTTCCATGCCTGAAATAAAGCAATTTACTCTAAATAATTGGTAAAGGAGACTCCCCGCTTGATTTCAATCTATTTATTTTTATTTTTCATTTTGCATGTCATGGCTATGCTAAGTGCGAGTAAATTCTCACATGTCCAAGCAGGTTGTAGCGATGACTGTGATCGCGACTGTGAAACCCTCTGTTCTTCCTGCCACTCAGGATTTCTAATACCAACACCCCAAAGCTGAATATGTCAGACTTTGGAGAGTACAGCCCTTCACCAGCGTACTCAGGAGCCATATAACCACTGAAAGAAAAATTATGAGTCCACCCAATATCACAGATTGAAATATGAGACTCATCTTAATTTGTATACTTACTATGTTCCCACCACTCTGCTTGTATTTGCCTCGGGTTGATTTCCCGCAAAGGTTCTTGCGATGCCGAAATCGGAAATTCTTGGGTTCATATCCACATCAAGTAAAACATTGCTGGCTTTGATATCCCTGTGGACAACTGGGAGCCTAGAATCTTGATGAAGGTAGAGAAGCCCTCTGGCAATTCCATCAATCACATTAAGGCGTCTCTCTGAATTCAGTATTCCGCTTTTCGATTGATCTGCCCCATTTCACATAGAAATTAGTGGTTTCCTTGAAGTTTCCCAAGTCTACTTTTCAAGAAAAAACTTATATTCTATCGGAAGAAGGCTGACCGAAAATAATGTAATCCAGGCTTTTGTTGGGCATATATTCATAAATCAACATTCTTTCATCGCCTTCAATGCAACAACCATGGAGCTTCACAAGGTTTTTGTGCTGCAATTTTGAAACGAGTACCACTTCGTTTTTAAACTCTGCCAGTCCTTGTCCTGAATTTATCGAAAGCCTTTTCACCGCTATTTCCTGACCATTTGACAGTGTGCCCTGTACATGGACATTAAGGAAATAAGGTTCGCTAAAGTTCTTTTACGTTACAGATTTTCTTGCCTCAGTGATTCAACCTTACCCTGTAAACAGGTCCGAAGCCACCTTCTCCCAGAAGCCTATCAGTAGAAAAATTGTCTGTTGCCCTCTCAATTGTGGTCAAAGTAAACATCGGCAGCTTCAGGTCTTCCTTCCTGTTTGGATTGTTTTCAATCCTTGGAAGGCTGTCCATAACCTTCTCTGAAAAATGGAGATCGATCGAACACACATTTCAACTCTAAATTTGAGAGTTCTTTTCTGTTTCTAGGTTTTGAGATTACTAATGACTCATTGTCAACAACTAAACCCTTGATGCAATTAAATTTACCTCTGAATCTCAGTTTCCTTTTCCGTGTATATAAGATCCATCCAAGAACAGATGCTATAATGGCCAATGCTACGGAGGAGACAATGATTGCCACCCTCCTGCGCTCCCTGGATTTTTCCTTGCCCTTCACCTCATCTTAAAAAATGAAAATGTAAAGTTAACAAGTATGTGTTGTCATAGCTGAAAAATATTCTATTGGGCATACAATTTACATATCTGGTGCATAGTTAAGAGAGGTGAGACAAATCGAGTTCTTGATACAGGTTCATTGCTGTAGAATTTGGAGCAGAATGCAAAGTTATCCTGTTTCCTAGCAAAAGCTTAACCAAGAAAACAGCAAAATCTCATCCATTCTCAGAGTGAAGGAGCTAACTAAAATTTAGATTTGTAAAGGAAATGAGAACCATGTATATATGGGTACCTCTATACGCAGCAGCAACCCTGATGTAGAGGTCTTGCCCTGTACTGCTGAATTGTCTGGTGTCAATGAGGTCGCCAAACCAAAGTAGACAGCCTCTGCCACCGTCTCTTATGTCAGAATTAGCATATGCCACGCAAGAGCAATTTTTAAGGCACAATTCCTCGCATTCCTTGAGGGTCATATTTTGATTGAACCAAGCGCTTGAGGTGTCCGGAAGTTTTGCCCCCTCATGTTTCACAAAGCCTTCATCTTCACCACAATCCAAGGGATAGCTACGCACGCAACCTCCCGACCAGTCTAGCAAAGTCCAGTCTCTTAAGGATCTGGGTGCGAACCCTTCCAGGCACTCACACATGGGAGAGTTGTTGATGTTGCAGGTAGCATATACTCCACATAAGCCATATTTGTTGCATTGGTCTTCGTCAGCTGAGAAATAAACCGACCAACTCTGTGTTTTATCAATCCATACCAGGCGCTGTGCGACCCCTGATGCAGTCACTACTAAATTTGATGGAACAGAAGTATTCACGAGCTGAACAGTGTAAAAGACCTCTTCATCATTTAGCACGAATCCATATTTATACACTTGATTTGGCTGCATTCTAGAAACCCCAGTAAAGCGAATACCATTGAACGACCCTAATCGGAATTTGATGACATTCTTGTTCTTCACAACCAGTTGTGGGAACCCACGAGGATCAATTCCGTAAGTGTAGTCACCTTTTGCTGGGCCATCTATACTCTTCCAAGAGGATAAGAATGTTTCCTGACCGGTGACAAAGTTTTTGCCAATTTTCATACCAGGCAGGAAAGTGTCGCCAGGATAATCAAAACTTTGCCATATAAAGCTCTCCGAGTTGTTGTCATTTCTGCCTAGGACGACGAGATTTCCTGATTCCAAAAGCTGAGCAGCAGGATGGCGTGCAGGTCCGGTTTCATTGGACGACCAAACTACATCATTTGTGCTGTTAAAGAGAAATAGAATTCCTTGGTCAGTGATATTTAGAAGTCCTGAGCTGTCCAAGAGTGGAGCTTCCCTGTTGGCCACCCAGACAACAGTTCCAGTTGAGACTCTTTTGTACCAAATTCCCAAGTATCGTCTAGTGGAATTACCAGGGCTAAAAAATCCAAGTTCGTAGCTTTGGCCGCTCGAAATCATCGTCTCGCCATCTCTTATGGATTGGCCTGGCCGAAGGATATCAGTAGCACTGGTGGTTCTCGTGATGTAAAGTAGAAAAGAACAGACAACGGCCGGGACAGCAGTACAATACTTAGTTCTTCTCATTGCGCAAGAACTTTGCAAGACTGCAGGAATTTCTTGTATTGGTGGGTGATCTCAGATTTTATTGGCAAAAAAAGGATCGAAAAGACGCAGAAAGTGGGTTCAACATCCTTTTTTATCATTCAACCATCTGTAACTCCTCATTTATGTAATACGCGCTCCAGATTTGACTTCAACAAGTGGATGTGGCTCACAGTTTACCATTAAACGAAATTGGATTAAAAATAATGTTTTTTCTATGTATTACCGTCACAACGTTGACTAATCTCCTGTATCGTACAAATACAAACAATGGATGAATCCATCCATAGCTGGTTGCATTTTAGTGCTGTTATTATCTCCCACTTGTTAAATATACAAAACAGTGTCTCACATATACTCGGAGACTTGGTGTGCACCGTGACTAATGATAAGGTATTCTTATCATATTATCATCATATAAGATGGATGAATAAGAAGAAAATAATCTTGTGATCATTAATTATACATTTTTATTTAAAATACAGTGTTTTGTTGATAATTATTTAAAATTATAAATTGTTATGAATTTAATACGTTTGTAAGTTGAAAAGACAAAAAACTTTATTATGTCTATTCAATGTGTAATGAATATTTTATAACTACAAAACTCTTTATCTCCCAATTCTCTTCATATACCCTATCATGTTACATATAAATAGGAGGTAACATTATTTGCTTTGTACACACTTGCTTGAGTACTTATAAAATATTATACTCCCTATATTGTTCTTAGTTTTCTCTCTTGTTCTTTCTCCTCAATTCTTCTTATTTTATATTCTATAACACGTTATCAGCTCAATACTCTTATAAACAAAAAAAGAATAAGAGTCTTACAAGAGTTCTTCACAAAGAACAAACAAGAATTTTAGTTTCTACAAAGGTATATTTGAGTGAATATATTTTTATAATTATTTAGATATAATCATATTGTAATATTATTGTTTCATATTGCATGTTCTTAAATTTTATTTTCCTATATTTTTTTAGAAATTTAAGTTCATGATTGTTTTATTTGTTTAAATACATGTTATATTAAAAAATAATTTATGCAAATTTAATAATATAATCATTACTCTAATACAATCTTAAAATAAATAAATAATAAATTCTAAATTTGTAATATTATATTATCATAATATTACCATCATTAAATGTTATTCTTATAAATTATTTCTTATGTTTAAATTAAAAATTTATTTCTTATTTTATTATGTGATTAATTTTATGTGTTTTTAATATTTTATAGTTTTACAATGACAAATATTACAAAGCTTGAGTTTGAAGTTCTTGACATTACTGGAAAAAATTATTTATCATGGATATTGGATGCTGAATTTCATTTGGATGCCAAAGGGCTTGGATAGACAATCAAAACATCAAATGAAGCATCGAATCAAGATAAGGCAAAAACTATGATTTTTCTTTGCCATCATCTCCATGAGGGATTGAAATCTGAATATCTCACAGTAAAAGATCTTGTAGATCTTTGGAAAAATTTAAACGAAAGGTATGATCATTAGAAAATAGTGATACTTCCAAAAGTTCGTTATGATTGGATGCATCTTCGTTTACAAGATTTTAAATCTGTGAGTGAATATAATTCGACATTATTTAAAATCAGCTCACAATTAAAATTATGTGGAGAAAATATCACTGATGTTGATATGCTTGAAAAAATTTCTCTACTTTTCATGCTTCAAATGTGCTTTTACAACAGCAATATCGTGAAAAAGGTTTCACAAAATATTCTGAGTTGATTTCATGCCCTCTGGTGGCTGAACAAAATAATGAGCTGTTGATGAGAAATCATGAATCTCGTCCTACTGGTTCTGCTCTATTCCCTAAAGTGAATGTGATGCTATCTCATAACCACAGTCGTGGTCATAGTCGAGGTCGCAGACGAGGACGAGGACGAGATTATAATAAATTTCGTCATGGTGGTGGTCAATCAAGTAAATTTATCTTCCAAAATCAGAAAGTTGTACAGGATGAAGGACCTGAAAAAATAATGAGTGACATAAAGAAAAAAAGTTACAATTAGTAACTGCCATCGATGTGGAATGCAAGGTCATTGGCAACGTACTTGTCGTATACCAAAATATTTTGTCGACCTATATCAAGAATCTTTGAAGTCTAAAGGCAAGAATGTGGAGACAAACTTTGTCCAAGATGATTTCATTGAATTTGCTAATGACCTTGAGGATATAACGCACTTGGATATTTCTGATTTTCTTAATGATCCCAATGATGAAAGTGCAAGAAATCAAGAATGATTTTAATTTTATAACTATGCAAATTTCAATTATGTTCTCTTGTTTTATTATAATAAAAATCTATTTATTTTTTATTTATTCATTTTTTTTAATATTTAATTTATTTTATATTTTCTTATTAATTTTATTTATTCAATGAAGAGAATGGATATTGGCATGGATATATCTAAGATGAACGCCAAGGAAATATGTTTGGTTGACAGTGCCACAACGCATACAATATTGAGAGATAAGAGATATTTATCTTATTTGGATAATAGAAAAACCAATGTATATACAATAAGTGGTAGTACAAGATTGATTGAGGGCTCCGAAAGAACAAATATTATTCTATCTGGTGGAACCAAAATAAAGATAGAAGATGCATTATACTCTTCTAAGTCTCAAAGAAACATGTTAAGTTTCGAAGATAATCGTTTGAATGGATATCATATTGAGACAATGAACGAAGGAAGCATTGAGTATCTTTGCATAACTTCTATAATTTCGGATAAAAAGTATATATTAGAAAAATTACTCGCTTTTTCTTCCGGATTGTACTATACAAGTATTAAAATGATAGAATCTCATTCTATAATAAACTATCAGTTTAATGATGTGTTTAACATTTGGCATAACCGGTTAGGCTATCCCGGTTCAACAATGATACGAAAAATAATAGAGAATTCTTGTGGCCATCTATTGGAAAAGAATAAGATTTTTCAATCTAATGAATTCTCATGTGCTGCTTGTTCTCAAGGAAAATTAATAATAAGACCATCACTAGCAAAAATTGGAATTGAATCTCCAAAATTTTTAGAAAGAATTCAAGGAGATATTTGTGGGCTTATACATCCACCATGTGGACCATTTCGATATTTTATGGTTTTGATCGATGCATCAACCAGATGGTCACATGTATGTTTATTATCATCTCGCAATATGGCATTTGCGAGATTGCTTGCACAAATAATTCGTTTGCGAGCTCAATTTCCTGATTATCCGATACAGTCTATTCGAATGGATAATGCTAGTGAATTTACATCAAAAGCCTTTATAGATTATTGCATGTCTATTGGAATAAAGGTTGAACATCCTGTTGCTTATGTTCATACACAAAATGGTCTTGTAGAATCATTTATGAAACGCTTACAACTAATTACAATACCTATGCTTATGAGATCCAAACTTTCAGTTTATGTTTGGGGACATGCCGTTTTACATGCAGCAACAATTATACGCATTAGGCCAACAAGTTATCATGAACACTCTCCGATGCAATTGGTTCATGGTCAGGAACCAAATATTTTCCATCTAAGAATTTTTGGTTGTGCGGTATATGTTCCAATTTTTCCACCACAACATACAAAAATGGGTCCTCAAAGAAGGATAGGAATATATGTTGGATATGAGTCTCCATCTATCATTAAATATCTTGACCCATTAACTGGAAATTTATTTACGGCAAGATTCGCTGATTGTCATTTTGACGAGACTATATTTCCAACACTTGGGGGAGAAAATAAACAGTTGGAAAAGAAGATCTCTTGGAATGAATTATCATTATCTAGTTTTGATCCTCAAACAAATCAATGTGAACATAAAGTTCAAAAGATAATTCATTTACAAACGATTGCAAATCAACTGCCAGATGCATTTACTGACCTTAAAAGAATAACTAGGTCTCATATTCCAGCTGTAAATGCTCCGATAAGAATTGATGTCCCTGAAGGACAATCTAAAGTTGCTAGTGAATCTAAACCACGTCAGAAACGTGGAAGACCAATCGGTTCTAAAGGAAAAAATCCTCGGAAAAGAAAGGAGCAACTACACAAGATGGTCATGAGGAGGATATAGTTTTGGAAAATTCAGTTGACATAATTAATAAAATTTCGGAAGAAACACAAGAGAATGAAGAGATCTCGATTAATTATGTCACTACAGGAACAAGATGGAACCGAAGCTCAATATTTGTCGACAATAATTTTGCATATAATATAGCGCTAAATATTATAGAAGAAAGTGAGGATTTTGATTATACTTCTGTGGAGGAATGTAAAAATAGAAATGATTGACCAATGTGGAAAGAAGCAATTCAATCAGAATTAAACTCATTTGAAAAACGTGGAGTTTTTGGAACTGTAGTCTATACACCAAAAGGTGTAAAATCGGTGGGATATAAATGAGTATTTGTGTGAAAAAGAAATAAAAAAAATGAAGTTGTGAGATATAAAGCAAGACTCATCGCACAAGGTTTTACCCAAAAACCGGATATTGATTATGATGAGACGTATTCTCTAGTAGTGGATGCAATAACATTGCGATATTTACTTTATTTGGCAGTACATGAAAAGCTTGAAATGCGTCTAATGGATGTAGTTACAGCCTATCTGTATGGCTCGTTGGATACTGATATATATATGAAAATCCCTGAAGGATTTAAATTTCCAGATGCAAATAAATCAAATTCCTGAGAAATTTATTCAATAAAGTTAAATAGAGCTCTATATGGATTGAAACAATCTGGACGAATGTGGCATAATTGCCTTAGTGAATGCTTAATTAAAATAGATTTCAAAAATGATCCAATTTGTCCATGTCTTTATAAAACGATATGGATCTGGTTTTGTTATAATAACTATTCATGTTGATGATTTAAATATCATTGGAACTCGTGAAGAGATAGATAAAACTATCAGCTATTTAAAAAACGAATTTGAAATGAAAGATCTGGGAAAAACAAGATATTGTTTGGGTCTTCAAATTGAGCATCTAAGTGAAGGAATATTTATTCGTCAATCAAATTATGTGGATAAAGTTCTTAAAAGATTTTATATGGATAAAGTTCATCCATTAAGTACACCAATGATTGTGAGGTCACTTGATGTGAAAAAATATATTTTTTGACCTCGTAAAGAAAATGAAGAACTAAGTCCTGAGGTTCCATACCTTAGTGCTATTGGTGCACTTACATATCTTGCTAATAACACTCGACCTGACATATCATTTGCAGTAAATTTACTAACAAGATATAGTTCTTCCCCAACTCGAACACATTTGAATGAAGTTAAATATATTTTCATATATCTATGAGGGACAATGGATATGTGTTTATATTATTCAAATTTATCCACTTTTGATTTAGTTGGTTATGCAGATGCAGGATATTTGTCAGATCCACATAAAGTCAGATCGCAGACAGGTTATTTATTCACTATAGGTAATACTGTCATTTCATTGTGGTCGGTGAAACAAACTTTGGTTGCTACTTCTTCTAACCATGCAGAGATTTTAGCAATTTACGAAGCAAGTCGTGAATGTGTTTGGCTACGATCAATATCACAACACATAAGGGAAGCATGTGGATTATCAAGTGATAAAGAACTTGTAACTACACTGTATGAAGATAATGCTGCTTGTATAGCTCAATTGAAGGAAGACTACATAAAGGGTGACAAGACAAAACATATTTTACCAAAATTCTTCTTTACTCATGATCTTCAAAGCAAAGAGGAAATCAGTGTCCAACAAATACGCTCAAGTTATAACCTGGCTGATTTATTTACTAAAGCTCTTCCCACATCAACATTTGAAAAGCTTGTTCGAAAGATCAGAATGCAGCGTTTGAAAGATTTAAAGGGATGACTAAATCAGGGGGAGTATGCACTGCACTCTTTTTTCCTTCACCAAGTTTTTATTCCCATTGGATTTTTCTTAGTAAGGTTTTTAATGAGGCAGTATTCTGATTTCATACTCACATTCTTAATATTCAAAATATTCAAGGGGGAGTATTATGAATATAATAGGTTTGGAAAAAGAAAAAGAAAAAGAAAAAAAACTTTATTATGTCTATTCAATTGTGTAATGAATATTTTATAACTACAAAACTGTTATCTCCTAATATTTCTTCATGTACCCTATCATGTTACCTATAAATAGGAGGTAACATTATTTTCTTTGTACACTCTTGCTTGAGTATTTTTTTTTTGAAGAAATATCGATATGTATATTAAGAAGTAATAAGAATACATATAGGATGTACAATGGAGCATTGTATCACCACAATGGCCAGAATGAAACAAAACAGATCCTATGACTAAGTTACAGGATCTATAATTTTCAAAACACCAATTCAGACTATACAGCAGTCCCAGGAGAAATCAAAGAACCACACAATCCTCTGGAGAAACAAAGAGGAAACCACAAAAACCCACCGAGGATACAACAACCAGCAAACCTGTGCAATTGTAGGACAATGAATACTTTGTGCCCTCCCAGTTGGCAAGATGCACCCTGTAAATACCTAAACAAAGTGACGGTATCTGATACTTGCACCAGCCATGATTCTAGATAGCTAATAAGGACAGAAAATCACTGGATGGTAATACATCCAGACTATCTAATGCAACATCCGATAGATTAGTGCGTGCCCAATAAAAGCCATGACGCATGCCATTGTAATACAGATCAGTGGCACTACTTTCTTCTCCACCAAAAATTTTGTTATTCCTACCCAGCCAAAGACTCCAAGCACATGAGAAGAGCAGTACATACCAGAGACCTCTCCAGCGAGAGGGGATGGGAAAGCCGTGCCACTAAATGAATAATTCAGCGATAGACTGTGGCTGGACCCAAACGAGACCCCACTGTCGCATCAGCAATGACCAACAAGACCATGCCTTCTTGCAATCCAAGAGAATGTGATTGGAGTCCCCTTCCACACAACCGCAAGCGTCGCAATGTTGCTCAAATTCCTGTAAAATGCCTATCCGGAACAGGTATCCTTTGGTCAACAGCTTCTCCCTGCACGCCAGCCACATGAAGGTTTGCCATTTAGGAGCACCCTTATACCGCCATACATTAGGAATTATCCTTTCACTGGGCATATGGTAGCTCGCCTCCAGTGACTGATAACAGACCTTGGCTGAGAAAGGTGCCAACTGATCTCCCCACATGAGACAATCGGTACTAGCTGGGTTAGGCCGGATTCCATCCAACATCGCAAGCAAGCAGCCGACGTCCTCTTCCTCCCAAGTAAATAAGGTACGCCGCCAAGTAAAGTTCCACTTCCAGATGTTATCAATCAGCTCCCCAAACTACAGCACCGACCCATCCTTCTCCATGGACAATGCATATAGTCTGGGAAAGACCACACACAAAGGAGCCGACCCATACCAGACATCACGCCAAAAAATAATAGAGCTCCCGTTACCCAATTGCCAATGAAACAGCGAGGAGAGGCACCAGCCATTGAACAGGGGAAATCGACTGATCTTCATAATTCCATTCCAGGTGGTTGAAACATTCCGGGCCACACATATTAAACCTTCTGGACGTAGGATAGGTCTATACTTCTGCATGATTAATTGACTCCACAACGCATCAGGATCACTAACAAGGCGGTGACTCCACTTCATAAGTAATTCAGAATTCTTGAATTTCAGGCAACTCACACCAGCCCCGCCATTATCAGTAGCGCAAGTAACCAGTGGCCAGCGAACTTTACAAAGACATCTCTTGTCTGCTTTCCCCGCCCACAAGAAACGTTTTGTCCATTTCTCTAAATCCTTCCGTACTCCTGCCGGTAGCTGGAAAAATGACATGTAGTAAATTGGCAGGGTATTAAGCACTGATTTAACCAACGTAAGTCTCCCCCCCATCGATAACAGTGAGCCTTTCCACGAAGCTAACTTGCCTTTGAACCGGTTAACCACCATGTCCCAAGTGCTGCGCCTACGTGGGTGAGCCCCAAGTGGTATCCCGAGGTATGGAAAAGGTAATTGCTGCAGTCGGCAGTGGAGGGAAAATGCCATCCTTGCCGCCTCGCTGGGTGTGACGTTAATCCCCACTAATCCTGACTTGAAAAAATTAACTCGAAGACCAGATAATAATTCATAGCAGCGTAATATACCTTGGATATTATGAAGGCCTTGTGGATCACCAGTGCAAAACAACATGATGTCATCAGCATATTGGAGATGGGTCAACTGTAAGTTACCAATAGTCATTCCTTGGAAAAGCTGACGTTCCGCTGCACTCCTCAACATGCGGGACAATACTTCAGCTGCAAGATTGAAGAGAAGTGGTGATAAGGGATCACCTTGGCGCAAACCTCTTCCCAATGGGAATTCCTCGGTTGGCACACCGTTAATTAAAACTGCACATCGGGCAGAAGAGATACATGCCATAATCCACCTGCACCAACGATCCCCAAAGCCCATGTTTGCCATCACGTCCATCAGGAATGACCAAGCAACCGAGTCGTATGCCTTTTGAAAGTTCAGTTTTAAGCACCAGCCGCGACGTTTAGACTTCTTCATGGAATGTAGGATCTCATTAGCTACCATCACCGTATCCGCAATAAACCTTCCTGCCATGAACCCAGTTTGTAACGGAGAAATTAACCGATCCAGTACCTGCTTAAGACGAGAAGAGAGAATTTTGGCGATGATCTTGTATAATCCGTTGATGAGGCTAATTGGCCGGTAGTCCGAAAAATCAACCGCACCCTTTTTCTTGGGGATTAGAGTCAGGAAGCTTGTATTGATGCCTCTCGGAAGGACTCCGTTGGAATGAAACTCTTGCACCATCTTAATTATATCCTCTCCAATCACAGTCCACGCCTTATTGATAAAATGGAAATTGAAACCATCCAGACCTGGAGCTTTGTGGCTACCGCAGTCCCAAACGACACACTTAATCTCGTCCGCAAGAAATGGTATCTCTAAACTGGTGGCAGCTTCTGATGTCACCCGAGGAAGGACCAAACTACCCAGGCCATATCCCTGTACACCCGGATCCTGGAAAAATTGCTGGAAATACTGCACAGCTGCTGTTTTGATTCCAGCAGGGGTAGAAAATGCCTCACCATTGAAGCGAATAGTCCCAATAAAATTCCTGCAATGCCGGATAGTGGCACATGAATGAAAGAATCGGTTATTCTTGTCCCCCAGTTGAAGCCATTGTTGTCTAGATTTTTGCCTCCACATTGCTTCAATTTTCCGTTTGAGATCCCACTTCTGTAACTGCAATTCTTCATATCTCGCCACTGATGTAAGCCCCACCCCTCTTCTATTCTGATCAAGCAAGTCCAATTCCACAAGTATCGTGTGAAGTTGAGACTCAAGGGATCCGAAAGAAGCTTTGTGCCAGGTTTGCAGGTGCTTTCTCAAGACAGCCAATTTCTTCACAACACTGAAGTCGCCAGGAAAAAGCCGCCCAGTTTCTTGCCATATCTCATCCACAGTCTGTAAAAAACTGTGATCCTCCCACCAGATATCCCATGAACGAAACGGTTTGATGCCCCAAAAGAGTGAATCCGCGCGTAGGATTATAGGCACGTGGTCAGAAAAGCCCTTGTCCCCTGCGTATAACCGATGATGGCGGAAATGCAGAAGCCAGTCATGGGAAACTAAAGCCCTATCGATCCTGGAAGCATTATGAGCGCTGAACCACGTAAAGGCCTTGCCATGAAGCGGCAGATCCACCAGTCCATTCCGGTTAATAAAATTGGTAAGGCTACGAGCTGCAGTCCGATTAAACGTCCGACCGGTCCTCTCTTCAGCAGCAGTAATTTCATTAAAATAGCCCAGAATCAGCCATGGAACCATGTCCGTGGCTTTCCTGCACTGCAGCTCATTCCATAATGAGCGTCGCTCAGCCACTACATTTGGTGCGTAAAGACCCACGCACACAAATTGGAAACCCGTTGCCCGAACCTTCATCTCCAATCTCACCCAACGTTCAAATTTTTCAATCCCAATATTCTGAATCTGATCGTCATCCCATAAACACACCAATCCACCAGCCCTACCTTGTGCATCTATAGCAGTCCACTGAATATTATTGCCCGCCCACAACCTACGTACTATACGATCAGAAAATTGCTCCCTCTTGGTTTCATAGATGATCAAGAGGCTAAGCCCTTCCTTACCAATAAACTGTCTAATCTGTAATTCCTTCATCCTACCATGACACCCACGAATATTCCACATGGCAAAATTTATCATAGCATAAAAGAAAAACCCAACCGCAAGTAAAAACCTGGGAAGCACTACGTGGCGCAGTGAGTCCTCCAAGCCTGGCCATCCTCCGCAATTCTCCCCATCAACTTTTGGCGGATTGCTTCCTTGGTCAGCTTACGGCTGAGACCCAAGGTGTCCGTAATAGTCATTGAGCGTTGTGTCTCCGCCTCGATAGAGCACTGACCTGAGGAAGATCCTGCAGAGGCGTGGGTCTCTGATACCTCTGTCATGGTAGCCCGGGTAATATCCAGAAAGGAGGGATCTTCGGCTACAGAAGCTGAGCTACCCTTCTCTAGGAGACTCAGGTGGCCTGAGGAGAGACTACCAGTTGGTTTGAGTCGACGAAGTGTCCTCTGTCTCCTAGCCTTGCGTATACTAACTCTACCCATGCACCCAAGCCTTGAAGCTTTGTAGTCGGCCTTCCTCATGTAGGTGAAATCAGTATCTGCAGAGTACAGATCAGAAGCCGCATGCTCTGCCATGGGATCTGGAAGTGTTCACGTAGCTAAGGAAGTCCGTAGAAGTGGGGATTGACCCTCTTCATGGTAGTCAGTTTGGGACAACACAAGGGCAGGGGCTGAGCACGTGCTGGTGCCTGCAGCCTGAGACAAAGAATGACCAAATTGGCCCTCTTTAGAGTGGACCAAATTTTTACCAAATCCCACGTGTGGGATCTGTTCCAATGTGCAACTTTGAGTACGCAAAGGCTGTCCCTGACCACTACGATTGACTTGTGCCGTTTTTAAATTGGCCAGCATTAACTCCTTTCGACACTCCTTCCTCTTATCCAGAGGATGCGTGCGCCCCGTACCTGTTGGAGACCTGTCCTTTGATGGTGATATGGTGGGTTGTGTAGAGCGGCTACTGGTGGCTTCTGGCACAAGAAACTTTTCACCAACCCCGTTACTCGTCCATTCCCCATCCGTTATCTCCTCCAAACGGATTGTGAACTGTTGCCCATCCACACACAATTGCACCTCAACCTGTGTAGGCTTGACATCCGCTGTGACCACTTGAAGCCGAGCTATATCAAGGGCTTCCCATGCAACTGTTGTAGGGTGTATCTGCACCAAGGATCCCATTGGCTTGACTAAAGTCTGGAAGACCTCTTCGGTCCAGGCATGTAGTGGTAAGCCACGCACCCCGAGCCAACAGATTCTACGGCCACCCACGTCAGTTGGATTCCAGGGGTGAAAAGCATGGAAGCGTTCAGTCCAGAAATGAAGGTTGGAGGTGAGTGCCATGTGCAGTGACTCAATGCTTGCAAAAGTGAGTAAACGTTGTGTTCCTCCCATAGAGAGACACTGGACATTCATGGAAATGGGGAGTTCATCTAATGTAGTTTCACGGAGGAATCCACTGCACTGCAATGAAGCCATTCCAGAGCCCCCGCATTAGAAGAGACCCGTAAAGGTCTGGCTTCGGAGGAGGTATAAGGTTGCCCTGTGATAACTTCTGCATAGGTTCGACCGTCACATTCCTTTGCAGGTATCCTGGTAGCTCCCAGAGCAGGGGACTGTGAAGATAAGTTGATAGGTTCCTTGCCATGTCGACCCCTCAGCGAAGGTCGACGTCCCTCCATGGCAGCAAAGCGGGCCTCATTGAAGCGCATTCGGGTATGCCCACCAAAGGTATCCATCAGCCTTCGTAGCCTGTGTCTTTCCTGTGTTCCACATCGCACAAATTTGATGAAGCCAAACCTTAAACCTCTGCGAGACTTACGGTTAGGGATGAAAACATCTGCAACGGGCTCAATATTGGCAATCTCCTTGAACAGTTTGGTGGATGTCCAATCCTCTGGGATGTCTTCTACAAAATAGGAGATATAACGGTCCGTACCAAAAGCTTTCACAAGATCCCACTTTGGAACTGGCCGGTTTGCCTTATCCTTATCATGCGATGAAACCAGACGAGGTCCTGAATTGGTACCAGCTCGTCGCTGAAAGGATGGAGGGTCAGGAAGTCGAGTGTGTGATGGAGGCTGGGGTGCAGAAGATGGGTGAAGGGGGGCAGTGTGAGGTAGTGTTTTAGTGAGAGGTGGGAGGTTTTGGGATGTGAGAGAATCCATTCTTGCTTGTGTACTTGATAAGATATTATACTCCCTATATTATTTTTAGTTTTCTCTTCTGTTTTTTTCTTCTAATTTTTCTTATTTTATATTCTATAACATAAATGATTTTTTAGTAGTAGAGTATAGACCAACGACCTTGAGATATGAATGCTTACTGTTCCTAACGTCAGCCAATTCAAATAGAGAAGATGTCCGGCAATTATTGGAATATAAGATTCAATGGTTGCAATTACGTTACAGGGTCGGTCAAAGAAAAATAAAAGATGGTGCATCCAGGTCCAGGACTACAAGTATTGAACCATTCCAGTATTCCAGTATTCCAAGTCTAATCTGATTTTAAAAGTCTTGCGAATTGTTGATTTTTTATGGGATTTGACAGGATAAAAAGGTTTCATCAAAATTGGAAATCTCGAAAACATCCTCTATAAAATTAATTTATTTCAGAATTTTGAAACCCACAGAGTTAATAATTTTTTTTAATAAAAGAGTGTCATTTATAAAATGAATTTATTTTCGAATTTAAAAATACATCAGTTAAAATAAACATCGTATCTACTATAAAAATTGTATCCACATTTCTAAAACTTGAATCCTATCATAAAAGGCTTGAAAAGAAAATTAGGAAACTACTGGAGGAAAGTAGGATACAATTTTCCTCCCCATTTGACAATTGCTCGGTATAGGGTGATTGATTTTCCTACCGAGGATCCACGATTGAAATGGTGAGTTCATTCGTGGGATGAAATTCGCAATTAATTGGTGAAGCCTCAACCTCAGGAATATTCCTTTCCGTGAAAAAACCAGGCTGACTTGGTTGCGCCAACCTACTGTCACCACTCAACATTGTCACCACAGCTGCCATGTGAGGTCTGTCTTCAGGTCGTTCTTGCACGCATAAGAGACCAATATGTATGCGTCGTTTTATTTCAGACAGGGCGTAGGATTCACCTTCAAGTGTCCTATCAATTAATTCCTCAACTCTATCTTCCATCCACAGTTTCCATGCCTGAAATAAAACAAATTACACTAATTGCTTTATTTCAAAAACATTTACTCCAATTGGTAAAGGAATATTGTATTTAATCTATCTATTTTTGTATTTAATTTTTATACTCACATGTCCAAGAAGGTTATAACGATGATTGTGATTGCGACTGTAAAACCCTCTGTTCTTCCTACCACTCAGGATTTCTAATACCAACACCCCGAAGCTGAATATGTCAGACTTGGGAGAGTACAGCCCTTCGCCAGCGTACTCAGGAGCCATATAACCACTGAAAACAAAATTATGAGTCCACACAATATCACAGATTGAATATATGTGACTCATCTTAATTTGTAGTATACTTACTATGTCCCCACAACTCTGTTTGTATTTGCCTCGACTTGGTTTCCTGCAAAGGTTCTTGCTATGCCGAAATCCGAGATTTTTGGGTTCATATCCACGTCCAGTAAAACATTACTGGCTTTGACATCCCTGTGCACAACTTGGAGTCTCGAATCTTGATGAAGGTAGAGGAGCCCTCTGGCAATTCCATCAATCACAATTACGCGTCTCTCTGAATTCAGCATTCTGCTTTTCGATTGATCTGTTGCTCCATTTCGCAAAAAAATTAGTGGTTTCCTAGATATTTCCCAAGTCAACTTTTCAAGAATCAACAAAAGTTCATAAAATAATCATAAGCTTCAAAGTTATTTTATCGGAAGAAGAGGCTGACCAAAAATAATGTAATCAAGGCTTTTGTTGGGCATATATTCATAAATTAACATTCTTTCATGCCCTTCAATGCAGCACCCATGGAGCTTCACAAGGTTTCTGTGCTGCAATTTTGAAACGAGTGCCACTTCGTTTTTAAACTCTTCCAGTCCTTGCCCTGAATTTGTGGAAAGCCTTTTCACTGCTATTTCTTGACCATCCAACAGTGTACCCTGTACATGGACTTTTAAGGAATTAAGGTTCACTACCTTTCTTTTTTAAGCTACAAATTTTCTTGCTTGAAGGATTCAACCTTACCCTGTAAACCGGTCCGAAGCCACCTTCTCCCAGAAACCTATCAGGAGAAAAATTGTCTGTTGCCCTCACAATTGCTGTCAATGTAAACATTGGCAGCTCCAGGTCTTCCTTCCTGTTTGAATTGTTTCCAAACCTTGCAACGGTGTCTATAATCTTCCCTGAAACTGAAGATTGATCGAACACACACTTTAGCTCTAAATTTGACACTTTTTCTGTTTCCGACTTTTGAGATTACTATTTAATATCTGTCAACAACTAAACACTTGATGCAAAGTACCTCTGTTTCTCAGTTTCCTTTTCCTTACATATAAGATCCATCCAAGTACAGATGCCACCATTGCCAATGCTATGGAGCAGACAACGATTACCACCCTCTTGCGCTCCCTGGATTTTTCCTTGCTCTTCTCCTCATCTTAAAAAATGAAATGTAAAGTTAGCAAGTATGTACCTCGATATCGATAGATGAAAAATATTCTGTGGAGTAGGATAAGATGCATATGAATACAGCTCAAATATCTTATGCATAGTTGATACAGGTTCATAGTGTAAATTTTGGAACAGAATGCAAATTTATCATTTTTTTCCTGCAAAAAACGCAAAATGTCATGCATTCTCAGAGTGAGGGAGCTAATTATAATTGATATTTTCAAAGGAAATAAGAACGATATATATATTGATACCTATATACGCAGCAGCTACCCTGATGTAGAGGTCCTGCCCTATACTGGTGAACTGTCTGATGTCAATGAGGTCGCCAAACCAAAGTAGACATCCTCTTCCGCCGTCTCTTATGTCTGAATTAGCATATGCCACGCAAGAGCAGTTTTTAAGGCACAAGTCCTTGCAGTCCTGCAGGGTTATATTCTGATTGAACCAAGCGTTTGAGGTGTCCGGAATTTTTACTCCCTCGTGTTTCACAAAGCCTTCCCCTCTACCGCAATCCAAGGGATTGCTGCGCACGCACCCGCCTGACCAGTCTAGCAAAGTCCAGTCCCTTGCGGATCTGGGCTCGAACCCTTCCAGGCACGCACATATTGGAGAGTTGTTGATGTTGCAGGTAGCATATACTCCACAGAAGCCATATTTGTCGCATTGATCTTCGTATGCTGAAAAATAAACTGCCCAACTTTGTGATTTATCAATCCATACTAGGCGCTGAGAGTCGCCGGAGGCATTCATCACATACCTTGTTGGAACTGAAGCATTTAAGAGCCGAACAGTGTAATACACCTCTTCATCGTTCATCACAAAATCATATTGATACACTTGATTTTGTTGCATTCTCGGAGATCCCGTTAAACGAATACCATTATATGACCCCAACCGGAATGTTGTGAGATTCCCTTCCTTAACGACTAGTTGTGGAAACCCGCGAGCATCAACTCCATAGGTGTAATCTCCAATTGAAGGGTCATCGGTGCTCTTCCAAGATGATAAATATGTTTGATGACCGGTAACAAAATTTTTTCCGAGCTTCATGCCTGGCAGGAAGGTGTCACTCGGATATTCAAAACTTTGCCAGATATAACTCTCACCGTCGTTCTCCTCTCTGTCTTTCACGACAAGGTTGCCTGTTTCCAGAAGCTGAGCAAACGGATTAGTAGCACTTCTAGTTCCACCGGATGACCAAACAACACTGTTCGAGCTATTGACGAGAACTAGAATTCCTTGGTCAGTGATATTAAGAACTCCGGATCGATCAACAAGTGGGGTTTCTCTGTTGGCCACCCAAACAACGGTTCCAGTAGAAATCCTGTTGAACCAAATTCCCAAGTATCGTCTGGTTGAGCCCCCTGGGCTGAAAAATCCAAGTTCATAGGTCTGACTACTGGAAATAATGGTATCACCACCATCTCTTACGGACCGACCTACAGTTAAGGTATCAAGTGTAACACAGGTTCTGATATTAGAGAGTAGAGAACAGCAGGCAGTGAGCATGAAAAGACTATACTTTGCCCTTGTCATCCTACAGATTACAAAATAGTGCAGAAGGAGCTTTCCAAGATCACCGGTAATTGTTCTTATAGTGATGATTGGTAATAACGAAGATAAAAATAGTTAATGATCATGCATTATTATGGCAAGTTGCACATATTTTATTGTTCAAACTTAGTCAAGTATTCGTTTTCTTTCCTAATTTTTTCTTGCTTAAATGCTGGTTGACTTCAAACAGTAAACGAACTTCACCTAATATGTAATTACTCCATAGAATATTTTATTAATTTCAAAAATATATAACTTGCTCTTTTTCTTCTTCCTTAATCTGACCTCTTCTCTGTTTTGTTAGCACCGTTTGGAATACATGTTTAAAGAGATAATCTTTAATCATTAAGAGTTAATGAGTTTTACCATTTAATCATATTATAACTGTTACAATAGATATCATATATATCCTTAACATAAAACATAAAATCCTACAGATGGGCTATGATAGAAACATGCACCTTGACTTTTTCTTTTTCTTTTTGTTGATTCCCTGGTGTCAGACGTCTTTGATAACTTACTAATATGGTGTGAACGGGGGAAGATTCTTTTGGGATTTAATGTGATTTTGATTAAGTCAGAAAAAAACCCTTACCATCTTATACCGATACTCTCGGTGCACCATGACTTTCTGAAAGGATAAAGAGTAAGGACGGAAGTTGAAAATAATTTAAATTCAGATATTGATCAAAGTCTCAAAGCGGGCAGCTAACCCTGAAGAAAAAAACTGTCATTTATTGATGTAAAAAAGGAATCACATGATTAATTTAAATGCTTGTTGCTAGTGCTACATGTTTGTGACAGCTTCATAATGAGATTTCAATTAATAGAGTGAAACAAAACATAAGTAGAGAATTGGTTACAAAGCCGTCCATTGCTATTAATTAGAATTGGTTATAATACTATCAATAATAATGATACGTAGCCTACAAAATCTAAGGATATTGGCTGTAATTAAAGAACAATCATTAAGGTTCAAACCTATTCTTCCCATGAAAAGGTAGGTGTTAGGTATTTATATATACTAAATGTATATACAAAACAAACGAGTATTAGAATCGATGACTTGAAATGTCGATGATACTCATTTTTATCTGAAATGACAAGTGAATTAAGAGATTTTAGGTTCTAAATCCCACTTAGTGTTATTGGTTAACACTTTTTCTTGACAGGCATTATCCATGTTGAGTGATCATCTTTTCCAAATGATGACTCTCTCTTCTCAAAACTGGTTGAACTTGACTATTCCTTAGCAATTTATTACGTTTTGATTCTTTGAAAATAGAAAAGAAAAACGTGGATATCGAATTAAAATATTTTCAATTCTGATCATATCTATATTAAAATTCGATATTTAATTTGGAATAGACTGATCGGAATTTTTTCTGATCCAATACCGTTCATGTTTTGATAAATTTCGACTTGTTAGAATTAACAAATAAATTCATATTATCAAAGCAATAGGGTTTAATTTTTTTAAGCTTAATTTCTTGACTTACGCTTGTTGGCCGTTTTGTACCATTAGTAGTCATATATCCATTTTTTCTATTAAAAGAAATAACTAAATTTAAGGAACTATTGATTTTCTATTTTTTTTTTATCATTATTACTGATAATATGTATAAACAATTCAGGGAATAAAATAAAACAAAATAACTTTTAAAACATGGTAAAAAAAAATTACTTTTTTTTAATATATATATATACACAGTATATAGATATATGTTGAATGATCAATTTCATGGATGTAAGATTATTCTTATCTTAGTCCTCAGTACTGGGATTCGAGTTCACAGAGAAGAACTTGTTTTTTTCTTGACAAGGAAAGAGAGAAGCGAGTTCATTTTGTCTTCGCTGAAATGTCCACTCCGATAAGAGGGTTTTAGGGGAAAACAATAATGAAATTATACAGAAGAATAAGTCATCGTGAAATTCGGACAGAACAGAAGAATGTCATGGCCCCACGAAGTGGAAAGAGAAGACTTTAGAGGTGGAGCAAGGCATTATTGACATGACCAGTGAATAAAAAAAATCAGTGGCCTCAATCCGATCATCATCACAAACACCGAATTGGTAATATTTGATACCATTGAAATAAACATAAATTTTCTGAAAGGATCTTATCTACTAGTACCGGACTAGTCAACAACCATAAATGCTGGATGCGGCATTGTAAAGATACTATTGTGAGGAAAGGAAAACAAACAAACAATTACTGTGATAATCCAATGGTTTAATCTATTGCTTTACATGATATTTATACAGGGGCAATAATTAATGATAAATATTTCCTATCAATCAACACAATCAATATTTTAATACTCTCTCTCAAGTTGGTTGGAGTATGATGGTCTTCAACACCTATTTTGCTTGTTAAGCATTGAAATTGTCGTTCTCCAAGAGCTTTGGTGAATATATCTCCTTCCTATTCTTGTGTTGGTTTGTATGATGTTTTGATATCACCATTTTGTAGCTTCTCTCTAATAAAGTAAAGTGACAATTAACTTCAATATACTTTGTACATTCGTGCAGGATGGGATTTGCTACAATATGCTGATTTACTATCACTGTATAATAGGGCTGCATCGGTCTTCACTTTAAGAAATTTAAGGGAGTTCTTTTAACCATATTAACTCAATTAGAGTAATACCCATAGCCCTATATTAAGATTCTTGATACCATGGCCTCTTTCTTTGAATTCCAAGATATTAGTTTATTTCCATGAGTAATAAAATATCTTGTAATAGATTTTCTAGTAATTAGACAACTAGCCCACTCAATATCACAATGGACTATTAAATTTGGGTCCACTTTGTTTTTTCGTATCATAATCCTTTGGTCAATAGTTGTGTTTAAATAACGGACAATCCTTGATGTCACAACCCAATGTTTGTCACGTGGATCTTGTATGAATTGACTTAGAATATGCATAGAGTAGGTAATCTTTGGCCTTGCGATTGTGGGATACAGTAATCTCCCGTCCAACCGCCTGTATCATCCCGAGTCCTTTATAAAATCTCCTGAATCATGTGCAAGTTGGTGTTGCTGCTCCATAGCAAAAGTGTATGCTTTGGCTTCTAACAATTTATATTCGGTAATAATATCAATGGTGTATTTTTTTGTGACAGAAATAAATCTTTCTGTGCAACTTCTATGCCAAGAAAGGACTTTAATTTGCCAAGATCTTTAATATAAATTTTTTTTTTTAAATATTCCTTTAAATTGGCACACTCTTTAGTGTCATTTCACCGTCAAAATAATATCATCTACATATACAAATAAATTTACTCCTCGTATACAAAGAGTAACTGTTCAGCAATATTCTGAGAGAAATCGAAATCTTTGAGAGTACCTGATAGCTGTATGAACCAGTTTCGTCTTGCTTGTTGTAAGCCGTAGAGAGACATTTGTAGGTTTGCAAAATTGACAAAGTTTTAGGAGTTTGGATTCCTAGTAGAGGAAACACATATATATCTTATCTTCAGCAAGATCACCAAGCAAGAATGCATTATTGACGCCGAGTTGAAAAAGTGGCCAGTCATGTTGTGCGGCTAACATGCGGCAATAGCAAGCACACAATGAACTGTAGTCATTTTAGTCAGAGGAGTAAATATTTCATGGAAATCCTTTCCCCTTGACCTGTGAATATCCTTTGTCAACGAGACAAGCTTTATAACATTCAATGAAATCATTAGCCTTATACTTGATCTTGTAGACCCATCAAGAGTGAATAGGCTTTTTATCAGGTGGAAGAGATGTGCATATCCAAGTACCATTCTGTTCGAGTGATGCAAAATCCGCTTCCATAGCCTCCTGCCATTTTTTACTGTGCTCAACTTTTGAATATGATTAAGGCTTGTGACTAGCAATAGTTGCATGAATAAAAGTTTTATGAGAAGAAGAAAAATCATCATAAATAACCACATGTTGTATCCGAGCAATTTTTATATTGAGAAAAATATAAAAATTTCTAGAAAATAGATAAAATTATAAGGAATTTGATGATGTAAAATCAAAAGATTTTTATTAAAATTTATCTAAGAACTTATGAAAAATAATCGAGAAACTATTGAATGGGATTTGCAAAGGGAAAATTGAAAAAATTATAAGGGCATAAGCAATTAAGAATATATGAATGAAGTAAGTAGTGACACAAAGATATTTAAACAGAATTTATGATAATGAGAAGCAAAGAATAAGGATTGGTTAGTTAAAGATATACTAACCTTAACTGAATGCAAGATGCGAGAAAAGTAAATTAAGGTGATACTAACCCTAGTGGAATGAAAGGAATAATGGCTATGGAATTAGTTGACTAAAGATATTCTAACCTTTGAGGAGTATAGCTTATAAACTTTTCCTGGGATTGATCACCCTAGCATATCAGATTACTGGGTGTTACCTTAAATTACTGCATGTTCTTAGATTACTGTGTGTGATTATAATTCGGATATAGAGAGAGTGATTATAATACCAACCTACGATAATGGTTGGCTATATTAGCCATCTATAATAATGCCTATCGAGTGTATGTTGAGATATATAATATCTTTGTCTACTTAAGATGCGTGTGGTATGTGCTGACATTCTATGCTTTTGATGACATTTCTTGAGTGTGACCCTGATGATGGGGTTATACGTTATATATTGTGATCTCGTGTGGAATCGCTTGCCTTATTTGTCGTGATGCATTACCATGATTGGATCTGAATGGTCCATAACCATGATTTTGGTTTTGTGCATGTGAAATCGTATAATCGAAGTAGGATATAATCTTAGTTAAATTTAACAAGAATTTGTAATGGAAAACATCCACTCACCTGGTTGTCATGCCAGTGTTTAATAGGTTTTCCGAATTGGGAAAAAGGACCGGCTTCACCCCAGATCGCAGAGTGTCTAATTGAGTATGTGTTTCCAAGGTATGATCGAGGATTCGGGTTACACTTATGGACTAGTTGCATATGACATTTTGTGTGTGTATGCATTATAAATTGGGATCCCATATTATGTGATACTTAAATTAAGATTTTGATTCGTATCTCGCATAATGTAAAATTCTGCAAACTTTCTGTACGTCTATTTGTTTTAGTATATTTTCTTAGTCTTGGGATTGCTTCCGAGACATATCATGGATTTTAAAATATAAAATAAAATCCAAACAGCTTTTGTTCTCGTCTTGTATAGTTATTGTATAATCTTAAGATAACCATCTAAGTTTGTACAATAGTTATACGACAGTTGTTATGTCTTGATGGATTCCGGAATATAACAGGCTATGCCCCATTAAGGTCTACAATCTCGATTGGGTTTTCCAGCCCAAACAGCTTGAAAGTTTTCGAATTCTCACTATTACAATCTTTAAAAATCCTTAAAATCGCAAGTTTTTTTTGCAGTGTATTCCTGCTCCTTGGTACGTGCTTGTTTCTTGCAGGTGAGCCGTTGTGATCCTTGTTGTCTTTCTTGTGTTCCAAGTCAGATGGTGACTTTTGGTTGCGGCTGGTATCACTACTTTCCTCCTTTGGGGACACCATATTCCCAAGGTCAAAGATGGGGAACTCATGATTGATGTGTATACTATCTTCGCAGATCGCTTCATCCCTCGTCTAATTTGTCCATTGGATCAAAAGTTGATCCACCAATTGGCCCGCCCTGAAGATTTGTTTTGATGGGGGGTGACGAGTGGCGTACCCTGGAAAAAAGTGTAGGCAGCTGTGTGACATCGGAAGTTGGGCTCCTCAAGCATCGCACAAGTAGGGATATGTGGAACACCTGAATTTGGGGCGAGGCAAGCAGTTCTAATTTGTAATGCGACTGCACCTTTTTTCTTATTATCTTGAATGGCCTAAATATGGACGATACAACTTATGGAAATATTTGCGGGACACTGATATCTGTCTGTGCGGCTTGAGTTTCACGTATACCCAATCTTGTACTTCAAAATTGTTGATCTTTCTTATGTTTGTGGGCATGTTGATGCATTAATTCTGAGCTGAGCTCGTTCGAGATTGGCCTTGCGCTTGCGCAAGGGAAGTGTCTAGTCCGATCCATTAGAGTGGCCTCCAATGAGATTAACGTTAACATAGGAGATATACGAAGTCATTTTTACAATGATGGTTTCGGCCTTTCGGGTGTAATTTCGAAATAGAAAGGATTACAAAAGGACCGAATAATATTTGGCAAAGCAGAAAAAGTGTTTTGTTTATAATAAAATAAGGGATTTTATATAGAGCATAAAAGTAATTTTTTAAAAGTTTCTACGTAGTTTATTGTTAGTCTCTTATTTTTCTATCTATAAATAGAAATTTATTTTCTGTGCTAGAAAAAATTAAGAATTTTTATTTTTAATAACTAAAATAAAATACAAATAAATATAGAATTTGTTTAGACGCTAACAGAAAAACTGTAAGAATAGATGTGTGAAGAAAATGAATTTGTTGATGTTGGCGGATTATTCATGTTCAATCTGAACAGAGATAGAGATAGCTAAATAAATATTTTATATTTTTCTGTAGAAAACAGCTCCAAATCTAAAAATATTTTAAGATACTTTGATTTAAAAATGTTGATGCAGAATCCACTTGGAAAAGATAAATAAACAATGTAGGGAATAAAATAAAACATACAACTTTAAAAAACAAAAAATATATAAAAAAATAATTCCATGGATGCAAGATTATTTTTATTTTAATCCTCAATATTGGAAATGTCAAACCTGATTCTTATCTGATCTCTCGAGTGCACGAAGAAGAAATGCCTTGTTTTTCCTCCATAAGTGGGTTTTAGGGAAAACAATAAAAAATTAAAGTCATAGTGAAATCCAGACAGAACAGAACAGCATGGCCCCACGAACTGGAAAGAGAAGACTTTAGATGGTGGAGCAAGCGATTGACCTTGACCAATGAATCAAAGAAATGAGTGGCCTCAATCAGAAGATCGCAATTCACAAGCTCCATATTTGTAATATTTGATATCATTAGAAGATCTCAAGTTTTGTTCTTCCTTGTCATGGATATTTTCCTGTCTCGTTCCTCTATTAAAATAACCATGTATGGTGGTACCTTGGGAGATCACTAGTTTATCATCTATGGACTACTTCAACATCCTCTTATTCTTGTTTATCTCCTCTCTTCTGCCTGTCATACAAGCTACCACCGCTTCCAACACCATAAATACAACCAAAGCCATTAGAGATGGTGATGTCGTAGTTTCAGAGAACGGGAATTTTCAGTTGGGTTTTTTCAAACCAGAGAACTCCACAAACCGATACTTGGGTATATGGTACGGAAGAATTCCAGTTCGGACTGTAGTTTGGGTTGCCAACAGAGAAACACCTCTCACGGACCCTTCAGGTGTTTTCTGGATTACCAATCTGGGAGTTGTTATCCTGAATCGCACTGGGGACACAGTCTGGTCTTTCTACTTCACCCGATCTGCGAGAAATCCGGTTGCGCGGCTTTTGGATTCGGGAAACCTTGTTGTGAAAGATGAGGATGGTGTCAATCCGGAGGATTTATGGTGGCAGAGCTTTGACTATCCAAGTGATACACTGTTGCCAGGAATGAAGCTTGGGAGGGATGAAGATACAGGGCTTGACAGGTACCTGACTTCATGGAAGTCACCTAACGATCCGTCTCTTGGTGATTTTACCTATAGTCTTGATCCCAGAGGGTTTCCTGATTTAATAGTGAGAGAGGGTTCCACTGAACGCTTCAGGTCAGGACCATGGAATGGTCTGCGGTTTAGTGGTACGCCCCAATTGAAACCAAATGCTATATATACTTACGGGGTGGTATTTAATGAGGAGGAGCTATATTACAGCTATCAGCTTCTTAACAGCACACTACTTGCACGGATGGTGATAAACCAGGATGGCATTGTTCAAAACTTCATCTGGGCTGATCAGACACGCGGTTGGGAGCTTTATCTCACCCTACAAACCGATAACTGCGACCGATACGCCTTGTGTGGTGCCTACGGTAGCTGCAGCATCTTCAACAATCCTGTTTGTGGTTGCTTGAAAGGTTTCATACCCAAAAATCAGAATGAGTGGGGAATGATGGATTGGTCAACTGGTTGTGTCAGAAAGACACCATTGAACTGCCCCAGCGATGGGTTCAAAAAGTACTCTGGCATAAAATTGCCGGAAACAAAAGAATCCCGGTTTAACCAGAGCTTGAATCTTGAAGAGTGCAAGAATATCTGCAGGAAGAACTGCTCTTGTACTGCTTACACGAATCTGGACATCAGGGATGGAGGGAGTGGGTGTTTGCTCTGGTTTGGTGAGCTGATTGATCTAAGGCAGCTAACTGAAAATGGCCAAGACATTTATATAAGGATGGCTGCATCAGAACTAGGTATGCAACTTATTCCCAAATCAGAAGAAAAGCTACTGTGCTAAGACCAGGAATTTGCCTAGTTTATATCAATTGAGAACTATGCTACTGTTTAGCATTATCATTATCAGCTACTTCCTGATGCTGCGTAACATAGTGCTTTTGCTTTCTATTTATTACTAGATCATGCTGACAGTGGGGAGACCAAGGCCAAGGCCAAGTCCAACTCAAGTAAACAGTTAAGGATTGTGCTGAGCTCTGTGTTATCTGCAGGAACCTTGCTTCTGTGCCTGACATGTGTCATGTACATTTGCAGGAAGAGGAAGAAGGACAAAGACAGTAGTATGTTATTCACTCCATTAAATTCTTATACACCCTTGTGCAAGTTCACTTCTTACTTAGTTTTATGGGAAAAGAAATCATTCCTGATGTTGCAAGCATTCCTGAAATGGATGGATTCTCTGAGTTTGGCTTTGATTGTTTATTTACCCGAGAATTGTTTGGCAGGGAAAATACCAGGAGTTGTGGAGGCAATCTCGAAAGAATCCAAGAAAGAAGATCTAGAACTACCGTCATTTGATTTTGATGTCATTGCTCATGCCACCAGTCACTTCTCTGCTACAAACAAACTAGGAGAAGGAGGTTTTGGACCTGTTTATAAGGTAATGACAGTTCACAATAGGTACTCTCGATTTCCTTTTGTGCCTGTCAAATTGCAAGTTTCAGTACCCAAAAATCCACGGTTGCTTATGTGATAGATTGACTTGATTTCGCAGGGAATGCTCAAAGATGGACTAGAAATAGCTGTTAAGAGGCTCTCCAAGAATTCGAGACAGGGGCTTGATGAATTCAAGAATGAAGTCAAGTATATTGCAAAACTCCAGCACCGGAATCTCGTTAAACTCTTAGGATGCTGCATTGAAGCCGATGAAATGTTGTTAATCTACGAATTCATGCCAAACAAAAGCCTGGACTTATTTATTTTCGGTTTGTCTCTGAAATTCCCTAGAGTTTATCTGTATTTCTTCGTCTTGTCTTCTGTTCTCTTACACGTCGTTTCCATGGCTACAACTGCATACTCTGCAATGTGAGTGAAACCCATCTTCGGTAGCTTACTCAAGTTGCTGTACTCATAAACAGAAGAAAATTAAGAGCGACGGACAAAATTACCATTTACTTCCTTTCTATATTTATTTATACACAGTTGATCAGAACCAGAATTGACTAGGTTTGCAACTTGACTGGGCAGATCAAACCGGGACCAGGCAACTGAATTGGCCTAAGCGATTCCACATCATTGATGGTATTGCTCGTGGGCTTCTTTATCTTCACCAAGATTCAAGACTACGAGTGATCCACAGAGATTTAAAAGCGAGCAATGTGTTGTTAGACAGGGGAATGAACCCCAAGATTTCAGACTTTGGCTTGGCCAGAAGTTTCGGGGGAAACGAGTTTGAAGCCAATACCAATACTGTGGTGGGAACCTAGTAAGTATCTATAGCTAGCAAAGTGCAGCTCATTTTCTTTTACTTGGAAACACAATTATAACAAACTGGATACTGCATGCGTACATTTCTGCAGTGGCTACATATCCCCAGAATACGCAATTGATGGGCTCTACTCACTAAAATCTGACGTTTATAGCTTTGGTGTGTTGATGCTGGAGATAGTGAGTGGGAAAAGAAACAGAGACTTGTATTATCATGAACATGAAATGAACCTTCTCGGCCATGTAAGTGCATATAGTTTTGTATTGTCAAAAGCAAACCACTTAGCTGACGAGGGGAATGGTTGTGTGTCTATTGGCAGGCTTGGAGACTGTTTACTGCAGGGAGATTTGCAGAGCTGATAGCTGCATCAATAGTTGAATCATGCGATTTGTCTCAGGTGCTACGTTCCATTCATGTGGGTTTATTATGCGTGCAACTGAGTCCAAAGGATAGGCCCAGCATGGCATCGGTAGTGCTAATGTTGGGGAGTGAAGGCGAGTTACCTCAGCCGAACCCGCCAGGGTTTTACAATGCCGGTACTCACCCCAAAGGACGTTCTTCATCTCAGCCGAGTCAACAATCGGCGAACGAGGTCACAATTACATTGTTAGAGGCAAGATAGTGCAGTTTAAAGTAGATGGTTTTCTCTTAACCTTAACCCTAATCCTTATTGCCAATTGATGTCGTCTCTTATTCATTTGATTTACAATCTTTGTGAGACCTGAAATTTTCAACTGCATGGACCTATAAACCCTTTCGATGATTGTCCATGTGTACTCACACCTCAGGAACATTTGTGGACAACTTAAAAGGGTTCATTGCGTCGAGCAAGTTTGTTTTCGGGTTTGAGCTCATAAGGCAATTTTTGGGCCGATAGGCTTTTGGTTGTTGTTGTGGTTGTCGAGGATATTTTGTTACTGTTGTGGTTGTTGTGGTTGTTGTGATATGAACCTATTGTGCTGAATGTTTTTTTTCTACTTTGCTTGTTCTAATGGTTTGTTCTCAATACTTGCAAAACAAGTAGCTATTAAAATATGTCGTTAGCATCTGATTATACGGTTAAAAATTTGAATAAATTATATTAATATTCCATGATTATGGGATTAATAGGATAAAATATTATATGTATTTTCCTTTAAATATCAGATATGAATAAGAGAGATTGTGGCTCCCAAAATACAGTATCTTCACTTTTCAATTTACACGTTTTTATATAGTTTCTTTTTATAATTCATATCCTCTTATAAAATCAACAAATTGTTAGCGGAGCAAATTTCTTGAGGGACTTGTGAGAATGAAAAGTAAAACACAATTAGCTTTTAGCCAATATGTTGCGTTATAAGTTGATGGGTAAAATTATAAAGCATGGGATGTTTGAATAAAAATCTATCTTAATGCTATGGATTTTTGGGAGGCTCCAAAAGAAGTCTATAATCGTGTATTGTTGTCTGTAAATCTAACGTTAACACAAATGAAAAGCTATAAGGAGAGAAAAAAAGAGTCAAAAACTATAACTTGTCTTTTCTTTACCGTCATAAACACTATATTTACCAGAATCATAAACCAAAAGTCAATCAAACATAAAGAGGAGTATATTCGCAGATGTATGAATATTAGCCTACTTGGGAATATGCAAATACTACAACGAGGAGCTTGTTAGAATATGCTGTTAGTATTTTATTATGCAGTTAAAAATTTGAATAAGTTATATTAGTATTCCTTGATTATAGAAGATTTTATTATATTATTTGGTTAATAGTTTAGAATATTATCTATATTTTTTTTAAATACGAGACATGAATAGGAGGGATTATAGCTCCCAAAGTACAATATCTTCACTTTCTAGTTTACACGTTTTTACACAGTTTCTTCATATAACTCATATCTTCCTTGTAAAACCAACACAAGCATTATCAACTTGTTATACCATAAAACGATTGAGGATCACCAGTTGCAGAATTTTACAAAACTAAACTACTAGAATCTTTGAGGATAGGAATATACCTTGTGATTCTAACACTAGAACTATATGAATATAAAAATATGTCTACAAATTCTAAGTGTAATAACAATTAGGTCTTCATCATCTTCCTTTATAATTTAAGAATAGAAATATAGCCTAGTTTTCTGTGAGTGATAGTTCTAGGTGACTTCACGAGGAGCCCTAAAAGCCCTAGTTAACTCGTAGGCATCCTTAAGAAATAGAAGAGAGTATAGACATAATAGAACAAGATTACACTTCTAGACCTTAACCAATTGATTTTTATCTCTTAAAACTACTCTCCTACAGTCATTCACCAAAACCTAGCTAATTAACTAATTTAATTAGAAGGAAAAAAACTAAATTTGTGTTTCTAACCTATTCCTTGTGGGATCGATACTCGTACTCTTCGGAGTATTATATTACTAATGAACTTGTACACTTAGAGAGAGTGATTTAACAAAACATGCAATATATTGCAGTTGGGTTTTGTGCCCTCATCAGAACTCTCCTACCGCCACTTTTGACCTGTTTTATCCTTATATGGATTCAAAACCAGCATTTCTGACACAGAGCTTATAAAGCTCTGAAAATTTTCTAGGAGCTGTATCTTCTTCCTGTGAGACTTCCCCCACCAATTTCGTATTGTTTTATCCTATTAGGGGTGTGTTTGATGTCTTTTCAGGATTCATAAGTTGGCTCTTCCCTCCAGCGAATTGGTCGGATTTTGGCACTAATATTCCTCTTTCTTTACATGAATAGGCTTGTGTTACTGTGATCTTCAATTTGGTGTATAGATTGTTGAGTGTAGTGTTGAGGTTGAAGATGTATCTAGGGTGTAAAACTCTAGATAACATGTATATAGGGTTAATTAGGGTTCCTTCTACAATCAATAATCTTCTATTGTTGAGTGTTACTGTGATCCTTGAGTCCGGTCAGTCAACATTAGTTGCCTTGTCAGCTTCGTTTCTAGTAGTCCAAGGTTTTTAAAATGCGGGTACTCACCTAAAGGACGTTCTTCATCTCAAACAAGTCAACAATCGGCGAATGAGGTCATAATTACATTGTTAGAGGCAAGATAGTGCAGTTTAAAGTAGATGGTTTTCTCTAAACCTTAGCCTTAATGGAAATTGATGTTGCCTCTTATTCATTTGATTTACAATTTTGTGAGACCCTGAATTTTTCAACTGCATTGACCTATAAACCCTTTTGATGATTTATCCATGTGTACTCACAACTCAGGAGCATTTGTGGACAAACGGTAAGATTTGAACGTCTTAAAATGGTTCATTGGGTCTAGCAAGTTTGTTTTCGGGTTTGAACTGTGGTTATGCCTATCCTCAACCATATTGTGAGTCACTTAGACTCAAGACATTGTTTTTTAGCCTTGACTTCTTCAAAGGAGTATTGAATCATATTTTCTTGGAATTTGATATCCGATGGTAGTTTTGTCTTTTCATACTCATTACCCATTATATCTCTTTTTGTCAACCATCCTATATGTTTATCCTTTAATTATGTTATTTTTTGCCTCACGAGTATATAATGGATATTATGTATTTTTATTAAAGAATAATTATATTTTAAAAAATTTATTATAATTATTGAGATAGTATTTTTATTTATTTATTTAAAATCAAATAAATATTTTGATGTTATAGGACTTTAATTGGATCCAGTGATGATTAAAATATGTTAATGATTTTCCAGTGAATTTTTGAAAATATATTTTGAATTATTATATTTTTTTGAGATTTACAATAAAGTATTTAATTTTTTAATAAATTATATATTTATAAAAAAATAATTATTAGACTTTGATGAATTTTATATTCATGAAGATTTTACAGAAATTCTTAGAGTATTTTTCTAAAGATTATACTATTTATTAAAAATATTAATTGATTTTTAGTAAATGAGTAAATAATAATAATAATAATAATAATTATTATTATTATTATTATTATTATATTATATTATATTATATTATATTATATTAAGTCAAAATGATGAACTAGACCATTGGTCAAAACGGCATCTAGTTTTGTTGTTTTGACGAATAAGGAGGAAACCTTCTATGTGTGTTGTTTCGCCTTAAAACATATCCGTTTGCAAAATAGTAAAACATTGTTGTATTGTGATGAGTCTGTAAAATAAAAAATTAATTATTGAATGTTATTTAAGGTATTTTATGACATTCATAAGATAAAACTATAATTTTATGTCATATCTATACAAATTTATCTTTTGAGTAAGGCTTATAGGTTTTTAGCATAAAAGTAGCTAAATTAGGTGAAAAGATGTTGTAAGACTAGTTGGGAAGAAAGAGAAGACTGGTTGTGAAGCAAGATCATGACATAAGACCAGTTGGGCAGAAAGAGAAGATTGGTCATGACACAAGACCAGTCGGGGAAATAGAAGATTGGTCTGGTGAACTAGAAGACTGATCATGAATAAGGCAATTTCTTGTCGAGGGTTTTCAAAAGATCCAAGATTGGCTGTAGAAAAGAGAAGACTAATTGGCTGCTCGAAACCAAAATTATTAGTTGATCCAAATTCCTAGGCAGGATCAGTTGGGCAGAAAAGGCAGGATTGATCATGTGATGAGATATAAATCGATAAGTTAGGGTTATAGTTTAGTATCGAGTTTCATAGCAGAATTAGATTAGAGTTAAGATGTTTGGATTATTTTTAAGTGCATAGTTTGTTTCAACAGTGTTGTGTGCCAGACCCCTTTGTTATTCGGTTAAGGTAATAATATGTTTATGCTTTTTGAATAATTATTCTTCATTATGTTAGCTTAAATACCCTTCTTCTGGAGTTGTCATATGAATCTACTACGCTAAATATTCTTCCTCTATGTTGCTTGTTCCAATGGTTTGTTCTCAATAACTACTAAACACAAGCCTGATCAACTTGTTATACCATAAAAAGATTAAGGGATCACTGATCAGTGATTTTATAGAACTAAACTACTAAAACCCATAAGAATAGGAATATACCTTGTGATTTTAGAATACTGAAACCATATGAATATAGAAGTATATCTAAGAATTTTAAGTGTAATAACAATTAGGTCTTCATCATCATCCTTTATAATTTACGAATAGGAATATAGCCTAGTTGTCTGTGAGTGACAGTTCAAGGTGACTTTAGGAGGAGTTCTAGAAACCCTAGATAACTTGTAGGAACTCATAAAAAATAGAAGAGAGTATAGATATAATAGAATAAGATTACACTCTTGGACTTTAACCAATTGATTTTTATCTCTTTAAATTTCTTTAAAACCTAGGGATTTGACTAATTTAATTAGAAGGAAAAAACCGAATTTGTGTTTCTAACCTATTCCTTGTGGGATTGATACTCATACTCTTCGGAATATTATACTACTTATGAAACTATATACTAACAAAGAGTGATTTAACAAAAGAAGCAATATATTATAGTTGGGTTTTGTACCCTCATTAAAACTCTCCTACCACCACTTTTGACTTGTTTTATCCTTACACAGATTCAAAGCTAGTATTTTTTACACAAAGCTTATAAAGCTCTGAAAATTTTCGAGGAGTTGTGTCTTCTTCCTGCAAGACTTCCCCCTCCAATTTCATTTTGTTTTATGCTGTTAGGGGTATGTTTGAGGTCGATTTTTAGGATTCAGAAGTCGTCTTTTCCATGAATTGGTCAGATTTTGGCAGTAATAATCCTTTTTCTTTATATGAATAGGCTTGTTTTATTGTGATCTTCAATTTGGTGTATAGATTGTTGAGTGTAGTGTTGAGGTTGAATATGTATCTAGGGTGTAGAATTGTAGATAATTGTTATCTAGGGCTCCTCCTGCACCCAATAATCTTCTATTGTTTAGTGTTAATATGATCCTTGTGTCCATCTAGTTAGTATTAGTTATCTAGTCAGCTTTGTTTTTAGTAGTCGATGTGTACATTTGAGTTGTTGATTAGTCAGAAATCAAGACAGTAGAAATTGTAGTTTTGCCCCTCATCATTATGGTTTTGGGACCAAGGCTATATAAGTGATTTTAACCTGTTAGATAGCCATCAGCCGCTCATTTCTTTCTTGCGTTCATTTGTTTCCTATTTTCTACCAAACAAACCCTAACCCCTTTTTTCCTATTTCATATGTCGTTCTTACTTTCCTATTTCTTTTTAGACAACCCTACTTCATTTCTTTTCTATTTGGAGTACATGCCTTCATCTTCTTCTTCAATTTTGTTCATTATGCGCATACGACAATAGTGAGGGATCATTTGTTCCTTTAGTTGCTTCCTATTATTTTATGATATATTCTGATTCTATTCTTGATCCTTTTGTTCTTTTGCCTTCAGTATTCCAATGCACTTGTCTGCTGTTTGTTCGCAAGTTTGGTTTTATGTTAGGGTTTTTGATGGTTTGATAAAATGTGGTTCTGCATTGCGTAAAAACCGGTCATTAACACCATTTGTTTCCATACCTACACGATTCGGCAGCTGTTGGCCTGGAAGATCGGAGGCTTGACCGTGATCACGGTCCGAAAATCTGCCTGGAATCTCGGAAGATCTTAGTGGATATAGTATTAATTTGATTCGGATCCTGCGAGATCTTGATTGGTGATATATAACCATGGCCGCCTGTGACCGAAGGGGGGCAGAAGGAAAAACTAGGGTTTGAGGATTACATCTTTACATATTTTTGCTACGAAAACTCATGGAAGGCTAGACTTCCATTCTTCCTTGATTTAGTTTATTTACCGGACCAAACCCTTGTGAGGTCCCGTTCAATATATTACTCAGTTTCTTTTGTTATTTCTCGCCATTCTAGTGCATGTTGATGTCATGGTGCTTGATCAACTCCATAACAAATTAGAAACCAATCACTGTAATCGTGGGCGGTGAGTGAAACACGAGTGACGAGAGGGCATACTCAGATTAACTACGTTGCTAAGCTGAGGGTGAGGTTTTCTGGAAAGTTGGATACGAAAGGGCGAAGGACGATCCTTCCCTCTGGAGTGCTCAGTCGTACTGAGCAACCTACTAACTGGAATCCAGCAGAAAAGACGTGAGTACATCCTTAGAAGACCCGTGATCACGGGGCGGTCTCGGTATAAATTGAATCAAGGAACATCACAAGCATCTGAATTATATCTTTATTTCTCACCTTCGAATCGTTACATTTGTTACACAACCCCTATTCCCCACTAAGATTCTATAACCCTTTGATCTCATCGACCGTGGGCATACCATGACCACGACCGATTCAAAGACTTCCAACTCTTATAACCCATCTCCCTGAGGATTCGACCTTCCTTACCGCTAGCTACCTAATCAAAAGAGGAAGATTATTTTGGTGAGCTTACGACAACTCATCAAATTTGGCGCCGTTGCCGGGGAGACGACAAATCAAGATTTGGAATTCTTAACAGTATATGACCCGTTCGGGCCGGACAGGACCCTTACTGCCTTTTGATCCAGAAATTGAATCAACCTGTCGGCTGAACAACTCTAGAAGAAGACGAGACTGGTCCGCGTCTGCTGCATCCAGTTCTGCTGCATCCAGTTCTGCTGCATCAAGTTCTCATCAAGCAGGTGACTGTGACCAGACCGAGATCACGGTCGACTCATCATCAAGCAATCCCCCTTCTCCAATTCATATACCGGCTCCGCCAATGGCGGATAACCAGAACAGAGCGAGGAATCTTGGGGACCCACCAGCACCAATAGGAAATCCTCCACATGAGGATCCTCCTCCAATGAATGATGAGGTTGAAAAAGACGACCTTACAAGGTACTCGATGCCTTTCTAGCTGATGAAGAAGAGGATGAAGCTCAACTCATCCCAATGGAAGAAATGGGGGGAACCGACAGATTTAGAAGACCAATGTGCATCATCCACGAGAATGATAGAGATGTTAACTATGAAATGAAGCCTGGACTTCTTCAAACGTTGCCTTTCTTCCATGGACGAGCTCGTGAAGACCCAAACGAACACCTGAGAAAGTTTAAGATGGCATGTACAAGTTTTAAACCAAAAGGTTTGGTCATGGATCAGGTACTGCTCCGATCGTTCCCTTTCTCATTAAAGGGAGAGGCTGAAGAATGGCTTAGTGAGATGCCCCCTGGATGCATCAGGACATGGGATGAAATGGTAGATGCATTCTTATACGAATATTTTCCACCTTCTGTCGAAGATGACCTCAGACGGAAAATAGCTGTGGTTCGACAGGATGACGCAGAAACTTTGTATGATTACTGGAGACGATTTAAGAAACTCTGCTCAGCATGCCCACGACATGGCTATACTAATTTCCAGTTGCTTCAAGCTTTCTATCATGGTATGGACGACGAGACCAGGAGTGCTGTAGATCATTCTGCTAATGGCTACCTGCTCTCCTTTGACTCCCGGAGAGCTAAAGATCTTATTCTCAACATGATAAAGGGAGCCAAGCATCGTGTAAGGCGAGGGAGATCACCTCCAAAACCATCCACAAGAACAGCTGCAGCAGCCACCACGGTCATCGCAGAAGCAGACCTACAGAAGATAATCGACAAAACCGTGGGCAACGCATTCCAAAAATATGTTTCACAACTTCAGGCAAGGCCATGTGAGTTCTGCGGGAACCGTGATCACGGTACAGACCAGTGCCCCAAAGTCCTCAACAACGAGATCCAGGATGCAAACACATACAATCAGTATGTCCCTCCTTACCGCAGGAACCCAGAATTTGCTGGCAAACCAGGTGGGTTTTACGAACCAAGAAAGGCCTATCCAAACCCACCTTATGATGACGGAGCACAAGAGCAACAGACCAACCACCGAGGACCTGACCACAGATCAGGAGCCACCTACGAGAGGGGTTCTTCCAGCCGTAACCATCAGGAGGAGTTGGACAAAATATGGGATGCCCTGAAGCGAGTGACACTGAACCAGCAATTATTTGCACAACAACAGCTGGCCAACCAAAATGCTCAGAATGCGAGGGAAGGTAAGTTACCTGCACAACCGGAAACTAACCCCAAACATAATGTTAGTGCTATTACTCTCAGGTCTGGAAAAGAGCTTCAGGAGCCACCACAGGTGCAGGTCAGACAAACTAAGGCCACGGAGGAACCACAACCTACTCCAGTAGGAGCTGATATTTCGGAGACACCCTCGTCTCAGCCAAAAACAGTGCCACAAGACGGTGAAGCGGAAGTTGAAAAAGAAATCGAAGTGCGACCCAGACCCGTGATCACGATACCTCCACCGTTCCCTACCAGATTAGCAAAGAACATACCCCAAAAATGCAACGACCCGGGAATGTTTTCCGTTCCACTGAAAATTGGAGGAGTCCAAATAGCACAAGCTATGTGCGACTTGGGTGCATCAATCAACGTAATGCCAATGTCTGTGTACAAGACTCTCAACCTTGGGAAATTGAAGAAAACTAGGGTGATAATTCAGCTCGCCGACAGATCAGTGGTTCATCCAGCCGAAGTAGTTGAAGACTTGTTAGTACAGATAAAAGGATTGGTATTCCCAGCAGATTTCTTTGTAATAGAG
The DNA here is from genome assembly GCA_019739055.1 of Passiflora organensis. Classification (NCBI taxonomy): domain Eukaryota; kingdom Viridiplantae; phylum Streptophyta; class Magnoliopsida; order Malpighiales; family Passifloraceae; genus Passiflora; species Passiflora organensis. The sequence continues at coordinate 6,534,007 of JAEPBF010000136.1, forward strand.
ATGGAGAACGATGGACAACAATTGATACTACTCGGACGCCCTTTTCTAAAGATAGCTAGGACGAAGATCGATGTCCACCAAGGTACTCTGTCGATGGAATTTGATGAGGATACCGTGACCTTCAGTATACCTGAAGCCATGAGACATCCGGATCCTGGAGCCTCTATATTCGCCCTAGACATTATTGACGAACTTGTTCAGACTGCATCCAGGACATGCAACACGGACAAATTACAGATCGCTTTGGAAGACAGCAAAGAAATCGAAGGTTTCGAGGAGGAAAGCACCGAAATAGATGACCTTATGATCGACGCTCTCCGTGACCTTACCGTGACCACGGTACAGCTACCTCAGGTAAATTATGTCAACCTCCCAGTGGAGCACGAGAAGTTACAACAGAGCATAGAGCAACCGCCAGCCCTGGACCTGAAGCCACTACCGTCGCATCTGCAATATACCTACCTGGGAGAAAATAACACCCTTCCAGTGATAGTCTCCAGCAAGGTATCTGAGGAAGAACACGCACAGCTAACAGCGGTACTCAAAGCATACAAACAAGCCATCGGATGGACGTTGGCAGACCTGAAAGAAATCAGCCCCGCTGTTTGTACGCACCGAATCCTATTAGAAGATGATGCACAACCCACCCGGGACGCACAAAGGAGGCTAAACCCGCCAATGATGGAGGTGGTAAAAATAGAAGTACTGAGATTACTAGATGCGGGTATGATATACCCTATTTCCGACAGTAAATGGGTCAGTCCAGTGCAAGTGGTGCCTAAGAAGACCGGAGTCACGGTGGTTCAGAATGACCGAGGGCGGGCCGTGCCCACGAGAGTTCAGAATGGATGGCGAGTCTGCATAGATTACAGGAGGTTAAACACGGCAACTAGGAAGGACCATTTCCCACTTCCCTTCGTCGATCAGATGCTTGAAAGGTTAGCTGGAAAGAGTCACTATTGCTGTTTAGATGGCTACTCAGGTTTCCATCAAATTCCTGTAGCTCCGGAGGATCAGGAAAAGACAACGTTTACAAGTCCATTCGGCACATTTGCTTACAGACGCATGCCCTTCGGTCTATGCAATGCACCGGCTACTTTCCAAAGATGTATGGTCATCATTTTCTCGGAGTACGTGGACAACATAATTGAGGTGTTCATGGACGACTTTACTGTATATGGTGACTCGTTTCAAGTCTGCTTAACCAATCTAACGAAGATCTTGCAGCGGTGCATAGAAAAGAATTTAGTCCTCAATTACGAGAAATGCCATTTCATGGTAAACAAAGGGTTGATTTTGGGAGACATTGTCTCATCCGAAGGTATCCAAGTCGATCAAGCCAAGATAGAAGTCATCAAGACCCTACCTTACCCCACAACAACCAGAGAAATCAGGTCGTTCGTGGGCCATGCAGGCTTTTACCGACGATTTATCAAAGATTTCTCCAAAATAACTCAGCCAATGTGCCGATTGCTACAACAGGATGTAGAATTTGATTTAAACAAAGATTGTAGGCAGGCTTTCGACAAGATCAAAAGTTTGCTAATCTCTGCCTCAATCATACAACCCCCGGATTGGTCACTGCCCTTTGAATTGATGTGTGACGCCAGTAATTACGCAATAGGCGCAGTACTTGGGCAAAGAATAGGCCGTGACCCCCACGTGATCTATTATGCCTCCAGGATGCTAGACGCTGCTCAAGTAAATTATACAACCACGGAAAAAGAGCTCCTAGCGATAGTCTTTGCTTTGGAGAAGTTTTGACCTTACCTACTGGGGACCAAGGTCACGGTCTACTCAGACCATTCTGCTCTCAGATACCTGATGGCCAAAAAAGAGTCTAAACCACGGCTGATCCGATGGGTACTACTCTTACAAGAATTCGACATCACCATTAAGGATAAGAAGGGCGCCGCAAACTATGTTGCCGATCATCTTAGCAGGCTCGTGACCACGGCCGATTCAAGAGACTTTTCCAGATGAACATCTCATGCTTACAGAAGCCATATCCATTCCCTGATATGCTGATATTGTCAATTTTCTTGTTACTAACGAGTTGCCTGATCACCTAACACGCAATGAAGCTGCCAAGATCGTGAGGGAGTCACGGCTATACATATGGGACGATCCCTACCTATGGCGTTCCTGCAATGACCAGATGCTCAGGAGATGTATACCCAAGGAAGAACATCAATCCATCCTAAGGTTCTGTCATGATGAGGCATGTGGAGGATATTTCGGACCCCGGAGAACCGCTAGGAAAATTCTGGAAAGCGGGTTCTTTTGGCCCACCCTGTTCGATGATTCCTACAGGTTTTGCAAGGCTTGTCCCAGATGCCAACGAGAGGGTACTTTAAGCCATCGAGATGCGGCACCCCTCCAGCCCATCCTTGTATGTGAAGTTTTTGATGTATGGGGAATCGACTTTATGAGCCCTTTTCCAACCTCATCGGGCTTCCAATACATCATTCTTGCTGTGGACTATGTTTCAAAATGGGCAGAGGCAAAAGCCACCAGAGACAATAGTACCAAGACCACGGTGGAATTTATCCGCAAGAACATCTTCTGCCGATATGGCGTGCCAAGGGCCATCATCAGTGATCGTGGTACACATTTTTGCAATCAGCTCTTCCAGAATCTATTGAAGAAATATGGTGTGGTGCACAAAACTTCCACAGCCTACCATTCACAAACCAATGGACAAGTCGAGGTCACCAACAGGGAAGTCAAATCTATACTCCAGAAAACAGTCAATCCTAACCGGAAAGACTGGAGCCTCAGGCTTGATGATGCACTTTGGGCATACCGGACTGCATACAAAACTCCAATTGGAACTACCCCTTTTCGCCTCATTTTTGGGAAAGCCTGCCACCTTCCAGTAGAGATCGAGCATAGAGCTTACTGGGCTATCCGACAGTGCAACCAGGAGTTCTCACGAGCTGGGGAAGAAAGGCTGTTGCAGTTGGGAGAGCTTGAGGAGCTGAGATTTAACGCCTACGACAGTTCGAAGATATACAAGGAAAAGATCAAACACTTCCATGACAAGAAAATCCGAAGCAAGCACTTTGTTGAAGGACAACAGGTATTGCTATACCATTCAAAATTCAAAATTTTTGCAGGAAAATTGCGCTCCAAGTGGATAGGACCCTTCACCGTGACCACGGTCTATCCCCACGGTGCTGTTGAAATTGTGAGCCAGGACACCGGAAAGGTTTTCAAAGTCAACGCTCATAGGCTTAAACCTTTCTATGAACTACCAGCTGAAGGCGCAAGACAAGATCTTGCAGTTCCAGAGTACCAGTGATACGAAAATATCAGCAATAAGTCGGGCCAAACGACACTAACCAAAGGCGCTTCTGGGAGGCAACCCAGCAGTTTTTGTTTTAATTTCGCTTGTTGTTTTTGTAGTTAATCAGGTGCCTCATTGCTGATTTCGGAACCAGGCGCATATATAAAGACTAGGAACGGTCACGAGGGGAAGGCACAGCCGCTGTAACACCTGTCCATTTAAAACCCAGTGACGGAAACCACAAACCAAAACCCAAACAGCTGCCCGATTTCAAAACGACCCCAGCTACACCCGACTCCACCACAATAAACCCTAGCCCCTGATTCTTCCAAAAATCACTCAATGGCACCCCCGAGAAAAACCCCATTCCAACAGACAAACCCCACCGGGCGTCGCACCTACACTCGGCGATTATCTTGCCTTGCACCCACAGACCCAGCTTTTGGTTCTGTACAGTCGGTGATGGCAGACATACAACGACGGAATAACCAAATCGCCGCTACAATGATTCAGAGAACCGTAGCCACCCGCATTGCGCAAGGATTCGTTCCGGATGCGATGGTCCTAGACGTGCCGCCACTGGATACAATGCCAATGGAGGAGGCAGCGGAGGTGCCCGTCTTATCTTCCAATGCCACGGTTCAACACGAGCAACCCGGGAGAGCTATACCCACGGTGCGCCCACGGAAGACTCAACCTGACAATACGATACCTCGTGGCAGTGGAGGACACCCTACCGATGAGGGTAGCACCACAACGAACCCCATCCTCATCACCCCTCCACTTAGCCCGGCAGGGGACGAGCCAGGCACTCCTGTGATTTCCACGCCAGACGGCTCGGACCAGGAGGCAGCAGACATGGCGGCCTTGGAGGAGGCGTATCCTGACTTCCTGAAGAACCGTGGGGACCTTCAGCCCACACCAGACACTACGGAGCCTCCGGTAACCTCCCAGGACGTGGTTCCTCCAGAAAGGACAGCAGCGATGGACATACAGAGTCCAATGCCCGAGGTAACCGACCTAGGAACTCACTCTTCGGTTAAACATTCTGAAAATGGTGTTGATTGGTCCTCCGAGACCACGGGCGAGAATGCGCCCCGAGTTCCAGAAGATGATGACGAGGACGTTGATTGGTCGTCCGAGTCACCCGAGCCCTCGGGAGAGGGTGCATCCCGAATCCCAGCTGCTGCTACTACAACCGGTAACAACGCTCATACTCGGATGTGCCCCTGGCTGACCTAGCAGGGCCCTCATCCAGCTCCAGCCGCCGAGTTCAGAAAAGAAAAGCTGTCGAATCCATCCCACGGCTAAGCAAAAAGGTGAAAGGGAAAGTCGTGGCCACAAGCAGCTCACTACCGGTCTCTGCCCGTGCTATGCAGGACAAGTATGAGGAGCTCAGACAACGCTCCGTATATCAATGCAAATGCCTGTGC